>CM053601.1:11657684-11731395 GCA_028646575.1 Pseudocheirus occidentalis
GGTCTTACAGTGGGATCAATGTTCTGGGCTGGGGGGTAGGGGCAAAAAGGGGAGAAAATCTGTAACTCAAAACCTTGTGGAAATGAATGATGTAACCAAGAAAATAAATTAAAATTAAAAAAAAAAGTCTCCGTGCTTTAAAAAACCACAGCTATGATCCAACTAATGACCATCTATAAGACTGGAGAGCTGCATGTGCTCCTAGTTGCAAACACTCCATTAGACAGTTTTGCTTGACTTCTTCTAGGGGAAGGTGCTGTGGAAGGGATGTTTTTTGGTGTAGGGTGTATCATGATGGAAGAAACACCTAACTTAGAGTGTGTGGGGGCTCCCTTTGTGGGGTGTAAATCCAGGCCCCACAGGGAAGGTGAATAAAGGGCTCCAAGTGATGTCATGTGTAACAAGTGATGAGGAGTGAGGCTGAAGGACCAAGTGAAACATCTGGGCTATTCACTTGTGCAGGTTCTGGGAGACCTTCCTATTGTGACCAGCCCCAGCAACCTACAGCTGAACCTCCCCAGGTTAAAACAGCCCCAGCAAACACCAGCCTCCAGGCAAAGTTAGCAGTGACCTGGGTCTCAGCAGCTCCCCCACTAGAAAACATTCTCCGGCCATCATTCAGGGCAAAGTTTATGTTGCCTGGACTCACATGTGCTTCAAGGACCTCTCAGTGTTTGGTTTAGGAGAGATCATTAAGCCTGATGTTTATGTGTACTCCCATGGGTCAGAATCCAAAAGGCATTTTTCTCAATCCTTCCCTTGTGCTTCTACTCACGTGGGAAAAAATAGCAATAGCTCTTGTCTCTTTTAAAGGGCCAAAGACTTTCCCCCAAATCTCTAATCACACAAACAAGGATGTAGGGAGTCAGCAATTAAAAAAAAATTATCAGACACATGGATGACAAAGGGGTGGTGGCTTGCTTTAACAAGTGTCTATGTGGAAGATATTTAAGCTTAATTTACAGTATTAACATTTCTCTATGGCTATCTTAGGAGGCAGCTAGGTGGCTCAGTGGATAGAAGGCTGGCCTGGGAGGCAGGAAGACCCAGTTCAAATCCCGTCTCACACAATGACTTGAGTAAATCACAGCCTCTGTTTGCCTTAATCCACTGGAGAAGGAAACGACAAACCACTCCAGTATCTTTGCCAAGAAAACCCCACAGACAAGATGGTGCACAAGGGGCACCAAGAGTCAGACATAAATGAACTTTTAGAACAACACGGCTTTCTTGTTCAATGGAGAGACCAGTTTCCAGGCAGGCTTAGCAGCTAGGCCATTTCAGCACATTGGTCAGCTCCCGATGGCATCTGGTGGTCTCTTCACTTCTGCTTACTATCATCAGAGTCCCAGAGGCAATGGGGCAGGTAGCAGACATGGAGTGACTTAGCAGTACTGAGCTCGACCCTGCCCACCACCTTTTATCTGCCTGACGTTCAAGATGGTGGCTCCTCTGGCTTCTTATTCTTAGAACTGTCAAAAGCAAGCAAGCACCAAGCAAATGAATTCTGGGACAGAATGTCTGGCCATTCCTGCAATCTGACATCTCCACGGAAGTGCTTGCCAAGCCAAAGGGCTATGTTGGGAAGTGATTTTTTTTTGGTGTCAAAACAAAAACATTTATTATTTTTTTCTTCTTTACAAAGGCAAGTTAAATCTTGCTGCCAGTGAGAAATATTTACCACATACACACAGGGTACTCAGTCTTCTGTTTATGAGATGATTAACAAGGTGACCCAACAATTTAATTCTTTGAAGCTGGCGATTAGAATAATCTCCTGGAAGGTGGCTTGCCTGAATCCCAGCATTTCAACTATAGATTCATCCAGTTACACCAGTTATTTCAGGGCCCAACCCTACTTCCTCTCCCCACCCCTACTTGTCTCTAAATGAGGTCAGGACTCAAATTAATTATGGGCTGGGCAAGTGAGAATTTTAATAAATATGGAAAACTATGGCCTTTAGCATTGGTGCTGGGTAACATTGGATAACCACAAGCCGTCCTATCTCATCACAATGATAAAAATCACATATAATGCTTTGAAATTTTTACAGTATCCTGAGTACATTGTTTCATTTGGTCTTCAACCTTGTGAGGAAGGCAGTGAAAACATTATTGGAGTCATTTTAATAATAATAATAGCCCTAGTGTTTATATAGTGCCTAAATGGCGCAGTGAATAGAGCCAGGGCCAGGAGGCAAGAAGACTTGTCTTCCTGAGTTCAAATCTGGCCTCAGACACTAACCAGCTGCATGATCCTGGGCAGGTCACTTCACCATGTTTGCCTCAGTTTCCTCATGTGTAAAATGAACTAGAAGAGGAAATGGCAAATTCCTCCAGTGTCTCTGCCAAGACACCCCCAAATGGGGTCAGAAAGAGTTGGACGTGATTGAAATAGGTGGACAACATGTGCCAGGAAATGTGTTGAGCGCTCTACAAATATTACCTCATTTGGTCCTCACAACAGCCTTAGGGGGCAGGTGGCATTTATTGGCATTTTACAGTGGAAGACACTGAAGTGTAGTGAGTTGCCTAAGGCATCACAGCTAATAAGTGTGGAAAGCTGGATTTGAACTCACATCTTCCTGATTATGGGTCCAGCACCATCTGTGGCTCCATCAGGTGCCCTGAATTTTACAGGTTCATAACTTAGGGCTGGAAGGGACCTTAGGGACCCCTAGTTTAGTTTTTCCATCTTACATGTGAGAAGCCCAAGGTTGTATCCTATGTGGAGTTCTAGGATCCGAGTTTAGATTTTTGAGGTCCGTGTCCAAGCCCTTTCCCACTCTACCCTGTCGCCTTCCTTCTGATGTGCCAGCATTTTGTGGCTGAACACTCTACAAGGAAAGGTTAGCAAAAATTGTCCAGGTGTAAAAGTTACCTTGAGTAAGTGAATGATCATTCAAATTGCTGGTTTTCAGAAGAGAAAAAAATGGCACCTCTTTACAAAAAGACACAGACAGAGGTTGGACACCATTCCCCTCCTCAGTGCAGGGTAACTTGTAAGCACTCTCATAGTTTGGGTGTCTTCCAGGTGTGAAACATGTTTAATGAATTAATGGTTTCTGCCAACTCAGTCATGTCGCCCCTCCACTCAATACAAATCCAGTGGCTCCCTATTGCCTCTGAAATAGACCCTTAAAGATCTGCTTCCCCCTTTCCAGCCTCCTGTCTTCCACTCTAGGGTCTGGCCAAGTTGGTCTTCTTGCTCCTCATGCACAGAACTCCATCTCTCATCTTTGCATTTGCTGACCCTCTGCATTACATCTGCCTCAAGAATGCCGCGCTTCCTGCAGGATCCAGCCCAAGCCTTTCATGAATCCTCCCCATACCCCAAAGGTATTTGTGTCCTCTCTCCCTAAGAGCTTCATAGAGATTTTCTGCTGATTCTGTGTATGTATGTGTGCATCCATATTGTTTGGGTTGAAAAATACCCTTCATCCTTAATTTAGTAAGAAAAGAAAAGTAAACACAGATGTCTTAGGATAAGAACAGGGGTTTATTCTCTTCCCTGGGAAAAGAGAGCAGTCTGCCCCATGCCTGAGCATGGAGAAGAGGTGGGTTTCAAAGGGCAGAACCAGAATTTATGACTTAACTTAGTCAGGCCCCCTTTCCGGACTGTTTCGTCTCTCATTGGTGGAGAGGCACACCTCACCAAATTCTTCCCTACGGGGACAGCAAGAGAAGGGGGGGGGGTCCCACCAAGGCGGGAAAACAAAGGAAGGTAAAAGTGATTGACAGCAGCCATGGAAGGGGGGAAGGGAAGGTTAACAACCCCAAATTGAGAAGTTTTCACTCATTCCACGCAATATGAATTATATGCATATTATAATATATATGCACATGTGTATGTATATATTCAAGAAAAGCTCTTTGTAGAAGATGAGACTTAGGTTGAATATACACACACATGCATATAAGCATGCAAATTCAGCCCAAACCTCGTGTGTGTGTGTGTGTGTGTGTGTGTGTGCTTTTCTCTAGCTGAATGTGATGTCCTTGACAACTGCCCACACTGCTTGGATAAGGACCCTTTGGGGTCTGGTTCAATGCCAGGAAGAGACGAGGCACTCCAGAGTCATTGAACAAAGGAAGAGGTTTACTTTGTTCTAACACACCAAGACTTTGTACCAAGGATATGGCGGTGCTTGGCCTTGGCTCTGGTCAGAGTCAGCAGGATATGGCCATTGTCACGGCCTTAGGCACCTGTCAGGTCTAAGTGGCCCCACACTGTTGGAGCTTTTTGTGACCAGGAAGCCTTGCCAGGAGGGTTGGGGACGGTGAGGTCCTTGGGCAACTCTGGTCTGTCACGAGTCCTCTAGTAAGATGGACCTCCAGGCTTCCCACTGTCCCTGTAGCTGACCCCTCCTCTCTGGGTTGTCTCTCTAAAGTAGAATCGAATCTCCCTGAAGGTGGGAACTCCCTGGTTTTCTTTGTATTCTCAGCACTTATCACAATGCTTGGTATATAGTGAATGCTTAATAACTTACTCCTCATTCTTGATCCAATTATTAATGAGACTATCAATATACTGTACTATAATATATATAACATAATATCAGATATAACTCAGAATCCTCTGTGTACTGCATGAATTATTTCCCCTCCCCCTCCACCAAGCGTGTTAGAGCTATTTTTCTAGGTTGGTAGCATTCTCCTATTTTAATCCCTCCATCTGGCAGCAGATTCAGTAAATGTGAGTGATTCTGTGGCTGTGGAGGAAGAGAGGACAAGGCCCTCACCCAGATTCAGGGACCCAAAGGCTAGTCCTGATAGTTCCTCCAGGTTTAGGTGACCTGGAAAGGGGAGGGCTGCACACCTCCAGACCCACAGAAAACCTAAGTCAAATGGCTTTCTAGCTTCCTCCTTCAGTCTCAAGTGTGGTTAGGATGCTCCTGCTTTGATGCATTCTCTGGGGTTCCACAGAAGAGACTGGTGGTCTCTGTCACCTTCATTCTCAGACTGAGCCTTTAGGAATCTCTGAAAATTGTCCTCGGTTGAGGCAGCGTGAAAGAAGTAGAAAGTGAGAGGAGCTGCTGTGGGCCTGTCAGCAGAGGGAAAACCTGCTGGGTCCAGGAGTTCAGCCCTTGCACAGGAGGCCAGAGCTCAAAGGGCAAAGGTGCCACAGTGGCTTTATGGTCTGGACTTTGGACCTCACTCTCCTGATCCAGGCTCAAGGCTCTGCTGCACATTAACCACGGGGCTGGGCTAATGCCATGGCCTTCATTTACTGGTACCTTGTGGTTCAGGAGGAGGTGGACTAGTGGAAAGTTTCTGAAGGCCTGATCAGGCCCGAACATGTGCCCTCTGCCACACGGCTTCTAATGAATTCTCATGTGACTCAAAAATATATCTACCGAGGTGTGTGGTTTGTTTTTGCATTGCTGTCATCTTCTGATGACACCCCAAAGAACCTTTCCTTTTAACAAAGAAATATAATTAAGGAAAAATCCCAACTCACCACCCCTTCTTGCAATGAGAGCCAATAGCCGTTTATTAAAAGCAGGTGTAAGTTACCTTGTGTGTGTCAGAAACTGGGCCAAGCCACAATCTGCTCCTTTGCAGCCAAGACAGACCTGTTGTAGGACTTGGAGGATGTGTAGCAGGTAACAGGAGGCTCACTGAATCACAGCAGAGAAAGCACAGTCAGCAAGGACACGGTGGTGTTTCAGCTGAGTCTATGTTGGCCATGCTGGTGGCCTGCTACCAAGCCGGAGGGAGGAGATCCTGACTTCTCGTCCACTTGCCTTTATGTTCTGTATTTACATCAGTAGCCTGAGCTCCCTGACCAATGAAGACTTTTGGGGGGGTGTGAGGTAGGGAGACTGGGTCTTCTTATCTGCTCAGACCGGACAAGCAGCTCAGTAGGGTGGGTAGCAGCCACTCATAGGCTGATCCCCCTATGGAGTGGCACACAAGCTCTGACCTGGCCCAGTTTGTCCCTTATTAGGCAATACTAGTGGCATCTCCTTCCAGGGGCTTGCCATATTGGTGCTGGACTTAGGGCAGACCCCTGATCAGCTTTAGCCCAGAACTCCTGAGCTCAAGGGGTCCACCAGCCTCATTTTGCTGAGTAGCAGGGAATAAAGGGGTGCACCACCATACCTGGAAGTCAGTGAAGACTGAAGGATGGCTTCGATCCTTTTTAAAGGAAGACTAGCTTAAGTGGCACAGAGCAGGATCTTAGAAAAGGCTGTTAGCCCAGCTGGCAGCTGGCATGGCATGACCCTAGAAGATAATGCTCTTACCACAAGAGTCTAGAGCACCTCACTAAGCCACCATTCCTTGTAGTCAACCAGCGGGGAAGGAAGATGGCGACTGGTGACTTAACATTAATGAAAATTCAGAATCTGGGCTGTTCAGTCACACTTCTTGGATTTAAATCTACAGTTGGTTTTTTTTTTGTAATACAATGGATCGAGAGAATCCAGATAATCTTAAATTCAGTCTGGAACAAGTGATTGATCTTTATTTATGGAATCCAGATAATCTTAAATTCAGTCTGGAACAAGTGATTGATCTTTATTTATGGAATCCAGATAATCTTAAATTCAGTCTGGAACAAGCGATTGACTTTCACTTCTGGAATCTAGATCATCTTAAATTCAATCTGGAACAAGCTATTGATCTTTATTTCTGGTATCCAGATCATCTTAAATTCAATCTGGAACAATTTCTTCATGGTCTGAGAGAGAAGCCCAGAGACTTATTGGACTCCTTAGGTTTTGGAGAACCTGCATTCTCCTTGGTATACCGATGGATCCCATTGATTGACTCATCTCCAAGGCCGTATCTTTCAACTGATGTTAAAAAAGAGAGAGAAATGGTGAGGGCTAGGGAATCTAGCCTTAACTTGTAGGCAGTGGCACAGGCAGTGACACAGATATTAGGACAGGTAGGTCTATCATAGCCCTTTACTGATATGAAGCTGACCGGGCCCCTCCACATTCCTATCAATGCGTCACCCCAGTGGTCAGCCCCATAACTGCCCTCTGTCCAAGGGCGAGAGTGTAGAAGAGGGATGATCATGCCCCTGACTACTAAAAGGGGTTGTCCTGCCTCTCTCAGAGGCCATGTCACAGATGAATTAGCACCTTGCTAGGAACCAGGAAGCCTCTCTTGTCCAGCAGCTTTCTTGGGTCTGGATTTTACCCCATGAGTATGGCTGCTCTTAGACATACTTCCAGCTGACCCTCTTTAGCTTTTTCCTTATTCTGTCCCCTTTTGTCTGGCCACTGGACTTTGATGAATTCATCTGGCAGTGTGATGTTGATGACTTTGTGCGACTCTCACTCGCTAAAGTCCAATTCATGTGCAATTCAAGACATCATTCCATGATGTCATTGACTCTCTTCAAAAACAAAGGACAACATCAATTATATGTGCCGTGCAGAGTTCCCTGATCTTTGGGGTTTCTGTCCCTTCAGGGCATCATACACTGTGGAAAAATTATGCTCCATTTAATTAGCAGGTGTCCTTTGCCCAGGGAAACCTTATTTGGCTAACTCTTTTCCAGGAAGGGCTTGGGACGTCAAGAGGCAGTATTGTTGGAAAGTGCCTTGCTATTTAACAAGATGATAGCAATGAAACCATTTCTGCATTATTATGGTGGGTATGAACCTACCTGGAAGGAAGCAGATCCTTTAGCTGACTTGGTGGCAATCCTGTGCCCCTGAAGCAAAGTAAGGGAGAGTCCTTACCCAGACCTCTGCAGGAGGGGGGAGGCTGTAAAGGGCACATTTTTGGTATCATTGCATCCATATCCCTACTGGGTTTTCTGTGACAGGCTGCTTGCCTGTTAGGTGTTAGGACCTCTAATCAATCTTACTATAGAGGAAGTGCCGAGGCCCTGATGCTTCAGGTACTGCTCCTCTTCACCCTCTCCTTATCCCTACTCTACATTGTAAGATTTGTTACAAACTGCCCGAATGGCCCTCCGCATCACAGCCTAGTGCACTTGGATCTGGGATACAGTCACTGAAGCAGAGGTGAAGTCTGGAGTGCTCATCTTCATTCCTTTGGGAGGCTATGGCTTTTTTGGGGGGTGGGGGATGGTGTCGTCTCCTCCAGAGCTGGCTATGCCAGGCTCCTTGTATCCCAGTTGTCCAGGGTTGTCCACCGCTGGTGATTAATGTCCCTTAGGCCATTTAAGAGGAGGAAAGTCCCCTGGGTAATTTTTAGGCCTTGTCACCAAGGGCTGGAATGTGGCATGAATAACATCTATGTGTCCACTTAGGAACTGTTGTGCAGCTAGAAGCTGACCGGGCGTGGCAAAGACACCAAGCCCTGCTTGGGAAATCCAAGATTTGGTGAGTCACTTTTCCTGCTCACGTCAGCAAGAGGGGATGAGAAGGGAAGAAGCTTTTATGGAGCACCTGCTGTGAGCCAGACACTGTGCTAAGTGCCATCTGATCCTCACAACCCTGCAAGGGAGCTGCTATCTTTCTCTTACAGTAGGGGAAACTGAGGCAAAGGTAGGTGATTTACCCAGGGTAACAGCTTGTCTGAGGCCAGGCTGTGAACCCAGGGTTTCTGATTCCAGGCCCAGTATCCTAGCCACTATGCCATCAGCACAGCGAGAGATCTGTGGATGCTTGGAATATCCACCTTGAGAATATTAGCAGAGGGAGAGGCTGTGTACCAGGGTAAGAGGAGACCTGAGATCCTGCTCGTGAGAGCCTGACCTTGTTTGTACACGGTAGCAGCAAGAAACGGCGACAAGTGGCCGCCCTGGCACTCACTGTCTCGCTCTAGCTCACAGAACCAGAGAGGACCGAGGAGGGGATCCAGGAGTGGTGATCTCAGCACCTATAGGCCAGAGGGTCCGTCCTCTACAAGATGTAAGCAGCAGCTTCGCGGCTCTGACCCCAGGAACGGGGCAGGGTCTCACTTCCAGCCTTCAGCCCAGTCTAGAGCCTGCAGCTAAACAACCAGGGTGGGAATCCCAGACGAGAGGGGACTCCACAGTCGTCATTCTGAAGCAGCGGAGCTTTCCTGGCTGGGTCCAGTAACAGGAACTTCCAAGGCGCAAACCCGCAGGCGTGCTGCTCAGACCAAAATCCAAGCCAGGAACTTGCAGAGCTCAGACAGAAGGGAAAATTAGCATTGACTTTGGATCAGACAACTTTAAGAGCAACGAGAACTTGCAGATGCCCAGCCTGCATTGTCCCTGATATCCTGGAATCAGACAACACTCATCACCCCAAGGAAGCAGCAGTAGGAGCAGCTCAGGCATTCTTTCCATATATGTACATGTATGTACATGTACACATATATGTATATATGTACACATGCATATATGCATGTGCATGTGTATATATATACTCACACACATGTGTATATATGTCCGTATGTATATGATATATAAATATATAATATAAAGTGTGAAGTCAGGAAGGTGGCTGAAATAATAAGCAAACAAACAAAAAAAAGAAGTCTACAGTAAAAAGCTCTCATGGTGACAGGGCCACTCAAGATACAAATCCAGGAAACAGAATGACATCAAAAATCTACAAGTAAAGCCTTAAAGAAAAATATAGTGCGAGTACAAGTTCAGTGAGAATTCCTGGAAGAAATAAAGCAAGACCTTAAAAAATAGCTTAAAAATGTTTTTATAAATGAAAAGAGATTGCTTGAGAAAAAAATGGAAAAGAAATGAGAGGTATGGAAGAAAGAATGAGAAATGGAATCAATGCTGTGGCATAATTACAAAAAGTTGTCCACGAAAAAAAAGCACAGCTTGAGCACAGATTCAACCAGAATTCCTGGAAGAGATAAAAAGCAAGAGTTTAAAAAAAAATCAGAAAATTGGAATGAGCTGAATAGAAGATAATGATTCCATGAGATAAGAAATATGAAAATAAGACCAAAGAACAAAAATAGAAGAAATTATAATTATCCCATAATAAAAACAATCGACCTGGAAAATAGAGAATTTGAGAATCATCGGACTACCTGAAAACCATGACGCAAAGAACCCAGACATCCTATTTCATAAGCTGCTTAAAAACATATAGTTAAATTAAACATTAATTGTTCACTTCATCTTTTTTGAGAGAGATTTTGAGATATTTCAACTTCATAATAGTTGAAAAATCCCATTTGAAGCCAGCATTTTGCCAACCTTTTTGCCTGAAAAATAGCAATCAAATGTAGTTTTTTTTGGGGGGGGGGTGTGCATCAAGGTCTAAATAAGAATACAGAGCAGAAGGAAGCAAACTCACAGTGGATCAAATTCTATGAAGCCTTTCCCTGAATGTGAGAAACACATTTATGAGAGCACAATCTTGGCACCACTGTGGCAGGCAGGCCACTGAAATCTAACCAAAGGTTAAATCTAACTAGAGGCTCTCCTGGTGCCAGTTATGAGTATTGTCAAGGGTCTTCACAAAGACACCATAGAAAATACAGTCTTTCCATTGTTCTTGCTGGGGCTCTCCCATGGACAGACCCTAATCTCTGCCAACAGCATACATCTGACCATGCTAATCCCCTAGTACCCCTGACAAGCAGCACACATTGGAAAGGATCTCTTTTGGCTTTCACCCTGGGAAACCCAGCAGAAAACGAGACATTCATGGAATGCAGGTATAACTGAGCAACTTTGCAGTGACACTGCACTGGGGCTTGAATCTGCAAAAACACTAAGAAAACCCAGGAAAAGTGATTTTGCCAAGACACTTCATGAGCTGCTATTCAGCCTGCGAGAATGAAGCATGCTCGGGGGAGAGAAATATGAATCGGCACCCAGAGTTCTCCAGGGACATTTCCCCCTGGCAGGAATTTCAATCTATTGTTTCTAATCCTCCATGTTTCAGGGGGGAGGACCAGGATCGATAGGGGTACTGAGACTAAACCTGTAGAGGGACATTTCACTATATCCAGCAGACTGGCGGTGTGTGTATGTGTCTAAGGAGGGGGTGGTTGGGTGCCTCTCAAATATAATACTTTAGGTACATAGTTTGTCTACCAAGCGCCATTAAACATCAAGAAACTACTAACAGATATGGTTAATACTTTTAAAAAATGGTTCGTTTTCTTTGAGACCACTGATAAGATCAAGGTCACTAAACGTCCTGGATGTTGGACTCCACACAAGATCCCTTCTCTCCCTGATGCCAATCTCACATTTCCAAGTTTCCCTGCTTTGGGGTGCTCTTTAGTCACTCATCCCCACACTCTCTAGTCCAGGGTCCTCATCCTCTGACCTGCCAGAGCATCCCAACCACATCCCTCCTAACCCAGAGAAGTGGAATCAAATGAACACTTCAAGGACTCAGGAAAGGTGGTGTCATTGGAGAGCCTTCTGGTCCCCTCAACACCCTGGTGGCTACTTCCCTGACCCACACCCCCTTCCTTGGCCACCACTCCTGAGTGTTGGGATTGTCTTTTGTACTTGTATTGCTGGCATTTAGCCCATTAATGCTTTTTCATTCTTTTGAGATGAGTCCATCTCATTGCCTGTAGCTACCAAGGCTTGGAAGGAGGAAACTTCCAGGAGGAAAATCCCTTGGTTGTACAGCAGCACTACAATTGAGAGGCTTTGAGAGTTGTTTGGAGGGTCACTGAAAGGTTTGGTGATGTGCCAGTGGTCATACAGCCAGAATAAATCTGTCAAGGGCAGGGCCTGACCCCTGGTCTCACTGAGTCTGAGGCTGGCCCTCTATTGACCATGCTGTACCGGACATGTTTTTAGCATTAATAAACTCCACTGGTCTTGGTTACAAATAGCAAACTTTAGTACCAGGGCCCCGAAGGACCTACTTTTGAAAGTTAAAGAATTACGATAGATAGTAGCACATTACCTTGCGGTTGACCACTTAAGCAAGGCTTACACATGCTCATGCAGGAAGCCAGTGCCTGAGTGAGGCGAGACCAGGAGTTCTGTCTCCCAACCTCCTTGTCTGGTTCCATGTTAGCCCAACCCGCATTCTGAATATAGACCTATGCTTGCAGACCCATACGTGTATACATCTACATAATTATATCAATGCCTCTTCTAACGTAGACAACAAAGAGAATTCAACCAATGCAGATGCATTTTCTGGGACTTGGTCCCCCATTTTTCATCCTTACTCCCAAAGCATCCCCACCCATTCACAGAATACACACTGGAAGGGACACAGAGGGTCATTCTGCCCGATGCCTCAACTATCGAGCCCCAGCAGTGGCTCAGGCAAACATTCGTACACACACCTCCTGGGACACACAGACACTACCTCGAGTTGGCCACCAGACTAATAATTCATTCCCGTAACTTCTAACTACTGCTCCTAGTCCTTTTATCAAGGGTCAAGGGCTGTCCTCTAAGTCAACAATCCTTCCAATACTCAGGGGCAGTAATCCCATTCCACTCATCTCATCCTCTGCAAGGTGAACATTCCCAGGGACATCCACTGTTTTTTGTTTCAGCACTGGCTTTTCTGATGCTAGATTAAGGCTCCTTTATACAGTGGTGACTGAGAGTTATGAAAAGAGGTACCCCGTGTTATTTCCCTGCACTATCAAAGCTATCCTTCGCCCCAGATAATCAACACATTTATATATAGTGATTCAAGGTTGCAAAAACCATACACATGTTCTTTCAACTGGTCCTTTTTAATAGCAAAACGTCTATTATGGTCCAAGCACCAGCATCGGGGCAAACCCAACATCTTTATCACATAAAGTTGTCAAAACACAGGCAAACTTGGCGATGAAGTTGTTCGGAAATCCCACCTGGCAGCCGCACCTGGCTTCAGAGGCACTTTCACTGTTTTGTACAAGCAGAACCAGCAACGCTAGCTTTGGGATCCTCACCATTTGAGTTTGACTTCAGTCTCAAGGCTTGGCACCCCCAGGAGCCGTCCTTTCTTCCCTTTCGCCACTCATTCTTCTGGTGACCTCATTATTCCCTCAAATGGAAAGATTCACTACACCAAATAATAGTGCCAGGGCTTTTATTCTTCAGAGCAGAATTCTTTAACTATTTGGGGGGAAACAAAGGTCAGGCAAGGCTTTGAAAGAGAGACAAAGGACTATTTTCCTGCTAGGAATAGACCCAGAAAGCTGAGGGCCAATAATTCTCTCAGCAATGGTGGAGGGAAGAGGGATGAAGGGAAAGGTGGCTCAACTTTTTCTCCTCACTATTTGGACTTAAATACAGGGGGCGAGGGCAGGCCCAGACCCAGTTGCATTTGAAAGAATGAATCCAGCCCTTGGCGAGGTTCAGATAACACTGATGCTTTCCTCACCTTATTCCCCTGATCTACCTCTGTGGGGACTTCATGAGACATCACGTCAAATGTTTGGCTCTGAAGAAGTTTAACCTGACACGCAACCCTCCTAAAGGATAGGGCAAAACCCTGTAGGGACGAGGGGAAGGAAAGGCCCATCACTTTACATCAATGGCCGAGAAAGAATATTCCAAGATGAGTGACACATTTAACTGAAGTCCAGAGCGTTATCTACACAACACTGTTTATTTTAAATTCAAACACAAAGTGTTCTTTTTTTTCTCAACAGACGGCATAATTTTTTCTTCTGCTGCATCAATCTTTAAAACTAGTCACAAGTGCAGATTTAGTATGAACTTTGGGCTCAAGCGATTCATGTTTCACTTTGTGACAGAAATCTTAACATGTTTTTTTCTAGAAAATGTCTTACATAAACACACACACACACAGCATCTACCAGCATTCTCACATCCTTGCAACCACTCAGTAGCACAAATTAGTCTGAGGTTCAGCTATGTTGTACAGAGCATTCCCAAACTGGATACAGAACACAGTTGTTCATGTCCATTAGAGCTCAATTTCTTGTGGTTTTCGTGTTTGCCTCTGAGACCGCTTCTGAATACGTCAAGTCTACACAGCAGAGAGAAGTCGGTGTGTTAACTGGTGACTTTTTAAAGAGGATTGCTTTTCTGGGGGGCCACCTGTCACGTCATCAAGTCCAATGACTAGACAGATTATTATCTGTCCAAAGCTTTTTCAATCTGGGTGTGAGGGAATTTCATGAACAACAGGGGAATATTTGCTTTTTTATTAGGTTTTCAATGATCACTACCTGGAGTACCTTTGCTTCTGTGTATTACTGACTGACATCACCAAACACAGAGGAGCGTAGGTATGTTTTGATAAACCAATTCTTACCTGAATCATCTCAGATTTTTCTTGAGAATTCACGAAGCTCCAGCGGATGGGGTATCATCAGCTAACAATGCCAACTTTTCATGACTAAGAGCCTTCCTTATCCTCAGCTGCTAGCACAAACCTGGCCAACAAATGCCTAATTCAGACTTACACTTTGTATATAAAGTCCAACTCAAACTTATTTTGTTTTATTGTACATGCTTTATTAAAATGGCATTTGTATTTACAACATCTGCAGAAGCAGCCCCTTCTGAGGCCTTCTCGCACGCACTCGCGCACACACACACATGCACGCACGCTAAGGCAGACACACCTGCAGACACCCAGCCACACAATCCCCCTGCACACTCACACCATCAGGAGACGCAAGAGCTGGGCTCCCATGGTCAGGCAGTTGCTTGGGAGATAGGGAGGTTCCTTTTTGCTTGTTTTCAATTTTGTTTTTTTAAAAAGAGATCCTGGAGGGTGTATTTGGCCATTGCAATGCTAATTAAGTTCAGGTACATTAACAGATACGGCAGTAACACTGAATATCCCCTTTACGTTCTATGCACACAGAATGACATCAAGGTTTCCAGTCAACAACATTCTCAGCTTCAGTCTCAAGGCTGCTTGTTGTGGCTTCTGACAGCACAATCCAAGTCTACCTAAATGAAATAAGGCACAATTCATGTTGATTCGATGTGAAGAAAGGGGTAAAGATTGGCTTCGGGGTTCTTTTTGACATCAATCCACCTGGGAAAAGGACAACCTGACACCCCCCTGCTAATCTGCCAAGGTTTCTTAGGACTGAAGTAGGTTTTTTTTCCATTTATCTGTTTATTTATTTATTTTTTGCCAGAGCTAGTAACACCTCTATGACAAAAGTTTGGAAATTCACATTTTAATGTTTCAGTAGGCCAACTACTCAAACGGATGGATGGATACAAGTTTTCCCTCAAGGCTGAAACAAAAATACAGCACATAAAAAAACATATCCATGCTGCTTTTTTTCAGGGAGACCGGCACACTTCCAGAGCAGCAAATGCTACTGGGTGTCTGTGATTCCCCAACGAGGAACAGCTGTGTGGTTTAGTGACACCTTCTAGAATCCCTGCCCCCGCCTCTGCAGTGACGCAGTTTGTACTGGACACCGCGGGCGACTCCGACCAATGTTTGGCAGCACGGATGGTGTCTAGCAGTCAGAGCTCCAGAGCACGACTACACGTTTTCTGGTACAAAATCTGTTGAACGTTTTGTTTTTTTTTCTTGCAGCAGATGAACCAAACCCAAAGATGCAGGACATTCTGTGAAAGGGAATTAGAAGAGGTTGCAGTTCGGAAGGCCCCTGACTTTGGTTGTTTACAAAGTTCAATCCTGTTTGTTGTGATCCTTGGTGTCTTCTTCATCTGTGTATTCTGACGGTTCCTCCCCAGGTTTTAGGAGTCTGCCGACATAATCGTATTTTTCTGGAAGAGACAGAAAAAGACCATCAGCAGCCTGGATCAGCTTCTGTCTGCTACGTCACTACACAAGGGGGAAGTCACACGTCTCTATCAGGCTAAGCACTCAATCGGGTTGCTAATCATTTAAGGTAACAGTTTGCTACTCAAAACAAAATGTGAACGCTAACAAGGCTTGGGAAGCTCCTTTTAGCAGGAAGCCTTGTAGTTGCCAAGGAGAAACATGACCTCAAAGTTCTTTAATGTCACTAATCCAGAAGATTTATTTAAATTATGTTTAAAAAAAAAAGGGGGGGGGGTCTGGAGATCCCATGGCCACTGGAAAAGACAGTCTCTTTTCCTCTCTCTCATGTGCGTGTGCACACCCATATGCACATGCACACGCACACACACACATCTGAGACATGCCGTGGCTCTAGAAACTCATTCTTTTTCTCTATGAAGACATCCTGAATTATTAATAGATTTTGCTCTACACAAAGGTAAAGGTGTAATGGCTGGATAGAAGGAGAGGAAGTTAGGAGAGCTGTTTAAAGGGGCTAGGGAAGCCTAACCAATATGCTGTTCAGAAAGTAGTACTTTCCCAATATATACTGGAGGGCATAATAGAGTTTTTTAAAAAGTGGATTTTAATTATAATTCAATTCTATGTCAATATTAGGAAACAACAATTTGAATAACAAAGCAATCTCTGGGATTTTAGACAAAGGAGTATGTACCCAGAGCCTCTATATTCTGGGTGTGACACGCTACCATTCAGAAGCCAGAATTTAATACCACAAGTGGCAAAAGTGTGTATCTGATTTCCTTACAAATATTAAAATTACAAGAACACCACAAAATCAGAGTCACTCTGAAAAGTGAAATCTATTCCTGATGATGAAGAATTATTAAGAGTAAGTATGTGGGGTGCCCCCTGTGCTCCCCCTCTGCTCCCGCCGGCCCCCCAGCACCTTTAAACTGCATCTCCCACTCTCGAACACTTTCCATCTGTACAGCGTTCAGGTCTGAGAGATCATCATATTCGTCTTTGAGGGCCTCTTTATCCAGGCAGAACGTTGCTAGTCCTCTGGAGGCGTCTCTCCCAGCAAATATTCCATATGGTCCCACTGAAAAGAAAAAGAAATGATTATTTTTAAAGTTTGTTCTATTAGGCTGATCCATATTGTAAAAGATCTGACAGGAAGATATGGAAAAAAGAAACCAATGGAGAAGTGTGAAATGGTCCTAGCTGGGTTATGACGGTTATTTTGATTAAAGCCAGTAGGTTCAGAATAGGAAAAAGTTTGTTTTATGATCAAAGTCTAACTGTATTCTATGTTATTTGATTCTTAAAATTTTGTTTTTCAAAAATGAAAGAAAAGTTTCCCACGGAAGGCAAGGGGGGGAATGATATACATACACACACGAGATGTATTGTGTACGCACATGCCAAAGGATCCAAATCTCTGGCCCTCAGGCCCAGCCCTTCTCTCACCTTCAACATGGAAAGCTAAGACGCCATCACTAAGTCACTGAGCCATATCAAATCTTCCTGTAGGGCCGATGCTGGATAGCCAGTCGTTTGTTTAAGGTCAGAAATCCCAGATTTTGCTTGTTCATTTCCATAATATTTCATTGTACAGTTACTAGCAATAAAAAAGGTGGTAACAAGAACCTAAAACACAGATACAGACACCTGGTTTTCCCTCCTCCAGAACCAAACTCTCAGTCTACATCACGCATTCACACCACTCCAAGCGGCATATCCTCACACCCAAATTGGTTTCTAAAATTTGTCCCAGTATTCTCAATTTGAAAAGGGACCCAGGGAGTCCTGGCATCAAAGCTGATAAACAAATCCCTTCTAACAAGTGGTCATCCAGCCTCTTCCTGGGACACTCCTCAGGGACAGGCTGTGTCAGGAGGAACCCCATTCCATTCTGACTGCTCCAGGTCATTGGAAAAAAAATTCTCACAAATGAGCTGAAGTTGGTCTCTCTGTCATCTGTCTACAGATTCTAGTTCCTTTTTTTCTTGCATCACACACAAGTCATCTCCCTCTTCCATATGACACAGCTTGAAATACATAAAAATCCCACCCTAAGTCCAGCCTTATGACTCAACATTTCCAGTTCCTTCAATCAACTCTCCCAGGACACGGTTTCCAGTCCCCTCTGATCTGAGCTGATATCTTCCAGACATGCTCATCTGTCAACATTCCATTTAAGACGTGGAGACGATGGGGGAGGACATAGGAGAGAACAGATTGGGGGAGGTGGTATATAGTGGGATTGCTGTTTTGGGGTGGTGGGTAGGGGAGAGACGGGGAGAAAATCTCGTGGAAGTGAATGATGAAAACTAAAAATAAACAAAAGTTAATTAAGAAAAAAAAATTTTAAGAAGAGGAAAAAAAACAACCGTGGAGACGAGGACTGAATGTACTCCTGCAGGAAAGGGCTCATCAGCACCAAACACAGTAGGACCCTCAGCTCCCTTTTAGGCTGTTTTCAGCATTCTGGCGGCCACATGGGGTCACTGACCCTGTGGGAGTATTAGTAAAGTGCCGACATAATGTAGCCGTGCCTCCCAAGTTTTCATGACAAGGTTAAGTTTTCTCTAGCCAACTACTGAACTTCTAGCCATCACTATTGTCTTTCTGAATCTCAGCCTGTTTGTGATCTGTCATATCAAGATGGTGTTGAGGATTCTGCAACGTGGGCGACAAGCGTGCCATCTCTGTCTTCATGGGATTCATCTGTAAACATGTGGACATGACAGGGACACGGTCACGGGCAGTGCTCGGCGGCTTCCTCCACTCTCTGGCTCTGACCCGTCTCTCCTGCTTCAGCACCACGAGCCCGGTGGTCACAGAACATTACAGAACCTCTGCTCTCTCTAATCTGTGGAGTTCTGGTCATTATTATATCGACACATTCTGGGGTATCTTTTGTCAACATTGGAAACATTCCTCCAGGGCAACACCAAATACCTGATGAACTCGGTGGTTTTCTATCGAGTTGTATTTTTTGGTCTCTTTCCTAATGGGAGGAACTTTCTCCTAACACCAATACCCTAGTCCAAGAGGCCTCAATCCCATATCACCTAGACTAGGGCCAGGGAACCTTTGGCCTTGAGGCCACACGTGGCCTTTTAGGTCCTTGGGTGCAGCCACCTCTTGACTGAGGCCGAGTTTTACAGAACAAATCCTTTTATTGAGAGGACTTGCTTGAGGACCCGATCCAGACCGCGGCTACATCTTTAACTCACTGGACTGTGCCACAGGAATGTAGCAGGCTATCACTGCACCAGCCCCACACGCTCATAAGCACCTGCTTCACTGAGCTGCGTCCTTGTCCACTGTCAGGCTGCTCTTTCTGAGCTGGTTTTCAACTGGTCAAAAGCCTTCAGTGGCTTCCACAACCTGGTGTGTATCTCCCCCCCCCCCCTTGCCTCTCCTTGCCCACCTGCCTGCCCTGTGCACTCTCCACCTCCTTCCCTGATTCTTCTTAGTCAAACCTCCCATTTGGGAACTCCCCATGGATGCTCTGCCTGTATTCACACCTTTTCTCATAGTAGATTACAAGCCTCCTTGCTGAAAGTAAACTATTATTTTAAAAACAATTGTAAATATTTTAAATTCTAATGCAAATAATCAAGCTTATTTTGTTACTATATTTAAGCACATGAGTGTTGATGAATAATGTAAAATTCAATTCACTTGTAGTGTCCCAGAACCTTCTTTGTTAGTATGTGCTCTTGTTCTACTTTGTTTGCATCTCAAAAAAATCTTTCAACATTTCTTTGCATTCTTCATAGGTCGACATTATTTGCATTGAGACATTTCATTATATTAATATACCACAGTTTATCCAACCACTCCCACACAATCAGGAATTTAGGTCACTTCTAGTTTTTTGTAATGACAAAAGAAAAAAAAAAGCTTACAAATCACTTATCAGAGAAATATGAAAGCCCCCTGAGGTTTCACTTCAGATCCACTGAACTGACAAACACAAAACCCGAAAACGGCGGAGCTGAATTGCTGAATTTTGCAACCGATCTAGTCAACAATTTGGAATCAAAACGTCACTAAGCCGTACCTGTCCTCTGGCCAAGGAAGCCATCACCATATACCTTAAAGCAGCTTGGTGGCTTGGGAGATAGAGCTCATGGCCTGGAATGAAGTTCAAATCTAGCTTCAGAAACTCAGTATGTGGCCCTGGGCAAGTCACTTCATCTCCTTTTGCCTTAATCCACAGGCGAAAGCATGGCAAAGCCCTCCAGTATTTCTGCCAAGAAAACCTCTGGCGGGGTCACAACTGAATCCAACAATAACTCAGAGAGGTTTTAAAAAAAGAAAAGGGGGAGCTAAGAAGAGCCACATGTCTTACCTTTACAGCATGACTTTGGTACAGCATAGAGTTGTACAAAGAGCCCGGGCACCCGTCGTCTGCGGATGACTCAACAAAATGTGGCACGTGGATATAATGGATTACCGCTGTGCTATCATAAATTATGAATAAGTAATCCAGAGAAAAGAAGTTGCAGCTGTATGAACACAACGAACTAGGCTGATGCAGGAAAACCACAGGGCAATAATGGCTAATGTTCTATACCAACTTTAAGTATGTAAAGCACTCCATAAATATCATATCTGATCCATACACTCCAGGCCTGGAGCCCTTTGCATTCGGATGCCAAAGGACATATTTATTTTTAAATATTTGCTGGCTACACTATCAGACCATATTTCAAAAGCTTGCATCTCTGATGGCATCGGGCAAGCTTCTGTACAATTTAAACTTGGTTTGATCAACACTTCCCGGCTTTTTGTGTACAGTGAGCTGGTGACCAAACAGAAAACCATCCCTCTCAGCCCCAGGGGCTTAGGCTTCACACTCCTGCTAGCTTTTTGGGGTTCTCCCCATACCAGCTTTGCTATTTTGCAGGCTGGCATAAGAAATCATATGAGAACATTTTGGGAGTTTTGTGGAAGCCACAGACAACACAGAGTAAGTTTAGAAACTTAGAAATGTATAATACATGTACAGTATGGTGTGATATCAACCTAAATTTTACAAGTTATTGTAAACACCTCACAGAAGAAAAAATTCAGATAATTCAAAAAATTCAATAATATCAAGATTTTATACCATAGTTACTGTATTTTTCTCATTCTAGTGATTTTCTTTAACCACATGTATTGAAGTCTGTTTTCATGAACTAGGCAAACCTCCTTTGTCTACTCTCTTTGCTTAATTCATCTCTGCATCACAATTCTTTCAGATTTTCATAGTTATTTTTACATTTAAATCCCTTTAATACTCCCCCCTTATGGGCAAGTAGGTGGCTGGCCCAGTGGATAGTGATGGACACGGAGTCAGGAAGACCCAAGTTCAAATCCAGGCTTAGCCTCTTGCTCTTGGGGCAAATCACTTAGCCCTTTGTGCCTCATCTGTAAAATGGGGTGGCTGTGACAGTGCCTGGCCCACAGTAGGCACCGTATAAATGTTTGCCATTGTTATTACGTATATGGTGTGGCTGTGGGCATAATAAAACCACTTTCCTATCACACTACTAGTCAGTTTTCCCAATACATTTATCTGGGAAATAATGAAGCTTTCTCTAGCCGTTTTAATCAAAGTATCTGGATGGATAGCCAGCCTTTCTACACTGTTTCACCAACTGTTCTCTGCCTGGTATGAGATGGTTTCAATGCCTGCCTTGAAAGCCATGCTGAAGTCTGTGAGTTCCCATGCATGTTCATCAGCTATGGAGCTCCATAGGAGCCCTGGGATTTCAGGGGAATGCTGTGCGTGATAGCTTGAAGGCTCGCGGATGAGGAGCAGCAGAGCAAGAAGGGACCTGGCTTTGGAAACAGGGTTCGGCTCTTACCCCCTGGGCTAGGAGGCCTTGAGCGGCCTCATGGGTGAAAACGAGGAAGGTAAACTAAATTCCTAGGTACTGTCCAGCTTTAGGTCTCAACTTAGGAATCTCGGGCTGCCCAGTGTTGAGCACACCAGATCCTGGGGCACTGGTTGGTCAGGATTACTTGAATCAGTAGAGAAGAAGGCTGCTCTCCTAAGGTTCTCTCCCAAGAAGGTCTCTTACATGCATGTGTTGAAAACAGATGATTCCTTAAAAGATTAGACAACAGCCACCTTTGTCTGCTTATCATAAATCAAGTAGGGCACACAACGGGGAGATGGGTGCTCACAAAACACTGAAAAGGTCTGCATCCAAAGGAAAGAGGAAATCCCTACCCAGGATTCCCTCCAGACGCTCCTTGAATATTCTCATCTTTACTATGCTGACCCCATCTATCCATGAACATTCAGTTATCCAATCACTCCAATTATTTAGTTTTCCTTTACTTCAATCATTGCACGACAGTCATCCCTTTCATATTGGGGTTTTCCCTATAGCAGCTTTGCTATTTTGCAGGCTGGCATAAGAAATCAGATTGAGAACATTTTGGGAGTTTTGTGGAAGCCACAGACGACACAGAGTAAGTTTAGAAACTCAGAAATGCATAATACATGTACAGTATGGTGTGATATCAATCCAAATTTTACAAGTTACTGTAAACACCTCATAGGAGAAAAAAATTCAGATTTTGTCTCTGGTACAAAGGGGATAAAAAAATTTAATGTAGCTTTTCCATTTCTCGGGCAGGCTGCTCTCCTACTATCTGCAACGTGGAGGGATAACTGTAGTTTGATAGCTGTCCCTTTGAAGGGATGCGTACCTAGAGAATTCCATTTCCAAAGAGGTCGCTGCTTTTATAATACTGTCAGAGAAAGAGCTGGGCCTAGAGCTGAAAAGAACAACAGACAGGTTTGCTTCTGGGAAATTCCAAAGCTGACTCTCAAACCTCCCATAACAGCAAAAAAACTTTTCAATATAAACATTTTATTGATGTTTCCGTATGGCAATAAGACCCCAAATACCACTGTTTCTGAACAGAGAAGGGCACGGCCATCAGCCGGGGACGAGAGGTATGCGGTCAGTGTGCAAAGGCTGCGCCATCTGACAACGAGAAGCTCTCAAGACTGGCATGAGGGATGCCTTTGAGATGCTCTATGTCATAAAGAGATGACAGCCTGGGCATGTGGCATGGGCAGGGATGGCAGCAGGGACTGGCCAGAGTGCCAAGAGCCCCAAATGCCACAAAGGATGGTGGGTGGGAGAGAATGAGCAAGCATGGGTGGCTGGTGATCTGGGAACTCACCATCAATGGGATCACAGTGCTCGCGTGTTGAGGGAGAATTCCTCTACCATGTAGGAATCGACATTCCTGCTTTTTATAACTACATCATTACAAATATTATATATTTGTATATATTTATATATATTATATATGATATATATCATACATAGTATAACTATATAATTACAAATAATATAATTACAAACCATAAAATAACTCTTTACTTACGAAATCATGAGGCTGGGTAGTATGTTTACAATGCTATACTGATAGTTTTAAAAAATGCTCCAACAGTGTTGTGCATGTTTGTCACTACTCATGACGACTCACTTTTCTGAAATGTACTTGACATCTTAAAGGGGCAGCAGGGGCGAGTGCAAGAGCTCCGGCTTTCAAGCCTGCTGAGAACCCCAGCAACTCCCGCCTGCCCGGCACTCTGCCCAGCCTCCATTTCTTCCTCTTTATAATGTGGGAAAAGGACGCTTGTGATTCTTACGCCTCAGCATGCAAGTGAACAAGGACAGTAGCAGCTAATGTACTGCTGTATTCCACTAGCTAATTATTTAGTATTTTGCACTCATATCATGGAGGCAATTCCTCTATAGAGGAAAGCCTATGGCAGGTCTGGCAGATTCACCATTAACTGTCGAGAAGCAGGGGCAGAGCAGAATGGGTACAGTCTGCATTGTTAAAGAGAAAATTCCCATCCGTGCCCATAGCTCTGAGTGGATAGCTGAGCATCTCTTCCAGGTTTTAAAATCCAAACTATTTACCTCATAAAGGGGAGTAACGTGCACTCTACATTGGTCTACATTTAGGAATAATCTATGTAAACCACACATCACTGGGCTCCATCTGAGCCAGGGCAGCAGGTAGTTCTCGGTGGCTGATGACCTGTCCCGCTCCTGTTGCTTGGCATTCGCTTTTTAAAATGAAATTGTGTTTGCTGTGAAACGTTCCGTGTCCGTGGCCGCTGTGCTTGTGGCCCAGCATCTCCCTCTGTGTTCTCTGACTCATCACTGTAGAGCCGCGCTGACGCTTTGCTCTGTTCTCTCCTTCCTCTGACTGTGGATTCTTTTTCACTTGCGGCTCATGTCCCTGTTTGCTGTTATTTCAAAATCAGCGCCTGGGTCTTCTCCACCATCCCAACTGCTCCTTCATGGTTTAGCCGACTCGGGCCCATTAAACTCTTTATCGAGGTTCTCACTTGGACTCTGCTGTGTTCCTTTCTAGTATCCTGAGGTACATTTACTTTATCTGTTTTATTTTTTCTTCTACTGTAAGTACTCAGCAAAATTAATTTGCAACGCTTGCACTATTATGTCATTGCTCCTGGCGGCTCAGGGGGTAGAGAACGAGGCCTGGAGTCAAGAACATCTGGATTCACATCCAGCCTCAAACCTTTCCTAGCTGTGTGACCATACGGGTCAGATCCCTTTGCCTCTGCTTGCCTCAGTTTCCCATCTGTCAAATGAAAGCATATTAGTAACGAGCTCAGCACAGTACCTGCGGCACACAGCAGGCTTTACACACACGCTAAAGATTACTGTGACTGTCGTGGATCCAAATGTCTTTTCCCCTTTATTTCTTCTTTAACCTAATAGTTGTTTATTAGATTGTTTTTCTGTTTCTAGATGATTTTATCCATATTGCCACATATTTTATTTCATTTCATTGCAACCTGAAAATATTGCCCCCAATTTTGCACTTTCTGAACTCACATAGGGCTTTCCTTGACCCAGTCAATTTTTCTCAGGATTCCAGGAGCCCTCTGAACCATATTTTGGAAAATCATAATTAAGAGTTTTCTGTCCTGGGGTCCAATGTGTTCTTTCAACACGTAAAGGGCTGCTTGATGTGGTACATTTTGTAAAGTTTTCTTAATCACATTAACCAAATACAGTGGATGTCTAGGTCCTTGTAATGGAAAGTGTATCATTAATTAAACCAGTAGAGGAGAACAGGAACACAACGTAGAACTGTATGCTGTGATCACAGAAACAGAAATTTTTGCAACTGAAGAATCTATTTTTCCAAAACTCAAGGCAGGAGGCCTAATGCTACAGTACATTTTGAAGCGGGCTTCTGTTCAAACTCTAAATGCAGTTTATGAGAAGCAGTGGCCTCAAGGCCATATGTGGTCCTCTCAGTCTGTGTGTGCACTCCTTTGTGTCCAAGTCTTACAGAACAAGCCCTTCTATTATGAGGCCACAGGTTTCGTGCCCCTCCTCATGAGACCCACACGTCACAAAGCACCACTGCAATGCCAACAGAACCATCCATCCGTCCATTCAGGTACCCGGTTCACAAACTGTGCTGAGGATGGGGGTACAGTGAAGTAAGACACGGCTGCTCCTGCTACCCTTTCAGGGGGCCATGACACTGACAAATACATACAATCCCACACTGCACATGGCAACATGCCTGCTCTGAGGAGTCCCCACTACGCTGTGGAGGACCTTGATACCTATGGAGTTTTGGCAGGTCCAACCAAAGTGGGAAAGGCTGGCGCTGTGGTCTTCATGACTCCAAAGACCAATTGGTTCCAAAGCAGTTAAATGGTACAGAGCTGGCAACTAGAGTGCTTTGGCCTTGCTAACTACTTAACTAAGACCATTTAACTAAGGAACAGAAGGGTACCTACAACGATAAAATGGATGCTCTTCTGGACCTAATCCGTGAGGGAGCCACACAGCAGTATCAGTCAGCGAGCATTTCTTAGGAGCTTCTGAGGCACTGGTCACAGCTAAGATACAGAGATGGGGAGGAGGAGGACAGTAGTGATTCAAGGCTGGAGTCTGGCAAGGCAGAGAATGTAGGGATAGAAAGCAATGCAGATCTGAACAGGCTAACTACGGGGCTGTGAAACTAGGAAGACTAGGAAGGGAGGACGGTGACGTCAGGACAGGGCCACAGACCTGGGCAAGCGCTGGGGCTGGAGTGACAGGGAGAGCTATGGGAATTTCTGGTCAGGAAAGCCCAACCCTCTGGTGGAGGGTGAGCTCCACAGTGGGGTCACTCCTCTGGGTGGTGGAGGTCAGAGGATGGGAGGGGGCAGAGAGAGTCCTAAGCCCCCTACACTGAGGGTGGGTACTGTGGAGGAGAGGAAGGCACTGAGCAGCCCCAGAACTGAGAGAAAGGAAGGAGTCTGAGCTGGAGGTTAAGACCAGAGTTTCCAGCACCTGGACTATGTGACAAATTCTAATAGGAACTTTAAGGAAAGATACATCAGAGGAAAAAAAAAAGCGCCCCACCAAAAAGCCCTGATTTTGTTATCTATGTTTAGTAGAGAAGAAATCCTACATCTAATGGCATTTAGATTTTTTAAAACAAATTCTCCCCAATCTGGTCTCCCTTCACTTTCTCTGTAGGAGAGAGGAGAGATGTGTTGACATGCTGGCTAGTGTAAACCCGCCTCGCAATCCTGGCCAAACTGCCCCTTTAACTTTAGTGCTCATATCCAACTGAGAATTTATAAAAAGAGTCCTCCAAGGAACATAAATACATTTTAAGGAAAACGTCAATGAAATGCTACACTGGAGGAAGCTGTACCTGGATTATTTGCTCCTGATAAGGGATCGAAACTCAGCTTATAGAGATGGTGAGCTGAATGGATAACATCTTAAAAAATTAGTATTTCCAAAAAGCAGCTTAATATGAACGGGTAAGAAAAAGACTAGAGGCCCTGGAGGGCATTTTCCTTGCCCCAATTCAGGCAGATCCTGATGATCTGTGGTACTGGGTAAGAAAGCTATTGTGAGTCACAACTTTGTTACAGAGAACTAGCTAGATGGCTAAAGAGAGGGAGAAGGAGAACACAATGGGGCTGTCGACAATTCAATGTCAAGGGTTCTGAGCAGTAATAAGATCTAAAAAGCTCGTATTCATTTGCTAACTAAAACATTCAAATGCTAATATCTATAAAAACTGCCATCACATTCCCCTCCCTCCCCCCAAAGTAATCTCCCAAGAAGTCACGATTCTAATCTTTAAGCTGCACAGTCACACCTGGTCTCAAAAACTAAACGAACCCCCCAAAAGGTTCGATCACGCATAAAACAATGATTCATGCGCCAATAAATAAATTATGTTGCCAAGTATATAAAGCACACGTACATTTAAAGAGCTGCCAGGTTTCCTACAGGAGGTGCTTCATGAAAAGAATGACACCCCTACCACCAAAGCTAACACTCTAGATTACTTTAGGCCTTGCAAAGCTCACAAACCAATTATTATCTCAATTAATCCTCACAATAACCCTGGGACTAAGGTGCTATTATTCCTGCCTCAGATAAGGAAACGGAGAAAAGCTGAGGCTAAGTGACTTGCCCAGGGTCACCCTGCTTGAAGTCTCAGAGGTAGCATTTGAACTCAGGGCTTCCTGACTCCAGGCCCAGTGTTCTATATACCAAATTACCATGTTTCTGTTAGCTTTCTTGGTTCTTTATTCCTGTGCACACGCACACATTCATTTTTCTCCTTGGGATCTTGTGAAAAGTGCATCTCGCCCTGGAAAGTGTCTTGGGGCCCCTCTGATCTAAGCATCTCTAAGCAGAGCCCTTTTCCTACACCCCTAAGTGAGAGTGGGGGGAACACTTTCTGAGAGGACACTGCAAACTTAGGTGTTCTCGTCCTCTGGAACTGTTTTAAAGTCCTTGTGTCTATCAGTCTTACGAGCCACGAAGGCAAATTATTTCCTTGAAGACAAACGAACTATTAGCACATTTTAATGATGACATATTTTCAAACTAACATGACAGAATAAGCACAAAAGGGGGAGGGGCTGTAATATTCCCAGGTACTTTCTCACTTGTCCTCCAAAGCAAACGAGGTCTCTACCACTAAAACAATGATTTCAATCGTGTTCCAAAAGAATATTTTTCTAAAAATTCACCTCTAAAACGTTTGAGAGTGAAAATAACTATGGTGAGATTCCAGTTTGTGTAAATGGTTTTAAGAACTTTTTAGGGAAATGAGTAAGCTCTGAAATAAAAGCTATAGTACAAGCTAAGGCAACCTCTTGAGCAGGGGTCCCCCATCTTTGTGGACCGTGCGCCCCTATAAAGAAAAATCACCTTAGCGAACAGACCCTAACCATGCATATTCATCAATTATGCAATATACATATCATGTGCATCAGAAAACAAGGGGAGACAAACAGTATGTTAAAAATATTTCCTTTTATTAACAGTACATAAAACTTTTGCTCATAAAAAGTAATATTTTTCATGAGAACAATGTGACTGAATGCTATTTTCTTAAAATCCTGGTTTAACAGTTTATGATTCAGTAATTCAAAGACCTGGTTCTAAAGCTGTTTATTTACATACTTGGATTTAATGGCTGTCATAACTGAAAGAATACTTCCCAAAGATGCCAATGGAAGAAAAAATGCGCCAATGGCCGTGGACTTCTCCACCAATGATGCAGAAGTTTTGGTGAAATTTAGCTGATAAATATCCGTCTTTCTTCATGTTCATCATTCTTGCAAACTAATCAAAAGTTGTTTTTTTTTTTAAACAAATGGGTTCAAAACCCAGAGACTTTGGAAGATTTTTTTAAAACTGGCTAGACTATTCTGTAATCAAGCTGTCAAAATGTGGCCATGAGCCACATTTTTATGGGTGACACATATACGTGATTTTTGGCAATAAAAATTCATGTATTTTTCAATGTCTTTGTTAATTCTGATGGCTTTAAGAATTTTAATATTCAATGAATAACATGTACCATATACGCTTTGGGTAAGATTTGCTGTTAAAACCAATGATTATAAAATGTAGCTTCTAATAATCTTTTTTTTTACTTAAAAAAATATATGTATTAGTTTTCAACATTCACTTTTATAAGATTCTGAGTTCCAAAATTTGTTTCTCCCTCCCCTCTCCAAGCAATCTGATATAGGCCATACATCTGTACAATCATTTAATGATCTTCTTGCTAATGATCTTAGTTGACTCTACATCACTGAGTGCCCTAGCGTGCAACGCCCACTGCGGTGCAGAACCTCATGAGTTCTGCACTTGACTCTCTTTCCGAAGAAGTCAGGTTTGGTTCTTCTTGTCACTTTGAGATAATGAGAATTATGTCATGCTGTTAGCTGATGAACTTTCCTTCTTACTTTCCAGAAGCCACCTAAAAACACCTAATAAAAACTCCACAGCTCCTTAATCATCACGAATCCCATCTGGATTATTCTAAATTCCCAACATCTCCACATGGCGGTCCCACTGGCACATCCAATTCAACACATCCCAGATCAAGCTAAAGTCATTGTCTGGAATCCACCTACAAGTTGGTAGGAGCAGGTTGCCAACTAGAAGGCTCTCCTCCAGCCCAGCCAGGCCGTGTCCAGTCCTGGACACCGTCTCTCCTCCCTGTACCCCTCCTTCCAAAACTAGCTCAATTAGGACTCACAGGGACAACCCCCTTTTTCCAAGGGTGGGAGGGCAGACCCCTTGCTCAAATCATCCCCCATAGTCCTTGTGATAACGCAGAGGATCACTGCCCCAGCACAAAGGGTCCACCTGCCATGTATTCTCCAGACCTCGAGGGTGCAGACACAGGTTTGCCCCCACCTTTCCAGTCACCCTTCAGTCAGCAGGACGGAGCCAACAGACCTTTTCTAAAGTCATGGTTCTGGTCAATGACAGAGCTGGCATAAACACACACTCAGATTCTATGGCTCCTCACTCCCTCAACTCACCCCTTGTCCATCAAAAAAAAGAAAAATTCCTTCTCAGTGCAACTCTTAATGGAAATTGGGAGATGTCAGAGATTGTCTAGAGGTCAGCTTACTTAAGAGAAGAGGAGGCTAACACCTAGAGAAGGAAACTGTCCGTGGCTGATGAGGGGCGGAAAGGCCAGCAGGATCCAGGAGGCTGTTTCAAAGGTAGATGTACCTGGTTTTTCATTTTGAGGGCAGCAAGGGGAAGAGAAACACAACTATTAGCTTAGAAAACTGCTAGACAGCTAGACAGACAGTGAATAGAGCACCGACCCTGGAGTCAGGAGGACCAGAGTTCAAATGCAGCCTCAGACACTTAACACTTTCTAGTCGTGAGACCTAGGGCAAGTCACAACCCCAATTTCCCTGCCCTCCCCCTCCAAAAAAAAAAAAAAGAAAAGAAAACCACTAGACAGAAAAACTCCTAGCTTTAGGAAATTAATATATACACTAGTGTAGGACCTAATTTGTGTATGATGCCACTTTCCCCAGGATGTCTCGATTTTGAGTAAGTGTTGCCCCCTTTTCCTCTTGACGGGGAATTGTATAAACAGTTAAAACGCAAGGCCAAAACCAAGACAAAAGTGTGCTTTAGTGACTCTTAAAGAGAAACGGTTCAGTGGTAAACAGATCTCATTACCCAACTTTTCAGCCCGTCTTCTTTAAAAATTGCAGCATTTTACATGAAAGACTGAGCTCTCCAAAATCTCTGTGGCAACAGATTTCTTTACTTTCACCAAAAAGTTATGCAAGGACCATAACATGCTTTTGTATGTGGGATTAGTCAGTGCTGAGTGTGACTAATTCTATTCTAATGAAAGGAGCTTTTTCTAGTATTAGCAATATGGACCCATGAAGAAGAGTACAACCTCGGAAACCAGTCATACTGTCCATTCTATTCAACTCTTATACAACAGCCTTGTTCATGTTTTATTAGTACTTGACTTTCAATAACGATGAAATAAGGAACCAGCAATTGTGTTATAAGTCTGAAAATGAGAGAGTGTTGACTAATTAGCTATTCCTAGTTCATTAAGATAAATTCAAGAATTAGTAATCATAATTTGGAATCTAATGAGCAGGGGTTAAAGTGGAAAAAAGTCACAAATTCAAGTGAAAATTCTAACAACGGAAAACAGTGTGATTCATAAAACAGAGCATTATCTCTAGACCAAGGATGCCATTTTTAGACATCTTGTAAATCATCTATCAGGGATATGACCAAACATACTTTAATTCTAATTCCACTAGGTCCGCCAGCAGTCAGCCCAGCCTCACAAGTCACACTCGAGAATTCTGAAGTGTAGGAATAAATTCAATCATTAGTGCCTTCCAAGTTGTTCCTCTATGCTTGTCAATAAGACCAGGGATGAAACTCACTTTATAAAGATCATATTAAGGATAATCTAATGACTTAAAATTCAATTCCAAGCCAGGATACCTGGATTTCCAAGCCAATGCTGCTGTGAGATGGTGCAATAAGATGGGAAGGGGGCTGGATCTGGTAATAGGAGAGGGGAGACCTATTTCAACCTCACCTCTGCATTGTTGGCCATATCACAAATCACTTCACCTCCTGGCCTCGGGTTTCCTCATCTGTGTACTAAAGGGATTGGCCTAGATGACCTTTAAAGCACCCTTCCAGCTCGGCATCCTTGAACCTCAGAATGTCCTAAGGATCCATGACGCCCTGGGTGCAGGTACTTCTCACCAACTCTGTGTGGCCGTGGAGACAGAAGTCCTCGATCCCACCTTAGACATCTACTGGTGATATCACTCTGGGCCCGTCACTTAACTCTGTTCTGCGAGGTGGTGATGACAATACCACCGATCTCCAAGATGATAAGGATCACACAAGATGACGGTAATGTTCTGCCGTTACTCCATCCCCAACAAGCCACATCACAGCCTTCTAAACCTTAGTGTATTTTATGAGAAATAATCTTTTCAGGCATGTAACAAACTTCTCCCTCAACAGTATTTAATCAGCTATTATACTGACTGGAGAAAAGGACAAAATGAAATGGAACATGAGGGAAAAATGACCTTAAAACCTTAAAAAAAAAAAAAAAGTACAGCCATAATAAGTTGGGTCCTTAGCAAAAATAAAATCCAATGAACGCTAAGGTGAAACAGTTTTGCTGTTGTGACCGGTTTGGGCAGCAAAACAAATGAAGACTCTTTACAAGGAATCCCTAGCAGTCAGATTCTGATTATTAGCTCACAGTCCATGTTACTAAGTGGCAGAGAAAGCTGTAGGCCAGGCTGATTCAGGAGTAGTAAGAGAACTCTTGCAGGCACAAGGGTGTCATAGAGTCACTGTGGCTAGAGGTTAGGGCTAGGTCCTACCAGGCATGCAAAGCAGTAGTTGCTGGAGAATTCACGTATGACCAGCATGTCCCATAACTGGGAGGCCCATTCAGAGCGAGAATCGAGAACTTCACGACCCAGGGAAGCAACGCCTGGGGAGAGGTGCCCATTGGCCCACGGCCTCAGCAGCTGCGGCTATCACGACTCCTGAAGATGCAAAAATAGAATGCTAGCTGCCAAAGTAAGCCAATGCTAGCCTGGCTTACTCCACGGCTCAGCAGCAGAAATAGCTACGGTCTGAACTGAAGTGACATAAGGAAGACGCAGCATTGACCTGTGCCTTGCTAACAGCCTTGTCGACCCACAGCTGAAAACATCTGCATGGGTTGTGAGCTTGTCAAAAGCTAGGACTGACTTCTTTTTTTCCAATGCTTACCATGACCCTTAATAAACGACTATCTCTGTTTCGCGTTCAGAGTCAAGAACCCTCTGTAAGCCAGACTTGCTGTCACTGGTATAAAAAAAATTTCCATCTCAGTTTCCTGATATACAAAACTGAACACCTACACATTCCTTCAGATATGAAGCCATGCTATATTAATATGAATTATTAGCATAACAGAACAGTGGTAGATGTTAAAACTTCAATAAATATTTCTTTAATTAAATCCTAGTCACTTCTAGAATTTTAAAATCAATGGTGCTCAGTATTGTGATGCTAGACCACGCCTGCACAACATACAGCCTACCAAAGGATTTCAGGCGGCTGTCATGTGACCCTCAGCAACCAACCATCATTAGTCTGTCCAGTAGACATCATGGTAGAGACCTGAAACCCTTTGCCTGACCACATTAGACTAAAGGCCACACATAAAATCATTCACCAAAGGGGCCACATAATGTACTGTACAATAGCCTTTGGAATCTAGTATCACAGTATAGTATATAAATCAGAACTCAAAGAATCTGCTCTAGTAAATGACTTTTTTTGGGGGGGAGGGGGACATAGGAAAAGGTCAAGGACCTAGCATTCTGCATTCAAAGACTGTGGGCCTGAAGCACTCAGACAAGAAGTTTAGAAGCACATTTGGAGAGTGTGACACCCAATTTACAACACTCACATGGGGCATTTCACATTTTTCATATGTGGAACAGCCTAGAATGTAATTTCTGTCATGAACACATTTCTCCCCCACAATGCTCTCCTCCATCCAGCCCCAAAATGCCCATTCCTTTTTCATACACAGACCAAAATTCCACCAACTGCCTGATGGGATGCCTGGCCTTCTTCCCACTCCTCCCAGAGGAGATCTCATCTCTCGTCTCCAATAAGGGGATGCACTCTCCTTCACCCGTGCCAGCTGGTGTCCTCGGATTTGTTCAAAGCTCACCTCTTATGGGTTTCCTCATGGCTAGCACTTCCTGCCCCTCTCTGCCAAAGTATCTGGTATATACCTGTACAGGAACATGCAGTCTTCCTCAGAAAATTATGAATGCAGGAGCTGTCTCCCACGTGCGGGGCTGGCTTAATATATGTGCTCTGCTTGGTTGTGATGCTATTAAGAGTGCCTTCATCAGACACAGAGATTTTTTCAAGCTAAGTTTCATCACACGGCTCTCCCCATACCTCCTCCCCTTGGATCACAAAAAGGAGAGCATTGGATGGGGGAAGAAGACAGAGGAGGAGGATGGGGGGGATGGTACTGCAATTTATGGGTGGGGGGGATGGGCTCAGAAGGTAGAGAAAAGTTTCTGCTGACAGAAGAAAAGTATACCAACCATTCAGGCAGGATATTTGAAACGTGCAAAAAGAGAGGCTTATCTTAGGTACTTCTGCAGTTGAAAAAAGGGCAAGGTGGATTTTTCCTCCCTCCAGTGGTCAGGAGAGGCCTCAGGAAGGCCATGGTAGGAGTGTTTTGATGCATTCTAAGCAGGTGAACAGCCCACACAAAATTGCAAAAGCAGGACAATAGGTCTGGAGTAAGGTCATACCTTGAGACCAAGATCAAAGACAGCCAAAGGTCAAACAAAGCTGGAGGAGAGACAGAAACAGAGAAAAAAACCAGGAAGGAGAGAGCTATGCAAGAAGACAGAGAAAGAACAGAGGGACACAAGGAGGAGTCAGAGGCCCGGGGGAAGCCAGTTTTAAGAAGGAACTGAATGTTACACACACAGAAGTTTAGGAAAATGAAATCTGAAAATGCCACCAAACTGAGCAATTCTCAAGTCTTGGAGCAGTGGAGTGGTCTCAGGTGCCTTGAAAGATTAATTCCATCAGAAACCTGATCAGATGGGGGTTAGAACTAAAAAGTATGGGCCAAGAAAATGCTTTACAGTACAAATTACACTTGAAAATTAAATGGGTCCCCTCTAGGAGAACCATCACTTCAGTCAGTAGTAAGCCCCTCTCCATTGCTGGGGTTAGGGGACAATACCCCCATGATCTGGAAAATCCACAGAAAATTGTTTTGTCCTCCCTTTGTACCAGAGAAGAAACCTGAATTATTATGGTATTAAAAGACAAAGTGCTGATATTAAACGTATACTTTATGCATTTCTGAGTTTCTAAAGGTTTTTTCTGTCTCAGAAAAAACTGGCCTTTATTTGTCTGCAGCTTCTGCAAAACTCCCCCCAAATTTCCACTGAATTTCTTATGCCTACCTGTGTTATACTGAAACCTGAACAGACAACTTGCGCTGTGGAAGGAACCACTGTAGTTCACGTAAACCAGAAGAAAAACATTGCTTTGCTCCTAAAAAAGATTTGCTCGAGGGAATGTACTTTTAACCCTAGGTTTAAAGAAATGACTAGTTCCCTAAGTAAAAAAACCAAAATACTGTACTAACGCCGTAAGAGTTGATGCAACCCAGTTTAAAGCAGCCTAGTCTATTGGCAGAGTGCTGGGTTTGGAGTCAGGGGGCCTGGGATGATGAAGGCGCCATCACCGAGTTATGCTGGAAGGTCAGGGTCATTCACACTTGTTTGATCTGAACCGATCATAGAGGAGACTGGAATGGGAGCTGTCTATAGGGGCTTGGGGAGAAGAACCCACAAGATGACAGGTCCCCTTTTCAAAGGGTCCTACATTAGCAGATATAGTCATGTGAGAAGAGAGCCGCATGAAATGCACTGCTCTCCATCCCTCCTAGCCTTGTTCCCATGGGCACCACACTGTGTCTCTGCGAATCTAAGGCAACTGGAATGAAGTTGGAGAAATTACACCTCTATGGTATATGAAGGAATGATTTATAAATACAGTGGGAAGCAATCTAAGCTAAGCAGGAAAAATCGAGGCGAAATGCTGGAAGACTTCCTCACTAGGCCTGAGACCCTGACACAAGATGGTTGCAAGGGCCTGAAATCAAGAAGCGTCGAGTTCAAATCCAGACTCAGACACTAAGCTGTGTGGTTTGCCTTCGTCTGCTCATCTGTAAACTGGAGATAATAGGGGCAGCTTCTTGTGAGTATCGAGTACCCTGTACAAAGCCCAGGGTACAGTGCCCAGCACATGCTGTCAGCCACTACAGACTGGTGCTATTTTGAATAAAAGGACTGCCAAAACCAGTGAGAGAGCCTTGAATGACGACAACATCACAGCAGCCACGTTATCTGGTACCCTACTCTTTCACACACTTTCCGTGACACTCCACCTGATCCTCCAGCAGCCTGCCTGAGACCCTGGCCTCTGGACTCGGCTGGCTCAGGGCCTGTCCCACGCCGGCAAGTGGGGAGCCTGAACTCCATCCCTGTGAGCCGGTCCTGATGCTTCTCAGTCAGACCCCAGCTGCAGCCTCAAGCGCTAGAAGCAAAATTGCTTATTTGTGCCCACATGTCACTGAAATCTCTGGCCTGGCCCACATGTGGCCAGCAGCACAGATTCAACAAGTGGCCCTACTAGCTTTGCCCGAGGCCCTCCATTGAAGAGAAGTGGCGATCACCAACAAGCACTTATTAACAGCCTTCTAGGTACCCAGCCCTGTGCTCCACACTCCACTGGGAGAGCCTTCCTCTAGCACTGCCTAACTCTGTAATCCAGCTGAACCGGACCATCGCCCACCTCCAACTCCACGCAGCTGCCTAAGGCACTACACTATGCCTGGACTGCATTCCTGCATCACCTGGCTTCTCAGAAGCCCATGGCCGTTCTAGGCCCACCCCAGCACCTCTCCTTTCTAGCCTAGTCCTCTCTTCCACTTCAATCATCCTTCCAACTACCCTTACCGAGAAGGGGTAGCAACTACCTGGAGGGCAGAGACTGCTTCAAGTATACTCAATAAAGGGTTTAGTGAATAGAGCACATCTCCAGGCAAATCACTCGGTCCTCTTTAGCCCTCAGCTACCTCATCTGTCAAATGGGAGGGCTGACCAGTTTATTTCTCAGGCTCTTCCCATTCTATCCCTACACTTATTCTCCTCCCCCAGGTAAGCCAGTGGACCCTCAGGAGCCCTCTGACAACATTCCAAGAAGCTCAGCTAGCCTCTGCCTCCGGGGGGGGGGGGGGAGAAACACCCCATCACTCACTTTGGCAGCTCTGCATCAAGGCTTTTCTGCCTCTAGTTCCAGTCTCCCACAACCTCTTGGTCCAGGAGTCTCTTGGGCAGGCTCCTGGGACACCCTCCAATGAGTGTCTTTCCTAAAAGGTACCAGCACCAACCACCACGGTTTTCTCTCCTTGTCATGTGACCTGACACATACAATAGCCTCCCCAGCCTAGGAGCACCCCTACACCTGATGCTCCATACTTCTATGAACAGGAAGGAGGGTGGCTCCTACTTCCTCCTTCTCACTGCTCTGCTTAACATTCTCTCATGCTACCGAGAACCCAATCTTAGCCACGGTGTCCTATCCTTTTTAAGAGGGCGAAGCGGGCTTTAAATCCAGTGTGGGGCTGCAATCCTCATGCCATTTCTAACCTGTCCATCTAAGGCTATAATCCACACAGTTTTAAAGGGAGAAACCCCCTTCTCTTCAAACTCTTACAAACACCTAAGAAATACAGCAGCAGAAAACCAGTTCTATTAAGCGGGCTGAGCTGAGCCTCAGCTAATCTTTGCTGAATTCCTTCTGTGCCCAGCGGGGTCACAATCACACATTCTAATTGCTTTACTTTAGCTACAACACCCGCAGCAGCTGGCGGCAGCTGGACATCGTCAGCAATCCTGCCCAAGCCAGGAGGCTGTGAGGAGGGAGATCAGAATCTTCTTGGGATCTGGCAGCAGAGGGATGCCGAGGCCTTGGGTTCCAATTCTGCCACGTACTGCCGCGGGTTCCCTCACCTGGAGGTGCTTGTATGGACTACAAGATCTTTGGGGCACTAAACCTGTGATCCTATCTTCTGCCTTCTCGCCTAAGAACTCTTATTTCATGATGTTCATAACAACAATGAACAATCTAGTTTTATTTCTGTATTAAATTTGATAGTGTGGCGTGGACATGGAGTCCTAAGCCCTGGGTTTGAATTCTAGCACCACTACCTGTGTAACACTGGACAAGTCCGATCTGGGTCCCTTCTGTCAGGAAAAGGACGATCCTATGATTATGTCTGTCACCACACTAGTCATAAGGGAAACTTAATGAAGTCAATAAAACAGAAGTCAATTTTTTTGCATTAAAACAAACACAATTTTGTTGCTTTTTTAAATCTCAGTTAACAGAAAGTGCCCATACACAGAACACAATAAATGCCAGTGGAGTGGCTAAATTCTTAGGTGATGAGTCTGAAGGGCCAACCTTGTAATTTACTTTGGGAAAAATGGTTTATAGATTCACTAAAGGGCCTACACACTGGGGCAGCTTCTCCATGGCTGCCACCTGTAAGGGGGAGCCCCCAGTGGGGCTCCAGGCTCCCTTCCCGCTGCTCCCCAGGACTGCACCTTTCCCACAGCAGCTGGACCAGAACCTCTCTCTGGAGTCTCAGATTCATCAGGGGCTGGAGCAGTACTTCTGAGGTCCCTTCCAAGTCTGAACTCTGATGCCCCCCCCACTGCTTTTTTTTGCATAATATTTTCTGCATGTTTTAAGATAATTGAAATATAATGTCTTTTTTAAAATTTTATTCACAAACCCATATATCATAGCATACATTCAAATGTAATTTTGAAGAAAAAATTTAGGAATGGAAATGTTCATTTAAAAAAGAAATTTAATAATTACACAAATGCTGTTGTGAAACCAGGATTGTCTGTGGGCAAAAACGAGCTTCACGGGCCCTTAAAAACACAAAGTGCTGGGATCATAAATCACCCCAACTGAGCCCCGACTTTTCAGGTGAGAAAACTGAAGGCCAAAGAGACGATAGGGTTTCTCCACCCGCCAACATCCCGGCATGTATAAGCCTTCCCTTCCCAGGAGGGGATGTATTTGCAGGTTCCTGGAAGGGGGGGGCCGGTGTCTCGGCGCATTCCCTTGGACCAAACAGGCCCTAGGTGAATGGGGGTGGAATCGAAACCTACCACAACAAATGCGATCCTGCCTGGCCTTTCCTTAGTCCTTTCTCCCGCTGCCTGGAGGTCAGAGACCGCCCCCCTCCCCCAGTCCCTAACCTTAGTGACAGCCATAGACTCGAGCTGCCCCGGGGCGCTTCAGACCCTCCAGCTCCTCACAGACGGCAAGGCCGTGGTGGTGGAGAGGGGGGGCGGCGTGGCGGGGGGCCAGCGGCCTCGGCCCGGCCCACGACAGCCAGCGGGGTGAGCGGCGCCCCATTGTCTCGTTTTCCTGCTTCCCAGTCCGGATCGTGCGGGTCACTCGCGGCTACGGGCGGCGCCAGGACTCAGGGGTCCGCGAGCGCGGCTCCCCTCTTCAGCGCGTCTTAAACAAAGGCGGAGGTCTGAACTATTCTCAGGGCCCGGGCTGAGAACCCCGGGGCAGGAAGGTAAACCGAGGCCCAAAGAGGCGCCGACCCGCGCTCGGCTCCGTTAACAACCCCAGGCTCTTTCTACTAAACTACCTGGAAAGAAGCGAAACCCATTCCCGGACGCCGGGCTCGCTCAGACCCGCTGCGTAGAGGCTCCCGGCCGGAGCTGCCCCCTCGGGGGTCCGCCCCAGCAACTGCAAGCCAGGGGGCGGCTGGCCGGGGGGCAGAGACTGTGCGACCCTGGCCGTGTCACCGAGCCTGGGGGGCGGAGAGGCCCGCACCGACTCTGCAGCGTCTACACCGCGCAAACCACAGCCCCTCCCGGGCTGGACAGCATCGCCCTCTCTCTTCCCTGACAAACTTAAAGAGCCAGGGCGGCCCCGCTCACGCTGCTCTACAAACTCCCCCCACCAGGCCGGGCCACCCCGGGGATCCCCGGCGCTCCGCCCCCGAGCCCCCGCCAGGCTCCGGGGCCCACAGAAGCCCGCCAGACACGACGAGACCGGCCCCGGATCGCGGCCCGGGAGGCCCGAGGACAAAGGCCCGGTCGCGGGTGGGGGAATGGGCGCCCCCCGCCCCCTCCCCCCGCCTCCGCGCGCCCCCGCCCTCACCGGGCCCGTAGAACTTGCTGCCTTTGGTCACGTCGAACACTTTGCCGTTGACGGCGAGCAGGATGCGCGGCGTGCGCGCGCCGTCGTACTGGCGCAGCTGCTCCAGGCTGAAGTCGCGCTTCTTCATGCGCGGCAGCGCGGCGGCCGGGCTGTCCGGACTGGCGCCCGCGCCCGCGCCCAGCCCGCGCCGGCCCCAGCGCACCCACAGCCGGTAGGCCCCGAGCAGCACGAGCAGCACGAGCAGCACGTTCAGCAGCATCTCGCCGCCGCCCGCGGGCCACAGCGTCCAGCCGCCGCCGCCGCCCTCCTCCGCGCCGCCGGCCGGGGCCTCGACGCCGGCCTCCCCGCCGCCGCCGCTGCTGCTATCGCTGCCGCCGCCGCCCAGGGTGCTGAGCTTCAAGCCCCCATCGCCTGCCGCCATCACTGCCCACCCGCCCCGCCCGCCGGCCCGCCCTCTGCCCCGCCCATCTGGCGTCTCTCGGCCAATGGCGACGCGCGAGGGGAGGGACGGTGGCCGGGTCACGATCGCACGGGAGGGGGCGGGGCGGAGACGTTGGCCCGGCCCGCCCGCCTCGAGCCCTCCCCTCCTCCGCGGCGCTCGCGCACGCCACGCCGTCCCACCCACATCATCCCACACTTCATCTCCTTCCTTTCTCCTTGGGGCGGGGAGGTGGGGAGGTGGGGCTTCAACCGCCCGTCTCGAGGAGGAGGCGGGGCGCGAACTCGAGGTGCGTAGCGCCACGCATCCCTCCTCTCCCTGCGGCCCCACCCCGCTCTTCCCACTTTAGGGAACCTTCCCGCCCCCGCCCTCTGCGCACGCGCAGTCTCCCCTCTCCACTGCCCCGCTGCTTTGGCGCTTGTGCGAGGTGGAAGCTCGGGTTCTGGCGGTTCATCTCGCGGTACCCGGGGTCCGGGGCCTGCTGTGAGGAAACCAGGGCGTGGGGACCCGCCCATCTAGCCTGCCCCTCCCCCCCCGTTTCCCCGACGGGAAAACCGAGGCTCAGGGAGGCGGAGTGACTGGAGCTGGAGTCGGACTCCAAATGGCGCCGCCCTCGTGTTCCACGTGGGCCAGCCTAGTCCTCGGCGCCTTGAGCCTTGAACCCACCCGCTTCTTCCACGCTCCTTTCTCGCCACTCGCCTGGCTTTTGCCCCGGCCGCTTCCCATCCTGGCATGCCGTCCCTGCTCCCAGCCACCTCCTGGAGTCTCGGGGTCACTCAGGGTGCAGCCTGAGTGATCCCCTGTATAGGACCCCCAGCCCCTGAGTACCCCCTCAGTCACCGTGTTGGAAAAGGGTAAGCCCCTGGAGGGCAGGCCTTGTCTTGTTCTGGCCTGCACCCCCTGAGGACGCCACCTCATGATCTAGACCCCGACCTCCAGGGCCGGGCCCTGTCAGTCACGCTGCCCTTGGGGCGCCGCTCCTCCTGCTCCTGGGAGGCTGCCCCGCGTGCGTCCGAGGTGGCCCTGCTCGTGGGGGAGCTTTGCCTGTCACACCCCGCCCCCCTCCAGCACCGTATCTTGTATCAAATACATCGTAACTACTGACAGAAACTGTCCAAGAGCTGACAGGGCCGTAGCAGCTCCAAAGAAATGGCCCCAGGTCGGGGTAGCTGGTGGACCAAAGCGACATCCCCGCTAAAGTCCAGCCTCAGCTCCCTGGGAACCTTTGGGGAGGGTCTCCCAATCTGCCCTTCTGTGTTTCCTTTGCATCGGTTTGATTCAGCTTTGCTCACAGAGCACAGCACCTTGGGGGGCATGCATGCTATGCTGAGCAGTCCTGTGCCAGTGTCTCCCATGTCTCCCAGTTCCAAAGAACTAGCTGCTTCTGACCACCATGTGAAGGCTTGCCCTGCCTAAAGCAGGGTTTGAATGCTGAGCAGTTGGGATTAAGGAGGGACCTCTGTGTCTGGTCCCTTCTCCTGCCTTCATCTTCACAATCTTCCCAAGACAATTCAAATGGAAGTGACTCAGGGTGTGGGGCGGTGGAGATCGGGTGTCACAGAGATACAACAATGAGGTCAGCACAAGACTCAGTAGACCTTCCTTTGGTAGCTAGTCTAATACCTCTTCTCTCCCATATTTTCCTGAGGAGCCTCCCAGACACAGCTCTGGCAATGACCTCCTTATCAATGTGTGCACTACTCAGGTAAGTGAATTCATCCACAGCACTCAAAAGGTCTCCATTTGCTGTAGCCCATAGTTTCACTTACGGATGGTGCGATTGATGGGAACCTGTGTTTTCTTGGAGTTAATGGTTAGGCCAAAATGAACACAATGAGCAGAGAACCGATCCATACTTGTCGCATCTCGGCTTCAGAGGCTGCATACAGTGCACAAGAAATCCTGCACCAACTCTCCCTCCACCTTGGCCTTGGCAGCTGACCTTGATTCCCACCCCCCCATCCTCATTGAAAGCATTTGACAACGGGGCTGAAAACACGCTAAAAAGCTCGAAGCAAGCACTTGGCCTTGTTTCACTCCATTGGTGACTGGGAAGGCATGAGAGCAATGGCCATTATCTGGAACCCTGAGTCCATTAGATTGTGACAAGGCTGGAAGAGACCTTAGAAATGGTTTTGTTTGCCCTTTTGGTGCTGGCATGAACGCCCCACATGCAGTTTGGCAAAACTCAGAATCATCCTGTTTAAATTTCTAAGGGAGGGAAATGCTAGATTTCAGTTAGAGGGGAGTGAGATCAAACATACAATGTTCCCCTGTTCCAGTTCACAGCCCTCCTCTTCCCCCTATAAAACTCTGGGTTTCTGTAGCTTTGCAGGTTAAGAACTTCAGATCCAGACCAAACCCCCTTATTTTATAGATAAAGAAACAGGCCAAGGCAATTGATTTCTTCAAATCTATTTGTTTGATACATTTTCGATTTAGTTCTACCTCAGGAAACAGTATGAATCAGTCTTGATTGTAGCCTTATCAAAAGAGGCTTCTGAGTTGTCTTACCCTAAACTGGGGGTGTACTGGTCAACATTTAACAACCTGCTCTCAAAAAAAAGTGACTTTAAAGTTTAATCTACAATGGGGCCGCTAGGTGGCGCAGTGAACAGAGCACTGTTTCTGGAGTCAGGAGGACCCGAGTTCAATTCCAGCCTCAGACACTTGACACAAAAACTAGCCCGTGTGACTTTGGGCAAGTCACTTAACCCCAATTGCCCTCCAAAAGGCAAGAAAAGAAAAAAGTTTAGTCTACATTATTATTATTTTCTCCATTTGCTTTTTTGTTGATTTATATTTTTGTAAAAGTGGAATTATGTGGCCATTGGGAACGAGTAAAACAGAACAAAACCCAATAGTATTTACTTTGGGCATTTAGCGTCAGTGGCCTTAACTTTCTCACATCTGTTCAGCGAGATGGCCAGTTAATTAGATTACACCCACTTTGAAGCTCCTTGCCAGACAGCAGTGCGTGGAATGTCACTGACTCTGCAGGGCTGCCACACGGCCTTCTCACCCAGGTAGAAGTCCTCGCCGGCCTCCGCCAGGTCAAAGACAAGATGTGGGGGTGCAGACACAGCCTCCCACCTTCTCCTTTAAAAGATGAGTCATGATACCAAGGCCTTGTGAGTGTCTTCATAGGAACAGCTGTGAGAATAATCAAGGTGTTGTGGGGACTTGAGGATGGGGCTTCTTTGTGTGCCTTTTGGGGGGTGGTGGACTGAGGGTTTTCCACCAAGATGGGAGTTAATACGTGGAATCACCCCGTCACATCATCCTAAGTCTATAACCAAGACTAAATTACTGAAGTTGAAAGCTGAACAGTTGACTTTTGGGCTTGAGCCCCAGACTCACTCTACTCTCCATCACCTTGTCCTGTGATCTGATCTGTTCATACTATTACTGTTTGTCTTCCACTTGTAACAAGTGTTCCTATGTCAAAAATTTGGGCACATTCTTCTTCACAACAGGTAAAGGGGAAGGGGAGGATCCTTTGGAAAAGACATTGGGTGACCCAGGGGAAATCACTTGCCCTTTGGTTTCTGCTTGTACCCTAACTCTAGTTGGGAGATGGGAGATTTACTTTAGATGCCTGGGTTTAAAAATGGCCTGTCTTGGAATGCCCCATTTACTTGGCATCTAGCTCAGGGGCAATAATCCTGGTTCAAGTGGTCAAGGAGACCCTTCCCTCCAGTTCTGAACTGGCTAACATTCTCTCTTTCTCCCTCTCTCCCCCCTCCCTCCTTCCCCCTCTTCCCCTCTCCCCCTCTCCCTCCCCTTTCTCTCTCCCTTCCTTTCTCTCCATCTCCCCCTTCTTCTCTCCCTCTCCCTCCATTCCTCTTTTCCCCCTTTTCCTCTCCTCCCCCTCTTGTTCTTCCTCCTCTCTCCCTTTTCTCTTTCCCTTTCCCAATCTCCCTCCTTTCCCCCTTTCTTTCTCCTATCCCCCCAGCCTATCTTTGTCTCTTTCTCTGTCCTTGTCAGTGTTTCCCAAAAAATCCTGCCCTAGAGAGGTTAGCTGGCTTGTCCAGAGTCACTCAGTAAATGAGCCGTGGAGTAAGAACACGAGCTCAGGCCCTTCGATGCCAATACAAAGCTCTTTTTCTACCCTGGTCTAGGCTTCTTCCTCACTTCCACCTCTAATTTGGCTGCCACAAGATCCCTTGAATTCATTTTCCATTGCAGGTGGGGGTGGCCACCGTGTACACCAATCTCTCTTATCGTTTGATATGCATAGATTTTAAAACAAATTGGTGCCAGGGGTGGGGAGCCCCGTGAGAACTGTATTAGAAAGGCAGGCCCTTGAGGTCCCTTAGTAACGATCTGTTCCGGCTCCTCAGCCCCTCCTCCCTTTAAGTCCAGAATCTTTCTCCAGTTCTTGGACTTTTCTCTTTTTCAGTCCCTTCCCTCCCCTGTTATGAATAACTCTCCAAGTTTGAAGCTGGTTTTGCTCGATATTTCCCTGGAGGCTTCCCCCCTCCCCCCATCCTCTGTCCTCAGGTGTTTTCTATGGACTTTAATGGATTTTATCTGGTTCAGAGAAGATGGTTAGGAGATGTTCATTCCCATCTCCCCTTCCTCCATGTTTGTGCTAGGAGTACGTTGCCCCTGTAAGGTGAGTATGTCTATATGATAATTAGTAATCTTGTCCACCGCTCTCCAAGGGACACTTTGATTCCTGCATGGAGGGGAATAGGAGAAGGAACCATGAGGCCTTTTCTGTTCTCTGAGAAAAGTAAACTGCCAAATTAGAATCATTATTAGAATCATTATAATTTAAAATAATTAATAGAATAATTATTAGAATCTGCCCTCCTAAATCTTTGTGGTCTCAGGGTGGAGCCCTGAGGAGTCGTGCCCCTAAAAGGCATGATTTTTTTCAGGTTCAAAAGCAACAAACTACTAGCTTCTCTATTCACTGTCCCTTCAAGGGGGCGTGTGTGTGACCCCACGGACCGTAGGCTCTTCTGCCCTCCACTGTCTCTCAAAACCTGTCCAAATTTGTGTTCGACACAATCCGTCTTGTCCTCTGCTGAGAACAAGTGAATCAGGGCATGAGCTTTCCCAATGGGAATGAGATGTTTCAGCTCACCCAGGGGAGAGGCCTTGATGTCACGCAAGGGGAGGAGGCGAGCAGGAGATCAGGGCCCTGTTGAGATGGTTTTCCTGTACGTGTTTGCCTGCCCAAGTCTTTTCTTCCTTTCCAAAGGTCCTTCTCTTAAGTCTAGAACCTCTCGTTTCTTTCTTAAAGAATAATTCTCTGTTTACACAGTATCTCCATGTACACATAGACGTTTATAGCAGCTTTTACCATAGGAGAAAATGGAAGCTAAGGGAGTGTCTGCTTATTGGGAATGGCTAAATAAATTATAGAATATAACATATGGTATATCACGTAATATTGTTGTACCATAAAAAGCAATGAAATGAACAACAGGAGAGGAAATTGTGTGATATGATGCAGAGTGACTCGAGTAAAACCCAGAAAGCGGTTTATGCAGTCACAGAAACATCACAAAGGGAATGACCTGTGAAAGACATTAGAACTCCAGTCAGCGTGATGACCGAGGGCAGAGCCTGGGGCCTGGAGGAGCGGGTCACCCATCTCCTGCAGTAAAGGTAGAAGGCTTCAAGTACTAAAAGAGACAGACACTTTTGGACCTGACCACTTGGCAATTTGTTTTGTTGAACTACCCGCATTTGTTATGAGGGGTTTTCCCTTTTTTACTGTTCAGTTGTGGGGAGGGAGAGTAGGAGGGACAGGGAGTATATTTGTGTAAAAATGATCAGAAAAATAAAGGAAGAGAAAAGGGAACAGAAGGAAATTCAGAGGGAGACACCGAGGAGGAGGACAGCTTTGAAAGTAACATGTTGAAGTTATTACATGCTTTTTAAAAAACGCTGTGAGTCCTGGCTTTATCTATGAACCTCTTTGTTTTTCTGTTCTGTTTTCCACATATGGAAATGGTTTATCTTTCGGTAAAACAAACAAACAAAAAGAATAATATTTCTCTTGTCCTGAATTTTCATGCCACCTCCATTCTTCCTGAAGGTAGGCTGTAGGAATGAGGCAGGAGCAGACCAAAGGCTTAAGGCTTGAAACCTGGGTTATTCTTCTTACATATACCATTTTGGTGCCTTTAGGTTCCTTCCCTCACTTTTTCTTCACTTCTTCCCTCAAATATTTCTTTTTTTCCCCCCAGCCTTTAGCTTTTCTTTCTTAAAAACCAGCAAAACATAGCAAATCCATACTCAAACCATCTATCTGATTGACCTCTTTTTTATCCTTAAAGATGTTTACATGGGATGTTTTTTTTTTTTCTGGAACTTATCAGCATTTAGTTCCTAAGTACTCAAATTTACCTTTTTAGACTTCTCTTTCCTCCAGAGTTTTCATTTCAAAGTTTCTACTTTGCTCTGGTCTTTTCATTAGGAATGTCTGAAAACCTTTTATTAAAAATCCATTTCCCTTCCCGCTTACAGGATTATATGCAGTTTTGCAGATTAAGTTATTTTTAGTTGAAAACATGTCTTTTGTAATATTGTGTTTCAAGATTTGGAGGTGATTATTTTTATTTTCAATTTTTCCTCTGTTTCTAATAGCTATGAATAGCTTTATCTTATGATTTCTTGAAATATATCTTTTGTTTAGTCATATTTTTCAAGGAACCTCATTTTTAAAATTATTCCTCCTTGACCTGCCTTCCCAGACAGGGTTTTTTTTTTATAGTGGATACCTTATATTTCCTTTTTTTGGAGGGGAAAGGTAGAGCAGTTGGAGCTAAGTGACTTGCCCAAGGTCATAGGATAGTTTTTGTGTTAAGTGTCTGAAGCTGGATTTGAACTAAGGTCCTCCTGATTCCAGGGCCGGTGCTCTATTCCCTGTACCACCTACCTGCCCCTGTATTTCCTCTTTTATTTTTAATCTTTTGATTTTGTTCTAATGTTTCTCTCTCATAGAGTCATTGAGTTCTGTTGGCTTCATTCTATGTTTCAGGGAATCCATTGCTCCCTATAATTTTCTACTTTCTACTCTAAGCTATTTATGCTCCAAGTTTTCGTCCCAAACCCTCAATTAATTTCTGATTAATTTTAAATTTTTTTTTGTTTTGTTTGTTAACTTTGTTTTAACTTGTTTCACTTCTAGCCTTTCCTTACCATCAAACCTTTTTTTTCCCTCCTCTGGGGCCCTACTTGTAGTTCTTATGGAGTTACTTTGTCTCCAGTCTCCCTTTCCCCATTTTTTCCCTTGTGTTTAAAGTCAATTTCTGTTAGGTCATATTTTTTGCTTCAGTTTTTCATTAGGTTTTTGCATTCTGGCCAATCTCTTCTAGCACTTTTGGATGGGTTAGGTGTGAAGGATGGTATGTTGGGACTGAAACCTGGGAGACCTGAGTTCAGACAATTACTGCCTGTGTGACCCTGGGCAAGTCACTTAACCTTAGTCTGCCTCAGTTTCCTCAGCTGTAAAATGGGGGGTAATAATCATCCTTATCCCCCTGGATTGTTTTGAGGATCAAATGTGATGAATATTTGTGTGGTGTTGCGCACAGTTGTTGGCACAGAGCCGATGTTTGATACAGGCTTTTCTCTCCTTCCTTCTGTATTCTGGAGGCTTTAACTGGAGATCTGGATGGGTTGTTTTTAGGTATCCCCCTCTATCTTTGATTCTTATCTGTTTCCCGGTAATATACCACCTTCTCCATCTTCAGGGCTCAGCTCTATCTTTGTGTCTTCAGTTGATTCTCACAGTTGTTGGGAACCCTGATGTAGTCCTGACAGGGGCTCCCCTAGGGCAGGTTTAAGATGGAATTGTTCTCAGACTTCTTGGAAGGTCTTTCTAAGCTGGCACCCAGCCTCGGATAGCTCTGTCTTCTGCTGAAGCTCACAGTGCTTCAAAGAGTTCACATTGAAGCACACTATCTCCTTGTGCAGTCACCCTTGGGGATTGCTAGTATCCATCCCCACCTGTGTTTTGGCAGGTCAGGGATGGGATCTGGCTTCAGGCCTCTGATTACTAGAGTTACTCTGACTGGGGAATTCACTGTTCTGAGCTGCGGCTGCCTCAGGTTAATTTGTAGGCATCTGCCCTTCCTCCCTACCTCTGCGGGCTTCCACCTGGGTGGCTGGAGTTCACAAGAGACCCCTCCTTTGGCCCCTATTGCTTCTGAGTTTTCCTGAGCCAACATTGACCTCTCTGGTTCAGCCACTCTGCCAGCTTCCACCCTGTCCTAGCCATGTTTTTTGTGCAGTTCCAGACTGGATGGAGCAGCTTACCTCTGAGTCTTTGCAGACTTATTATTGACCTTTATACCCAAACTCTTTTCTGTGGCTGTTGTGGCTCAGAAGCTCTGGATTTTGGCTTTGATATTACTGGATGTTTTCAGTTTGTGGTTTCTCTCAAGAGGCGACCAGTTGATCTTTTCCATTTTCACTTTGCATTTTGGTTCCAGTCGACCTGGGCAGTTTTCTTTTATGACTTCTTGAAACGTGCTTCTCTGATTGATATTTCATGGTTTCCAGGATGTCTGATGATTCTGAAATTATTCCTCCTCAACCCTTTTCTCATCCCAAATCAGTTGCTTCTGATAGTATGTACCTTTTACCTTCTTGTTATTTTTCACTCTTTTGACTTTGTTCTCACATGTCTTCTTGTCTCATGGAATCACAGAGGTCAGTTTGATCCTATTCTAAGCTATTTAGTCCCTAGTCGTGTTTTTCCTTAATAGTTCTAATTGGGATTTGTGCCAGGGTCCTACTCTCCTGATGGGACTGGCAGGCCATCTTTGCTCAAGTTCACTCTTAATTCTGGTTGCTGCTCCCATTACACGTCTGGATGGAGCCATTTCCTGACCTCTACCATAGTCCCTGGCTTTTGTCTCTTTCTTCTGGTGGCCTCATGAGAATGCTGGCTTCAGCTCTCCTTGCGTAATCCCCACCCAAGAATTGGTTCCACCCTTGTGCTGTGGTCCTTAGGCCCCAACTCAATATTCTTGTGCCTTCTGAAGATACCCCCAACCCCTACTTCCCACCTCAATACTGGTGTGCAACCCTGGACTCTATTTCCTGCTGTGGTTCCTTCAGGAGGGCTGACTTCAGGCCTCTTGGAGGACCCCCTAGTGGGTGGGTCACCACAAAACTTCCCTGCCTCTCTGTCTTGAGCTCCTATCTCCCACTTTGACTGCCTCTCTCAGGGTGTATCTGCCCTGCCTGGCATCATCTACTGGGGGATGACTGTTCCCCACAGCTCTGATAGGCCAGGGCCAACACTGCACTGGCTTCAGGCCCCATTTACCTGGACTTTTGTCTTCTGGCGCTGTTTGCTCTGAGCTTCCATGAGCATCTGGCCATCTTGCCCATTTCTGGACTGAGTGGAGATGTGAACCGGTGTTTCTCCTTCATCTTCTTGATCACTGGTGCCCTTTTAGGTCTTTGCTGAAGTCTCTGTTTGGAAAGCTGGGCTCGGCTAGGACCTTGAATGTTGCTGTCTTAAGCAGAAGTTGACCTTGATGTGTATTTAAACATATGCAACTGCAGAATTGGAGCTATTTAGAGTAGGGGTTTATAACCTGGGGTTATAGTAGCTGCTATAAGATTTCAGGGAGCCCATGTACTTACTTGGGGAAAAAAATTACATCTTTTTCAGTTTTCCAATTGAAATGTAGTGTTTCCTTCACTAGTGAATTTATAAACAACAGCAACATAATGCTGAGGAGTCCATAGGCTCTACTGATGGCCAAAGGGGTTTGTGACCTTAACAGAAAAGGTTAAGGACCTTGGATTTAGAAGGACGAGTAAACATTTATATAAAAACAGATTTCCTCAGTTTGGTTAAGAAATGATATTTAATAAAATAAAATAATATTTAATAAACCACAGGATGAAGGACTCATAGCTAATTGATTACAGTTGCAAAATTTGTAATTCAAGAGGAAAATCAGAAGATTCCCCTTAATTGCCTTAGAATTTGGGGACGATAATAAGGTAACAGATCAAATAAACTGTGTGGTGGAGAATTCATATGCTTGTTGCCTAGTACAGGCAACGGATACCCACAAAGGCCATACATGAGGGTTTTTGGTCCTAAACTCTGTTTCTCTCTCTTCCCCTCCTTTCTCTCTCCCTCTTTTTTCCTTCCTTCCTCCCTCTCTCTCCCTCTCTCTCCATATAAACAGAAATACACACACGTTTATGTGGAATTAGCAGGGACAGAATCGTCTAATTTAAATTCTTTTATTTTACAGATTAGGGAGCTGAGGTTCAGAATGGTAAAGTGTTTTGCTGAGGATGACATAAATAGTAAATCACAGAGCCAGGATTTGAACTCACTTTTTCTAGTTCCATTATTCAGAAATTATGGGATTAAGTTAATATCCTGTGTTTCTATCTGAACCATTCCATTATTTATGGGTGAAAAGGTTAATTCTGCCCTCTGGCCATAAACAATTTAATGAATCCTTAATATAGGATTTGAAAGTGAGGACCTTAATCCCTGACACTGTACCTTGGGCTAGGTTACTTCCATCAGATTTGGTGTTTCTGATTTTCACAGATTTTCCTCTGAGACAGTAGGTCCCAGGAATAGGCGGGAAAACTCCGTGGAGTGTGTGTGTGTGTGTGTGTGTGTGTGTGTGTGTGTGTGTGTGAGAGAGAGAGAGAGAGAGAGAGAGAGAGAGAGAGAGAGAGAGAGAGAGAGAGACAGAGCGCAAGAGAGGGTGAGAGAGAAAGATTCTGGAGAACCTGGTATTTTGGAACTGCATCTGGATAATGCAGGGAAGGCACCTAACTGTGAATTCTGATGTTTTCCCACTTTCTGGTCACACTCCAAAGGTTATTTTAAATGAGATTTTCTCCTCTTCCTTTGTGAAATAAAATTTCCAACATCTTCACAAAGGGACAAGTCTCAGAGTTTCTCTTGGTCTCTGTCTCTCTGTCTGTCTCCCTCCCTTTCCTTTCTCATTTGTAGCTGCCTTTCATCTCACAATGCCATTGACTGCCTTACTGTTCTTTATACAAGATGCTCAGTCTCCCAACTCCAGGCATTTATTCTCTCCCTCCTCATCTCCATCTTCTGACTTTCCTGGCTTTCAAGGGCCAGCTAAAATATCGCCTTCTACCGGAGACCCTTCCTGTTTCATCTTAATGCTGGTGCCTTCCCTCAGTGATGATCTCCAGTCTATAGCTTCTTTGTACAAGACTGTCTGCTAGTTATCTCCCCCATTAGGTGGTGAGTTTCATGAGGTCAGGGACCATTGTTTGGCTTTATGTCTGTTGTTCCAATCTGGCACATAGTAGGTACTTAATAAATGCTCGTTGATTTGATTTGTTGTTTGAAAAAAAAATCCCTCACATACCTACAGGGATAAGGCACATTTAATCCTTAATAGAAATTAGTATTCAGGTGACTTTACTGAATGGGCAGTTAGGTTGTGCAGGGATAGAGTGCTGTACCTGGCATCAGGAAGACTCATCTTCATGAGTTCAAATCTGCTCAGATACTTGCTAGCTGTGTGACCCTGGGCAAGTCACTTAACCTCTGCCTGTCTCAGTTTCCTCATCTGCAAAATGATCTGGAGAAGGAATGGCAAACTGCTTTGGTATGTTTGCCAGGAGACCCACAAACAGGGTCACGGAGAGTTGGACACGATTGAACAGCAACCAAACAGCAATGAGAAATTCTACTGAAACTAGGGTATAGGTTCAAGTGGGACCATGGGACAGTAGTTGGGAATTGGGGACAGCGGGAAGGTGGTGGTGTGTTTTGTACAGAAATGGAGTCTGATGCCTTTCAAAGATGTTGGGAGGGCTCCTTCTCAGGTTTTGGTTATGGATTAAAACAATTAGGAGATAACTTTAAGATTGATCATAAGTTACATTAGAGGATCGTGGATTCAGATCTGGAAGGGACCTGAGAGATCATTTATTCTAAGCTTCTCCTGTTACGGAGGAGGAAACTGAGGCCCAGAAGCCTTGTGTAACTTACCTGAGATCACTTGGGTAGTAAGTGGCAGCTGGGACACTGCCAACCCTGGTGTTCTTTTCATGGTTCTGTGACTTCAGAGATGCTCAGGAAAGTTTTCTTGAGTTAAATTAATAGTCCAGTTTCTAGCCTCTAAGTAGATGAATGACAAAACCAACAAGCAGAACAGCTTTTTTATTTAATGGTACAATTACTCCACCTTACCATCTCTCCCCCTGCTCCACCAATTTTTAGACTGATAGCTGATTGGATTGATTAGGACATGGATGTGGATTAGGAAATCAGATGGCAGAAAGGCTGTCAGGAAAGGCTTCAGCTAGCAATTTCTGTGTCCAGGGAAGGTGGCACAAAATACATAGGTAGTGTATGTGTGTGGGAAAGACACCGTGACACTGAACAGTTACTGCTAGGAAGAATAAGTTCACTTAGAGTATAGCCACTGGGGTGGAGGAAGGGAGGGAGAGAGGAAGTAGCTCTAGGGACTTCTTGTTTTGCCAACTAGATGTGGAGGTCAGGTATCTCTTTGCTGATGGAGGAATGTAAAGCCAAGATTAAATACAGTGATATTTGTTGGTTCCCAGGAAAGAAGGAACATACTTTTCATCTCCTTGCTGGAAGAAGGGTGATAAGCAGTGTGTGTGGAATGCCACATCCCACGCCAGACACAATTTCCATGCAGACTGGTCACCCTTAGTAGTTTTTCTTTGTTACAGACGATGGTTCAGTGGGTGGGGAAGGTTTGTTGGGAAGTGATTGTAGTGTGAAAATACAAAGTGAATCAATGAACAAAATACAAATGTGAAAGGATGGCTGTTATGTGTCACGGGACTAGTGATTAGAAAAGTCTGCATTTCCTCTGGTGATTTCCTTTTTTTTTTTTTTTTTTCTTCTTTTTGGAGGGCAGTTGGGGTTAAGTGACTTGCCCAAGGCCACACGGCTAGTTTTTGTGTTAAATGTCTGAGGCCAGATTTGAACTCAGGTACTCCTGACTCCAGGGCCGGTGCTCTATTCACTACACCACCTAGCCGCCCCTCCTCTGGAGATTTATGAGCATTCTTCTTCATCTGCTATCCATTATATATGTCCTTGGCTAACCCAACATTGTGTTATTTAATCACCAGCTAGCTAGGAGTAAATTCCCTAACATCCACTTCCCATTCTCACTTCTTCCACCCTTTCCTTCTACTGTACCCTCTGGAATTCCCATTCTACAATACACAATTTTCCATTCATTCTGGATTTCTTATATTCCTTCCATCTTGTTGCACGCTCTGAGACCTGGCTTCTCCCAGATGACACTGTATCCCTGGATGTCTTCTCCATTCCCTCTACCCTGCTGGTCTTACAGAGAGAGTAAAACTCCTTTTTGCTCTCTCCTACCAGTTTCAGACTCTCCCTTTGCTGCAGGGATTCGGTGATCTCTCCTGCTTTGAAGTTCACTCAGTTAAAATTTTTTACCTGGTACTAATTTCTATGTATTTCTCCTTCCTTTCTCAAAGAGTTCAGCAACTGCTTCACATCCTTCCTGTCTTCTACAGCTCTTGCCCTTGTACTAGGTGACTTCAGCATTCATGTTGATGCTTGTTCTAATTCTCTAACACCCCCCCCACCCCTGACCACCTCGCACCCAGTTCCTCAGTCTCCTCAAACCCCAACGGCTATTTCTTTACTGTACCTAGACTTTAAGTTAAAAAAAAAGCCTGTTTTTACTGTATTCTGTCATCTCCTCTAACTATTATCTTATATCTCTCCTCCCTTTTCCAGCCAAATTTCTAGGCCCCATAACTGTTGGCACTTGTGGCTTCCATTTTCCCTTTGATTCATTCCTCAGCCATTTGTAATCTGACTTTCAACCTCACCTCTAAATTAAAATACCTTCCTTGAAGTCACCAGTCACCTCTCAGTGGCCACATTCTGTTGTCTTTTCTCAGTTCTAGTTCTTAGGAACCTCTGCTTCATTTGACACTGCTGGTCACCCAGTCTTCTTGGAGAGTTTCTTCTCTCTGAGTTTTTACAAGAGTTCTATACTGCGGTTCTCCTCCTACCTGTCTACCGATCCTCCCTAGTCTTCTCATGCTTTTGTTGTTCTCTGACTGAAGTTATGTCCTAGCACTTTTGCTCTTCTCTCTTGGTTACCTCTGTAGGTTTAAAGTGGAAAGACAAAGACTTTGAATGGTGTGTGGCAGGCCTCCGAGCTATGAACATTCATGGGAACTAAACTCATACTTTTTTGAAATTTAAATTTTGTTGTATTTTTAAATGAATAAGCATCTATTTTTGGAAATTTAAAGTTCCATTGGAAAAGGAAAGAAAAACAAAATTTTAAAAAATAAATATACATCATCAAGCAAAACTAATTCCTACATTGGCCGTGTCTGAGAAAATATATGTGTGATTCAACATCTGGAATCTAGCATCCCTTAGTTGGGAGGGAGTTCATCATTGAACCTTGAGAATCTGGCTACCTATTGCATTAATTAGAGTTCTTAAGGCTTAAAACTTTCTTTTCTTTGCAATATTGTTACTTTTGTGTAAATTGTTCTCCTGATTCTGCTACTACAAAAAGAGCTGTTTTAGAGATTTTTATGCATGTGGGTCTTTCCCTCTATTCCCCAACAAATAACAGCTTCAATACCCTGCATTCTGATATCTCTGATAACAAAAGGGTTTAAAGTGAATTCACACTGTAGTGTGATTGACTGAAAGCACAATGTATTCCCCCCCGCCCCCCAGCACCTGAGTTTTATAGAAATGAATCATTTCAGTAAGAGTTTCAGGTAGCTAGGGAGGTTAAGGAAGGAAACAGTTGATGGATGGGAAAGGTGCCTTCCTGGGACCTCTTCCTCTGCTGCTGTTTGGTGATTTTCAGGAGAATGTTCTTCTTAGACAAGAGGAGCAGAGCTAGCCCATGCTTAGTCTTCTCTCCAGCCAGAGCAGGTAGTCAGAGAAGGGCCCTGACGTTGCCACTTGTTTTAGCTGTGGCTTTGGGCAAGTCCCTTCCTGCTCTGGGCCTCCTCAGCTTCCTTATCTTGCAAAATAATGGGGTCGGCCTTGGAGGATCTCTAAGGTTCCGAGACTTGGTGATTCCCATCTCCAGGGGAGTGAACCAAGGTGAGCTGGAAGATGGCACAGCCAGTCTGGTGGGGGAAGGGCACCCTGAGCTCTGTGCTCCCCAGGTCAGGGTGCCAGGAGCTCAGCCTTGCAGGCTTCATCATCCCACACTATTGACACGTCTCAATGGCTGTCAGTCATGGTGTTTTCATGGGGTGTAAAGGTAAGCATTCATTTGGCTTTATCAGAGATCAAGGGGTCAGAAGAACAGAAAAGTTTCCCATTGGTTGCGTTATCTGATGATTGGAGAGTGAATTCTTGTGATTTCCTCTGCTACTGACACAGGGCAATAGAGCTATGCTTTCTGGTATTGTGGTAGCTCATGGAAGTATGAATCAGAAAAGTTCCTAGGTTTGAATCCTGCCCCTGACACTCACAGGCTGCATGACGCTGGCTCGGTTACTAGCCTCAATTTCTTCAGCTGTGAAATGGGCCCAGTAATAGCTTCTGCTTCACAGGGTTGTATGAGGATCCAACCTTCAAAGTGTATCAGTCTGAGCGTTTGTCACAAAGGGCCTTGACTCACATTCTATTCTCAGAATGATGATGTCTGGTAGTTAATGTAGGTATTTTAATTCTCATTTCACAGATCAGATCAAGAGCTGAGAGGGACCTCAGAGGCCCTCAAGTCTGGCTCCTCCATTTTACTTTACTGTAACTCGTGGCTCCAAACTCACTTGCATAAGACTCTCCTTATTGGTGGAGATTAATTACTCAGCCCTCCATACCTGTGTGAGGGACTGTTTAGTAGAGAGCTTGAGAAAAGAGAAAGCTTGATCTTCTGGTCCAGCTTTGAGAGAGAAGACACATGGTTCTAACTTCTCTTTGGGAGGATGGGGTAGTTCCTAAAGGAAGAAGTCAATTTGTTGGAAGAGTTGGTACCTTGATCATATCCCTGTACCCAGGCTTAGAGTCTTTGGAGACTTTCCCTTTGAGATGATATCTTGGATTCTCTCTTTTGGTTGAATTATTTTACTCCCAATGAGAGAGCTCATTCGCTCTGTGTATTTTCTGGCATATGTGCATTCATGCGTCTTTTCTGATTTTGTTTCCTGTCAGCTTAGATAAAAGTTTTTGTTTTTTGCTGTGTCATTCAATGAGGTAGAGAACTTTTGAGCATTCTTGATAAAAAAGACCAGAGCTGAATAAAAGGTTTGACATTCAAATACAAGAAGCCAGAAAAGCATGAGAAGGTAAACAGGGAAAAGAAATCATAAGGAACTTATCAGAGTTGAAATATTTACATGCCTACATGGAAAAACGATAATTGTACCTTATGAAGCATTTCTCAGTATGAGGATAGTTGAAGGGAAAATAAATGTAAATATATGTATACATACATAGTTATGTCTATATAGGAGGGTATATATGCATACGAATACATATGTGAGTGTGTGTATATATGTGTACAGATAGAGGGTGCAGGATCAATTGAATAGGAAGCATGATGTTTAAAAGGTGAAATTGAGAGGCAGGAGAGGATTAGAATGAGAGGAGACAGGGAGAGACAGAATGGGCTTAATTATCTCATATGGAAGAGGCTAGGGATAACTGTTACAATGCAGGGGAAGAACAGGAAGGCAAAAAGGAAGGGGGTCAAGCTTACTCTCATTGAATTTGGCTTAGGGAGGGAATGACATACACTCTAAATTGGGTATCTTGCCCTATAAGAGAGTAGGGAGAAAGGGGATGAGAGGGGGGAATGATGGACGGGAGGGGAGGTTGGGGGGTAGGATTGTTAGAAGTGCACAGTTTTGTAAAGGGACAGGGACAAAGAGAATAGAACAAGGTGGGGTGTGGTGGGATAGGATGAAGGGAAATATAGTCAGTCTTTCACGATACATCCTTTGTGGAGATGTTCTGCATAACTACACATATACAGCCGTATTGAATTGCTTGTCTTCCAAGTGAGGGTGGGTAACAAGGGGAGGAAGGGAAAGAATCTAGAATTTAGAGTTTTAAAATAAAATATTAAAAATATATATGTATATATATATGTATATATACACACATATTATTATTTACATGCAATGGAGAAATAAGATATACAGGCAATGGGGTAGGGAGATCCATCTTGCCTTGCTGGAGTCAGAAGGGTGATGGGGGAGGGTATAGGAGAGAGCAGATTGGGAGAGGGGATATACAGTGAGATTGCTATTTTGGGGTGGTGGGTAGGGGAAAGACGGGAGAAAATTTGTAACTCAAAATCTTGTGGAAATGATTGATATAAACTAAAAATATTAATTAAATAAAATTTTTAAAAATCCAAAAAAATAGTGACTCGGTTTCAGATCTATTCTACTTAATCATATTAAGGAAATGTACACTTTTTCCTATGTATTTAAATTTTTTGATTAAATTATTTTTGAATCAAATTGTTTCCTTCCTTCTGCCACCTCCCCCACCAATTGAGAAGGCAAGAAAAACAAAACCAATTACAAATATCTATGGTCAGGCAGAAAAAAAGTTTCCACAGTAACCATGTCTGAAAAAGAAAGAAGATAACATATGCTGCACTTTGTTGAGTCTGTCAGTTCTCTGTCTGGAGGCAAATTGCTGTGTTTTATCATTCGTTCTTTGGAGCTGTGTCGGTCAGAGTTACTAAGGCTTTCAAAGTCCATTATCTTTACAGTGTTGTTATTGGACAAATCGTTTTTCTGCATCTGCTCAGTTCACCTTGCATCGGTTCATACAAGTCTTTCCAGGTTTATCTGTAACCATCCCCTTCATCATTTCTTATAGCACAGTAGTATTCCATCACATTCATATACCATAATTTGTTCAAACATTTCCCAATTGGCTCCCTTTAGTTTCCAATTTTTGTCCTCTACAAACAGAGCTATTATAAATAGTTTCATATATATAAGTCCCTTTCCTCTTTACTTGATCTCTTTAGGGTATAGATCCAGTAGCAGTATTGCTAGTTCAAAGCACATGAATAGTTAAGTACCTTCGCCAATGTAGTTCAAATTGCTTTCTAAAATGGTTGAATTAGTTCACAGTCCCACCAACAGTATGTTGGCATACCTGTTTTCCCACAGCAATTCCAGCATTTAGCATTTTCCTTTTCAGTCATGTTAGCCAATCTGATGGGTGTAGGGTGGTAGCTCAAAGTTATTTTAATTTTAATTTCTTTAATTATTAATGATCTAGAGCATGTTTTCATGTGGCTATTGATTTCTTGAATTTCTTCGTCTGAAAACTACCTAATCATATCCCTTGGTTGGTTGGGAAATAGCTTATATTCTTGTAAATTTGACTCAGTTCGTTACATATTTTAGGAGTGAGGCTTTTATCAGAGAAACCTACTTCAAAGATTCTTCCTCTCCCCCAGTTCCCTGTTTTTCTTTCTTTCTTTTTTTTTAGCTGCATTGTTTTTCTTTCTACAAAACCTTTATAAATTTTATGCAATCCAAATTATTCGTTTTACCTCCTGTAAACCTCTCTATCTCTTGTTTGGTCGTGGACTTTCCCCCTGTCCACAGATCTAACAGATAATTTCTTCCATGCTCCATTAATTTGCCTATAATATCATTCTGTATGTCTAAATAATGACCTGTTTTGAGCTTATCTTGGTAATACAGCGTAAGATGTTGGTCTTTACTTAGTTTCTGCCAGACTGTTTTCTGGTTTTTCCAGCAGTTTGGTTAAACAGTGATGGATCTTGGGGTTTATCACACACCAGGTTACCGTGCTCATTTGCTTCATTATATTGTGTATGTTATCTCTTCCACTGATCAACCTCTCTCTCTGTTGCCCAGTATCAAATTATTTTGATGATTACTGCTTTGTAATAAAGTTTAAGATCTGATACTCTTAGGTCCTTTTCCTTCCAAATTTTTTTTCTACATTGGTTACCTTGATATTCTTGATCTTTTGTTTCTCTTGTTGAATTTTGTTATTATTTTTTTCATCTCTTTAAAGTAATTCTTTGGTGGTTTAATTGATATGGCATTGAATAAGTACATTAATTAGGCAGTATTGTCATTTTTATTATATTGGGTCAGTCTTCCCATGAACAATTAATATTCCTCTAATTATTTAAATATGTCTTTATTTGTGTGAAGTGTGTTTTGTAATTGTGTTCATATGGTTCCTGTGTATATCTTGGCAGGGGCACTCCAAAGTACTTGATACTGTCTGCAGGTATTTTAAATGGAATTTCTCTTTCTATCTCCCCCTGTTGGGCTTTCTTGGCAATATACCAAATGGTTGATTGTTTGTGGGAATTTATTTTATATCCCAAGACTTTGGTGAAGTTAATTGTTTTGATTAGATTTTTAGTTGGTTCTCTAAGTAAACTAGAATTTCATTTGTGAAAAAATGATGTTTCTTGTTTCTTCTTTGCCTATGGCTATTCTTTTTATTTACTTTTTATCATATTGCTGTTGCTAGCATTTCTAGTAATATTGATGTGATAATGGACATTCTTGCTTCAACCTGATCTTATTGGAAAATGGTTATCTCCATTAAAGATACAAGCATAGGAGCCAAGAAAAGCATAGAAAGGAAAACAGGTATGAGAAATTTTAAGGGACTAAATAGGGCTAAATTGTTTACATTTTTATATGAGGAGATGATACATGTAACTCCTCAGAAAATATTATCACCACCTGTGGTGATATAAAGAGTCTAATTAGAGGGACCTAGGTGTTATTTTCTTGTTTGATGACTTCAAAAGAAGAATGGAATGGATGGGGAGGAAGGATGCATTGGGAGGGGAGGAAAGGGAGAGGAAAAATGCAATAAAAATGACATTTAATGTAACTTTGAAGCAGGACATTGAAACAAAGACAAAAAATTAATCGAAAACCAAGTAACAATCTGAAAGAATGTGTAAGTCAAAGAACAAATCATAGACACAATCAATAATTTCATTAAAGATGATGATAGACAACATACCAAAATTTGTGGGATTTTGTACTTAGGGGAGAATATCTGTCTCTAAACTCTTTCATCAATATATGGGCATGCAATTAAAAAAATCCAGTTAAACACCTTGAAAATCAACGGGGAGATTGGCAAAATTGAAAGCAAAAAAACCCCATTGAATTAATACATAAAACTAGGAACTTAAAAATACCCCTATAAAATAGATAAGCCATTAGCTACTTCTATTAAGAAAAAGAAAGAAAACCATATTACTAGTATCAAAAATGAAAGTGAACTAGTGAAGATGAAATTAAAGCAATTATTAGGAACACACAAATACGTGCTATAAGGAATGGGAAGGAGGTGGACTTCATATTTACCTGGAGAGGCTTATATGAATTGATGCTGAGTGAGAAGAGCAGAACCAGGAAAAATTTGTACACAGTCACAGATACATCATACGTGTGACGACCAACCTTGCTAAACTGGACTCTTCTCAGCAACGCAGTTAAAAGACAACTCTGCGAGTCTCAGAATGGAAGGAGATAGCAACACTCAGAGAAAGGTCTAGAAAGACCAGAGTTTAAATGGAGACTGAAGCAGCACATGCTTTTGTTCTTTTCCATGTTTGGTTTTGTTGCTTTTGTTCCTTTTTTTTTTCTTTTCCCATTATTCACTCCATTGGTTACAATGCTTCTATACAAACTATTGTACCATGTGAAAGTGTTTGCAGATCGCATACATGACTGTACGCCACCATGAGGAGGGGGGAGAAGGGAAGGGAGAAAATCTGAAACTCAAATGATTCTGTAACTGAATCTTGTAAACTAAAAGTAAATAAACAAGTCAATAAATTTAAAAAAACAGAGGGGAATGGGGAGGATATAGGAGAGAGCAGATTGGGTCAAGGGGTATTCAGTGGGATCACTGTTTTGGGGTGGTGGGTAGGGGAAAATGGGGAGAAAATTTGTCACTCAAAATCTCATGGGAATAAATGATGTAAACCAAAAATAAACACAAAAGTTAACTTTAAAAAACTGTCTAAATGAAATGATTTAATATTTACAAAAATATAGCTGTTGCATTTAACAGAACAGGAAATAATATTTCTTGTCTCACATTGCTGTTGCTTTCTGGTTGGTCTGTGTTAGTTTTCAGGGAGCTCAGTTCCTGGAAAGGTTGACCACTTTCTGTTCTAAGGAATAAGTTCTCTTTTATATCTTGTCCTTGCTATATCTCATTTCACTTAGCATATTTTGTGCCTCTTGTTTCATACTCTTATATTCTTGTAGTCAAGCCGTTTTTCCTCTGAGCCTCTGTTTGGAATGGCTATGGAGTTATTCTCTTCTTGGTTTGTCTTTTTGACTTCTATCAATCTATAGTATTTTTTTCCATCGTGTTCAATATTTTCTTTTGTTTATTCACATTTCCAACCTCATTTTCTAGATTGAAACTTTGTGCTTGTATCATAGGCTCATTTCTCTTATAATCTTGGATATTGTTGACAGACTCTGGCTTGCTCCGGCTTGCAGTGATTAAGATAAGACACGCCTTCTGCAGGAATTCCTGGGTTTTGGCTGGGTCTTGGTGGTTCAACTTGGGTTTTAGACCTTGGCTTTTCCTGGTACAGTTCTGAACCTAGAGTTGGCTCTGTTTCTTCTTGTGACCAGGACATACTCCAACCAGATACTGCTGATTGCATTGATAACAGGTCCTGGTTTCCCACATGCTTCCCTGGACCTTTCTCCTATTCTTCACCTCCGTCTCCTATCCATGTGCCTTTGTACTGGCTGTTTTCCATGTTTGGAATGCACCGTTCCCTTACCGATGCTTCCTGGAGTCCCTCAATTCATCCAGGACTCTGCCTAAAAGACAACTTTGGCATGAGGTCTTTCCTGATCCCTTTAGGAGCTGAGCTTCTTCCCTCTGGATGCCCTGTGATGCAGTTTATACACGCTATAGTCTATGTTCTGGCTATTATTAGCTTTTTGACTTATTATTAACTGTAACAAACTATCTCTTATTATAATTTAAGCTTCACAAGGACAATGTTTTGTTTTAGAATTTCCTGTGCTTTGCATACTGCCTAGAACAGAGCAAGTGTATGATAAATGTTGGTTGATTGGGGTTTACACATAAAATTTAAAGCCATTTCTTTGCCCATGGTCTTGAAAAGTGTACCTCACCTCACCTGGATGACTTGACCTTTCAGCTCCAGGCAACTGAATCTTAGGCTCTGATAGCTGGTGTTCTAGTTTGAAGAAAGATAAAGCAAAAGCTCCCCTATCAGAGCCCAGGGTTCAGAGGCAAAGTGTGCATTCTGATGGGAGAGGAATGAAGAAGATGGCCTGAATACAGGCATCATGAGTGGGATATGGCCAGGAAGGGGCCATATCGTGGGCACCAGCTCACCATTACTGATACGTTTCCAGTCAAAGATCATTCTTCCTGCCCAACACCTCCCTTCCTTCAATAAATCAAACCACCTAACTACAGTCAGCATAAAGGACATGTCAAAGAGCAGTTCTGCCTTCTTGGGACATCTATGACCTTTGTTCCCTTCACCTGGAGCACTAGAAGCAATGAATGGAAATCGCAAAGAAATGGACTTAGGCTGATTAGAATCTGATTGGAAAAGGGAGTGAGTTAGTTATGTAGAGAAAGTGAATGATCCCCTGTGGACAGTCTGAGTGATGTTGTACTGACCATGTAATCTTTTGGTTTCTTTTTCAGGATCTTTAATTTTTAAAAATTCAATTTTATTTTTGTTTTTAGTTCCAAATTTTTTCCCTCCCTTCACCCTCTCCCCCACCCATTTAAAAAGGCAAGAAGTACAATTCCCATTATACATATGAAATCATGCAGAATGTTTCTACATTAACCATGTTACACACACACACACACATACACACCAAGAAAAAGAAAAAAATGTTTAAATGTGCAATCTGAGTCCATCAGCTCTCTGTCTGAAAGTGGACGGTGCTTTTCATCATGAGTCCTTTGGGATTGTGGTGGATCATGGTATTGATCAGCGTTACTAAGTCTTTCCCGGCTGATTATATTATTGCTGTTACTGTGTAAGTTGTTCTCCTGGTTCTGCTCACTTCACTTTGCATCAGCTCACAGAAGTATGTGTAATATTAAAAGACCTAGAGTTAGGCCTTTGGGAAAGCAGCCTTGGTTCTCTGAGAAGATGCGACAGTAAGGAGAAGGGTAGAGAGACCAGAAGCCATCAGAATTTCACAATGATAAGGAAAAATCAGCACTCAATCAAACCTGATAAGGCTGCACTGCCTCAGAGGTTAAATTGTCAGATCGCTGGTTCTAGTATTTAGAGATTGTAAAGAAGACTCCAGTGCCTGGAATAATTTTCCCTGTGATCTGTGAGTGTCTGTGAGGGGTGGGGCTTTGTTGCCTCTTTTTGTATCCCCAGTACTTAGCACATAGTAGGTGCTTAATAAACTATTGACTGACTAATTGACTGTTGACAGATGCCGTTGCAGTACAACTGGCCTGAGATCATGACGAACACAATCTGATTCTGACCCAAAAGGAGGAGCTCATTGCCAAAATAGGAATAAATAAAATCTTGGGAGGAAGCGAACTGAACCCTCTAGAGTTTATGGATGACAAGAAGATGAGTGGCAAACGCCAATAAGCATTTATTAAGCCCTTGTTTGGGTCAGGCACTCTTGGAAATACTGGAGATACAAACGTAGACAAGGAAAGAGAGACTCTGCCCTCAAGGAGCTTACAATCTGATGAGAGAAGAAAACATTAAAAAAGGAGTTGAGAAGGGTAAGGGGGCTGAGGGGGCAAGAGGAGAAGGTACCTGAGCCTAGGGCATGTTGGAGCAAGAAGGGCGGTCAAGTAAGAAGTGAGTTACCTTGTGCATGCTGAATCTGGAGAAAGTAATTATCAAAGATTTCAGAGCAATTCCACAAGCCAAGTCGCATCCAGATGGGTGGGAAGCTCCCAAGATCAAAGCTGTGATGACACAACAATGATGATGATGAAGTTGGTTAGTAACACAATGCAGCCTAAACAACTCATCAAGGCCTAAGGCCTGGGAAAAAGGCATCCAACCAATGTACATTGGAGTCCTTTTCATGCCTATCAGTACTACTCCATTAGCCTGGTGGTTAGGGAAAGGAATCCTCCTTCCCTTGAGGATTTTTTCTTAATGGTTCCTTCTACGACTCTTCTTAGTAAGGCACTGGGCCAGCTTTTCATTTTGTTGACAAGAAAACATAATAGCTTCTGTTCATCCCTTTGGGGGCATTTATATAACTCATTAATGATAATGCCCTGTGTTTTGACATAATATCTCCCTACAGAAAGATTCCCCTGTGTCTTAGAAGCTAAAAGTACAACCTGTCAGATTGATAGGAGGTGAAAACTGAGGTTTATTAATCTGTTCAACTATTATTCATTTATTCTGTCAAGACATGAAAGAAAGAATAGGCATTAATTTACTTTTGGTTTGATGCTCAATTCTAAGGACAAATATTAAAAGAAGGTGTAGACTGAAGGGCCTGGGGAGTACCAGGACAAAGGAGAACCACAAGGGGATAACAGAGAACTGCTATTAAATGGGCATAAACTCAAGTTTCCAGTAGGAAGGGGAAATTGGGAGTAAAAACTGTGTTGATGTCAAGGGTTCTTAACTACTTTTGTGTCCTTGACCTACATTTAATCAATCTGCTGAAGCCTATGGTTTCCTTCTCAGAGTAATGTCTTTAAATGCATTAAAAGTATACATAGAACTACAAAGAAAATCAATTGTATCAAAACAGTTATAAAAATATATATTTAAAAAAGTTTATGGATCCTATGCATGTAGGGGAACCATCTGGCATCACAAGCTCAATGTGGATGAAGGCTTCTAAAAGACTAATCTATAGGTTACCAAAGTGGTTGATACTATACCCTAGGGGACATTGGAATGATCCAGGGGGGTGGTAGTAGCTCTGGGTGCAATTGGGGGGCATTGAATAAAAACAAGGGGGTGGTGGAAGCGTAAAGAAAGAAGAGAAGGAAATTTTGGAAAGAACATAGTTGTATTCTCTTCTCCCCCATAAGAATGTAAGCATGTGATCACCATTTAGCCTGTTCCATACTTTCATTCTCTTCTCCACTCTTTACGTTATGAACTTCTTTTCCCACATGTGCCAGCAGCCATCTTGTCCTGGAAGATGCCTCCATCTCTGTGGCCCCTTCCTCTGATTGGCTAGTTCCTCCCAGATCCTTTATTTTAACTGCACTCTCAGGCCAGCCATGGTCATTCTTTTCATTCTTCTCTGGGCTGCACCCCTGACTTTCAGGACTTTTTTCTTCACCATTCACCAGCAGCCTTCTTACCGTCGGAAATACCTCCACCTCCATGTGCCAGTGGCCTTACACTTGGAGAGTCCTCTGCCTTTTTAGCCCTTTCCTCTGACCGGTTAGTTCTTCCCAGAGCCTGCATTTTAAGGAAGTGCCCAGACCAACCATGATTACTCCTTTCCCACTCCATTCTTGACTCTCCAAACTTCTTTCTCTACCATTCCCACTTGTGGGTGAACTTCTATCCCACTCCCCCTTGCTTTTCAATTTCCTTTTATTATGTTGTCTTCCTTCATTGGAATGTAAGCTCCTTGAGAGGAGGGTCTGTCTTCTTTTTACTTCCATTTGTATTCTCAGTACTTAGCACTGAGAAAAGCACTTAATAAACACTTATTGGCTTAAGATCTTCAATTGCTCAAATATATTTGCCTTTTTATGTTTCCCTTGTGTTGACCTTTCAAAAATTCTACCCAGCTCTGATCTTTTCATCAGGAATGCTTCAGAGTCTTAGGTTAAAGGTTTATTTCACTCCCACCCACCCTGTAGGATTAATGCTTGTTTTGAAACCATGAATTTGTTTCTTCTGATTGACAATATAGGGAACATTTTTAGCAAAATGTAAATTTCCTATCTGTTTATACTCCATTTCTTACTTGAGAAAGTGAGATGAAGAAAACTACACCACACCATAACAACTTGCAAGGCAAAAACCAATTGACAGGCACAGCTCGGTGGCTCAGTGAATAGAGCACTGGCCCTGGAGTCAGGAGGACCTGAGTTCAAATCCAGATTTAGACACTTAACACTTACTAGCTGTGTGACCCTGGGCAAGTCACTTAACCCCAATTGCCCTGCCCTCCCCCCTCCAAGAAAAGCAAACAAACAAAAAAGACTCTACTCAACATCACAGTAGTACAAGCCTATGCTCCAACCATTGATGCCAAAGAGACCAAAGTTGATCAATTCTATGAAGACCTACAACATCCTCTAGAAAGAATACTAAGAAAAGACATCACATTCATCATAGGGGACTGGAATGCTAAAGTAGGAAATCAAAAGTTAGTTGGAAAAGTAGGCAAGTTTGGCCTTGGAATACAAAACGAAGCAAGATAGAGACCAATAAAGTTTTGTCAAGCTAACTTGCTGGTGACAGCACTCTTTTTCAACAATCCAAAAGGTGATTCTACACATGGATATCACCAGATGGTCAATATAGAAATCAGTTGATTATGTACTTTGCTGCCAAAGGTGGAGAAGCTCTATGAAGTCGGGAAAAACAAGACCTGGAGTCAGTTGTGTCCCAGATTATGAGCTTCTTGTTGCAAAATTCAGTAGGGAAAACCATCAAGATTGTATAGGTAAACCATCAAGATTGTATAGGTATGACTTAAATAACACCCCTACATAACAGCATATTCATAAATATAACATGAAAGTGAAGAAAAGATTTAAGGGATTGGATCACAACTATGGACAGAGGTTCACAGTATTGTATAGGAGACAGCAACAAAAAATATCCCAAAGAGAAAGAAGAACGAGAAAGCAAAATGGCATCTGATGAGGCTTTACAAATAGCTGTAGAAAGAAGAAAAGTAAAAAGCAAAGAAGAAAGCGAAAGATACACTCAACTATGAATGCAGAACTCCAGAGAAAAGCAAGGAGAGAGGTTTTCATAAAAAGCAATTCAAAGAAAGAGAAGAAAATAACAGAACAGAAAAAACAAAGGATGTCTTCAAGAAAATTCGAGATAGGAAGGGAATCTTTCTTGCAAAAATGGGCATGATAAAAGACAACAATTGTATGGACTTAACAGAAGCAGAAGAGATTAAGAAGAGTTGACAGGAGGACCCAGAAGAGCTGTATGAGAAAGATCTTTAACCTCACCAATAGCCACAGTAGTGAGGTTACTGATCTAGAGTCAGGCATCCTGAAGAATGAGGTCAGCTAGACCTGAGGAACTACCTAACCTCTACAAGTTAGCTCAGACCCTCTGTCTAATGAGGTTCCTGGGAGAAATATCAACCATTTCAGATATGCAGATGATGCCATTCTGATGGTAAAAAGTAAAAAAGAAGTCTCGATGAGGGTGAAAGAAGAGAATGTAAAAACTGGCTTGAAGTATAACAGATTCTGCTCCAGCCCTTTATTTTAACTCCATGTGTATCTATTTCAAGTGTGTTTGTTGAAAATAACATTGTTGGTTTCTAGTTTCCAATATACTTTTCCATCCTATTCCTTTAATCAGTGAGTTCATCCCACTTAAATTCATAGTTATTGCTAACTATGTATTTCCCTCTGTTCTCTTTTACTTTTCTCTCCCCATCATACCTCCTCTTTAAGAGAATGTTTTACTGCTTCCCTAAGACTACCCTCTCTCTTATTCTCCTACATCTCTCTCTCTCTTCTATTTCCCTATTGGGTTAGATGTATTTCTGGAATGAACTGTTATTCTTCCCTTCTTTAAATAATTGAAATAGAGTGAGGTTCAAGTGTTGCCTGCTTCCTTCATACTCCTCTCCCCATTTCCTGTATAAACTCTTACTTGTTCATCATATTTTTGCTATCTTCTTCCCTCTCCTAGTGTCTTTTTCCTCATTCTCACCCTTCTATTCTTGTTTTAAGAACAACCAAACATAATAGGATCACACTTAGACTCTCTGTCTAACTAGATTCTCTCTAAGACCCCTGGTGATGAGAATGTTCTTAGTGGCTACATTTCTTGACATAGGAGAATATAGACAGTTTAACATTGTTTAATCCCTTATGATTTCTCACTCACATTTTTCTTTTTATGCTTCTTTTGACTTGTATTTGAATGTTTTGTATTTGAATGTATTTGAATATTTTCCACTCAGTTCTGATCTTTTCATCAGGAATGTTTAGATATCCTCTGTTTCATTTAAGATCCATTTTCTCTTGGTAGAATTACACTGTTTTGCTGGGTAGGTTATTCTGCCCTCCACCCCTTTATAGTAGTATCTGCTAAATCTTGTGTAATCCTGATTGCGGCTCCTCAGTACACGAATTCTTTCTTTCTGCCTGCTTGTAGGGTTTTTTTTTTTTCATAAAAGGCAACAAAGCAGGCGGTCCTGGGATCTGATGGCCTCTCTAGCCTGGTGGATTTCTGGGCCTGGTTTACTCATTTTCCTCCTGGGCTGCATTATGAAAGAGTTTCAAAAGAAAGAGAAAAGGCCCAGGATTATCAACTTCCTACAAGGTTACCTGTCCTGAGGGTGAAAGAGATCTGTATCTATGATAATGGTGCAGAATACCCAGATATAGGCCACCAAAGAATGCTTTGGTTTTCAAGTGTTAGCCTCCTGCCCTGTTTCTGTGAATTTGTCACCCTTTAGACTTGGAAGAATTAATGTTTCTCACCATATTCCACTGGAATGCAAAGTGTGACCATGGATTGTGGAAATGCCAGCACAGGGATTAGGTGTGACAACTTTGCCCTCCTTTTTGGTTGTAATAAGTCTGTAACATTGAATTGTCAGAAATGAGAGCAATCAAACAAGCAGTCAGGTGAAGGGCGGCATTCAAGTGATTCAAAGCTGGCTTTGGGAATGTATTTGCTTTAATTGCAATATTGATAATTGCATAATGCTGTGTAGCATGTGCAGTGGCCACACCCTGGTAAAAACTGTTTCAGCAAATGATTAAGCCAGGTTGAGGGTAACTGAGAGGCCTCCAGCTGCCAATGAGGTAGGGGGATGTCTATCCTACACATATGAAGTCTTCCCCCTCGGAATGGGCAGATGAGAACAATGTGTTCCAACATGAAGGTCATCCATTACAGCCTAGCCCGTGGCCTGTCACTTTGACTTTTGTCTTGCCACTGGACTTGGACGACTCTGGAAAAGAAAATGAGTCTCACAAATTTGCACAACCCTGCCTCACTTAAATCCAATTTATGAGCAAATCAGGGCATGACTCCTCTTTGAAACTTGACAATTTACATGAAATAGATAAATATTTACAAAAATCGAAACTACCCAGAATAACAAAAGAGCATATCTAAATAACACTTCCTCAATAAAAGATATTGAACAAACCATAAATGGACTCCCTAAGAAAAAATCCCAAAGATGAAATTAGTTTACTGGTGAATTCTACCAAACATTTAAAGAATGAATTCCAATACTATATAAATTATTTGGAAAAATAGGCGGAATCCTACCAAATGCTTTTTGTGACACAAATACGGTTTTGATATCTAAACTAGGGAGAGTCAAATAAAGTAAGAAAACTATAGAGCAATTTCCCTAGTGAATATTGGTGCAAAAATTTTAAACAAAATTCTACCAAGAAGATTTCAGCAATATATCAAAAAGATTGTATAACTAGGTGAAATTTGTACTGGGAATGCAGGGCTAGTTCAACATTAGGAAAACTTTAAGCATAATAATGATGTGTGACTGTATCAATAACAAAAACAACAAAAATAATATGATTATGTTAATATAGAAAAAGCTTTTGACAAGATTCAATACACGTTCTTGTTAAAAACATTAGAAAGCGTGGGAATAAATGGAACCTTTCTTGAAATAAGTAGTATCAACCTGAAACCATGAGCAAGCATTATCTTAATGCGGATAAACTAGAAGTCTCCCCAATGAGATCAGATGTGAAGCAAAGATGTTCATTATCACCACTATTATTCACCGTTGTACTAGAAATGCTAGCTATAGCAATAAGGCGAGAAAAAGACTGTGAAGGAAGATGAATGGGCAAAGTGGAAACAAAACTCACTCTTGGTAGATGATATAATGGTATTCTTAAAGAATCCTATAGAATTAAGTGAAAAAACTAGTTGAAACAATTAACAATGAACAGAATTGTAGGATATAAGCATTTCTCTGTATTACCAACAAAACCCAGCAGGAAGACATAGGAAGAGAAATTCCATTTAAAATAACTACAAATGGGGCGGCTAGGTGGCACCGTGATTAGAACACCAGCCCTGGAGTCAGGAGGACCTGAGTTCAAATCTGGCCTCAGACACTTGACACACTTACTAGCCATATGATCTTGGGCAAGTCACTTAAGCCCAGTTGCCCTCCAAAAAGCAAAAAAAAAAAACAAAAAAAAAACCCCAAAAAACTACAGATAATATAAAATACTTAAGAGTCTACCTGTCAAGACAAACCCAGGAACTATGTGAACACAATTACAAAACACTTCACACAAATAAAGTCAGATCTAAACAATTGGGAAAACATCAATTGCTCAGGGGGGCGGACCAAGCCAATATAATAAAAATACCAATGTTACTAAATTAATTTACTTATTCAATGTCATACCAATCAAACTACCAAAACATTATTTTATAGAGTTCATCGGATACCCCAGTTTCCATGAGGTACTTTGGAGGCAGAGAAGAAAAAAAAAGGGCATCATAATCTTTGGGGGTTGGTAAAAGTGTGGGGACTTACTGTAATTACCAAGCCAGTTATTGGGGACTAAATGTAATCTCCAGATTCAGCAGTGATGGTAGGCCTGAGTCTCATAAAATCTATTAATTTTGGAGTATTCAATAACTGTACTTAATGGACTGATTGGGACTCTATATGGGGATTTTCTGGAGTGATAAAGGACGCTGAGGTCATGCAAATCTGTTACCTTGACTGCATATCTTCCTTATATGTCTTTATCACTACCATCATTTTTAAAATTTGTGCTCTCTCCTCCATAGATTCTGTGTGTATTTACTGGAGTAAATAGTCCAGGTTTTTGTGAAAATACTCTTTAACTTTGTCCTTGATATGTTATTTGAGTAAAGACCTTTCTTTTTTAAAATCATATTTCGTTTTTTCCCAATTATATGTAAAGACAATTTTTTACATTCATTTAAAAAATTTGATTTCCAAATTTTTCCTTTTTCTTACTTCCTCCCTCCCTGAGATGGTAAGAAATTTGATATAGGTTCCACATATGTAATCATGTAAAACGTATTTCCATATTAGTTATGACATAAAAGAAGACACTGACCAAAAGAAAAAAAACAACAAAAAAGAGAAAAGTCTGCTCTGATCTGCATTCAGATGCTATCAGTTCTTTCTGTGGAGACAGATGACATTTTCCATCATGAGGCCTTTGGAATTTTCTTGGATCATGGTATTGCTGAGAAGAGCTGAGTCATTCATAATTGATCATAGTACAGTATTCCTCTTATGGTGTACATTTTTCTCCTGGTTCTGCTCAGTTCACTTTATCTTTTTTTTAATTTTTTAATTTTTTAATTTTTAATTTTTTTTCCGGGCTTTCTGAAATCAGCCTTCTCGTAATTTCTTAGGGCACAATAGTATTGCTTCAGACTCATATACCACAACTTGTTCAGCCATTCCCCCGTGGATAGGTATCTCCTCAATTTCTGTTTCTTAGCCACCACAAAAAGAGCTGTCATAAATATTTTTGTACAAATAGATCTTTCTCCCTTAAAAAAAATTTTCTTTGGGATTATAGACCTAGCAGTGGTATTGCTGGATCAAAGGGTTTTATAGACCCTTATAAAGGCCATGCTCCCTGATCTACAGACCTTTATAGACTGATGGGCATAGTTCTAAATTGTTCTCCAGAATGGTTCAATCAGTCACAACTCCACCAATAGTGCATTAATGTCCCAACTTTGCCACATCTCCAACATTTACCATTTTCCTTTTCTGTCACATTAGCCAATCTGATGGGTGTGATGTGATGTTTCAGAGTTGTTTGAATATGTATTTCTCTAATCAGTAGTAAGCAAATGACTTTTCTAAGAGCTTATTGTTAATGAGAAGCACATTGGGGGTTTGTGAACTATGGTGTTGAGAATAGTCACCCACAGGGTTGCCCCTAGAAACCAAGGCCACAGGTGCCCCTCTGGGCACCTGACTTGGTGTGAGTTTAGGGGTTGGGGCAGGAGTGGGTCTTGAGATGGTACTACAAAAATAATTTCTGGTTGAGGGGAAAGGGAAAGGGAAAGCTTGTATGGAGGTGGCCCTTCAGCTGAGCATCGATAGAAGGTAAAGATTCAGGGAGAGAGCTGTGAGAAGGCAGAGAAATACTGGTTCAGTCTGTTTAAAGGCCAGCAGGCAGGAAATGCACTTTGTGTTGGGAGTCATACATAGAGCAGTGTGGCTGTACAGTATGAGAGAGGATGGATGTGTAAGGAGCCTGGAAAACCAGATTGGAGCCAGACTGCAAGCTTTTTCCCATACTGTGAGGCATATAATAGGAAGAGAATCAAATGCAGAGTCAAATGACCTGGATTCAAATCCTGGCTCTCCCTCTGTGACTTTGGGCAAATCATTTCTTCTCTCAAGATGATTTCCTCATCTTTAAAAGAAGGGGGTTGGCTTTGAAGGTACCTTCCGGCTTTAGATTCTGTGGCCAATTCCATGTCTCCCCAAGTGCCTATTTACTGCTCGTTAAATTAGCACTAAGGAGAAAAGGGCTGGCTTGTTTTATTTTATTTATTTTTATGATGTTAGAGTCTAATTCCGAGAACTTTGCACAATTGGAGTTCTTGGCAATGCTCACTGGAGCCCTGGAGAAAGCAGTGAGATTTGGCAGCTGAACTCTCTAGGGCATGCCCACAGAGGATATTTTTGGGCAGGCACTCCTGCCTGCCACTCCTCAAAATCATACCACCAGAGCACATCCGTATTCAGACGTTATCTTCCAGACAAACTGGTCTACTTGCCCTTTCCTGTAAGTGGCCTCTTCCCTCCAGACTTCTGCATAGGCTATTTCCCAGGGCTCCCTCTGCCCCTTAGAATCCTTAGCTTCCCTTCAGGGCCCATGAAGATGCTGGAGCTTTCTTTTCTCTTTTACTTTTGGACTGAAATACTAAAACTTCAATACACAAAAAGAAAAGGAAACATTATGAACTTAACTGGTAAAACAAATGCAAAATAAGAAAAGAAAGTATGTCATGTGTACAGCAGAGGAGAGAGGATTCAAAATATACAGCAATAAATTTCCATTTCAGGAAAGCCTGTGTAATAAATACTTCGCCTTGTGTCGAGAGCTTTCTTGGCTTCTTTGTAAGTTTTCTTTTGTTCTCTGCTGGGCTGTATCTTTCACCAGCAAGCTTTTCACAAGCCCCCCACCCCTGCATTGTTACTGCTCCTTGAATTATCCTATATTCACTTTTCTGTTTATATGTCTAATCAACAATCAGTCAATCAACTACTGATTAATAAGCAAAAATGAAATGACTCCTGCCCTCAAGGAGTCTGCATTCTGTTAGGGGGAAAAGGTCTTAACGATGCTAAAATATTTTATAGAAGCACTTTTTATAATAGCAAAGAACTGGATATGAAGTGAAATCCCATTGATTGGGGACTGAATAAGGGAACTTCAGTGGATTGGAATGGAATTATAATTATTCCTTCCACATGGTAGGGGTTAAGGGGCACCTTCCCTCATCCTCGATGTGGAAAATCCACATAAAATTGTTTGGTCCTCTCTTCATGCCAGAGAGGAATTATTAGGGTATTAAAAGAAAATGTGTTGATATTATTTAATGCTATGTATATATTTTGTGTGTTTCTGAGTTTCTCAACTTTTTTGGCACTGTCTGCTGGCCTTTACTTGTCATCTGCAGCTTCTGCAAAACTTCCCCAAAGTCTCATTTAACTTTTTATGCTGACCCTCCATGATGAAGACTGAGGTGGGGAAACTTATGATGTGGAAGGGTAACTGCTTACCTTTACCAAAATGTACAAGG
>CM053601.1:11731895-11772083 GCA_028646575.1 Pseudocheirus occidentalis
CTCCCCCTTCTCTCCTTCTCTCCCTCCCTTCCTCTCTCTCTCTCTCTCTCTTTCTCTCTCTCTCTCCCTCTCCCTCCCTCCCTCTCTCCCTCTCTGTCTCTTTCTCTGTCTCTGTCTCTGTCTCTCTCTTTCTCTCTCTCTCGGTGGCACAAGTGGATAGAGAGATGGACGCTCATCTTCCTGAGTTCAAATCTGACCTCAGACGTTTACTAGTTGTGTGACTCTGGGCAAGACACTTAACCCTGTTTGCCTCAGTGTCCTCATCTGTAAAATGAGTTGGAGAAAAGAATAGCAAACCACCCCAGTATCTCTGCCAAGAAAACCCTAAATGGGGTCACAGAAAGTCAACCACGACTGAAAGGACTGAAATTATATACATGTGCTACTGTGCTAATATTTTATGTGTATTATAAAATAAGATGGAAATGTAAAAATTTGAGATAAAAATGAAATGGAGAATTTGAAACTAATTCTTTATTAACAGCACAAAACTTTTTGCTCTTTAGTACACATAATTATTAAAATTTATTAAAAACAATATTTCTTCTGAAAGCTATGTTATGAATATGCTCCATTATTTTTGAAAACTTCACTTTACCACTTTGTGACCCAGAGATGTGAAGGGGTGGTTCCACTTTGAATTTATTCTCCTTGTTTTTAAGCTCCCCCTGTGAGCTCCTTGATGACCAGAGATTGTTTTTTTTTTACCTTTCTTCGTATTTCCAGCACTTTGCACACAGTAGGTATTCAATAAATGCTTGTTGACTGACTATTTAAAGAGCTGTCACAGGAATACCATGAATCTACTTAATGACACAGAAGTCAATATGTCACAATTTATTGAAAGTAATGAGACAGGAGAAGGTGTCATCAATCCCTTTAGAACACCTTCATTTAGAATCCGTTTAGAACGCCTTCGTTTCCCACAGGAAATCTCATATGCCATAGTTAACATATTGCTGTCTCATATGTGCACCGAATGAATGCAGATTCATACTTAAATATCAGTAAAACTTAATTTCCCTTTTTTAAAGATAAAGAAGTAAATAGAGACTCTGATACATTTCCCTCCATCACCCTACATATAATCTTATGCAATCCCTAGGGCATGCACACTCTGTTTTGCAGATCACTGTTTTAGTTCAACCTTCTAATTTTGCAAATTAGGAAAATAAGTCCTGAAGAAATAAGATGATTCAGCTTGTGCCACTCTGTGTCAAACTAGTTATGGAGGAACACAATATTAAGTGAAATATGTTACAGTGAAGACTCAGGACTTCAAAGAAGAAGTCTAAGAAATGGGTGACTGAGGAATGTAATGGGAGGTATCACGGCTTTCTGGAGGGATTTCCTCATAATGTGTAAATTATAATTCAGCACGGTATCGGCACCATGATCTTATCGGTGTGGGTGATCCTTTCATTGATGTAGATGGTAATCTGTCCACATCTGCCTCTCCTTTTGGAGAGGGACTTTTGTCTCATTTGCAGAAGGACTTTCTTGGTCTTCTCTCTGCCCACTACCCCACCATTGGTGCCTCCCTCTCCAAGTCATGATGTCTCCTTCCTGATGTCATGGTCCTCTTCAAGAACGAAGGACAAATAACAGCACCTTTCCATTTAAAGTCTATCTTTTATATACATAATTATTTGCAATGTAGTTTCCCCATTTAAAGATGAGGTTCCTGAGAAAAAAGGGAACATTTTTTGGCCTTTTTTTAAAATTTAATTTAATTTTCAGTTTCAATTTCTCTCCCTCTCCTTTCTCTTCCCTCACCCATTGACAAGGCAAGAAAAAACAAACATTATAAATTCATATAGAGATGTAAAAGAAGTATCCTAATTAGCCCCATTCTAAGAAGAAAAAAACAACAAAAAGAAAGAGAAGAAAATACACTTCAGTCTGTGCTTTTAATCATCATTTCTTTATCTGGATGAGGATAACATGTTTCATCATGAGTCCTTTGGAATTATGGCGGCTCATTATGTTGCTCGGTCTTACTAAGTCTTTCAGAGTTGTTTGTCTTTGCGATATTGCTGTAACCGTACATACTGTTTTCCTGGGATTGTTCACTTTACTTAGGATCAGTTTAGCCACATCTTTCCAGACTTTCCTGAAACCATCCCCTTCAGTATCTCTTATGGCATGACAGTATTCCATCACATTCCTGTATCACCACTGGTTCAGCCATTCACGAGCAGGTTCATGCCCCTTTGATGGGTATTCTTTACCACACAAAAGAAGTGCTATAAATATTTTGCTCACGTGTGTCTTTTTCCTTTTTATTTAGTATTTTTTGAGGTATAGACCTAGTAGTAGTATCATTTAAAGGTTATGTGAAGTTGAATAGATTTGGGGCATGGTTCCAAACTGTTTTCCCAGAATGGGAAAACTAGTTCATAACTCCACCAATATTCCATTAGTGTATCCATTTTTCTACATGTCCAACATTTGTTATTTTCCTTATTCATCATCTTAGACAATCTGATCGGTGAGAGGTGGTACCTAGAGATGTTTTAATTTTCATTTCTCTCTTTAAAAAATTGATTTAGAGTGTTTTTCCACCATATGGCTATTACTGCCCGTGTACATTTAAGAGAGATCTGTTGTCCCACTAACAAGCCTTGCAAGGTGAAGCTGGGCGCCAGGAGATCTGCTATCTCTGTAATACTGGGTGTCCTTCAAGAAAGGTTGGACTGTTACCACTGTTACTTTAACTCACCGTGCAGGTAGACAACACCAATGAGCTTTCCGTAGCAAGAAGATGGAAGGAGGAGCTGTTGCTACCCTGTATTCCTGACTTCCATCCAGTCCCATTGTTTCCCATCACCTACAACACACTCAGTAACTAATCACATCGTTTTAGACTTCATGTTCTTTGTCTTCTTGCACTCCCCATACTGTATGAAGGCTTGTAAGCCCTACCTTGTGGTCTTTTGACTGACTGAGTTGAGGGACCCCTTGTATGGGTAATTGTTAGCCTTACCAATAAATTGTGCTTGGAACTTTGTGTCTCGCTTTCCCTTCATTTCAAATGTAACAATATTCAGCTTTTCATCAGGAATGCTTTAAAGTCCCCTATTTCATTATACACCCATTTCTCCCCAATAGAATTATATTGTTTTACTAGGCAGATTGTTCTTTGTTGTATTTCTAGATTCTTTGCTTTCTGGAATATCATATTCTAAGCCCTAAATTTCTTTATAATGGTGGCTGTTAAATCTCGTGTGATCTAGGCTGTGTATAGCTTCATGGTACTTGAATTCTTTCTTTCTGGTTGCTTTGAGTATTTTCTCCCTGATCTCAGAGTTTTGGAGTTTTGACTACAATATTCAGGGGAGTCTTCATTTTGGGAATGCTTTCAAGAAGTGACTGGTAGTTTCTTTAAGTTTCTACTTTGCCCTTTGCTTCTAACGTACCTGGGAAGTTTTCTTTTGTTATTTCTTGAAATATGAGGTCTAGGCTCTTTTTTATTTACAGCTTTCAGGAACTCCAATGATTCTTAAATTCTTTTTCCTTGATCTATTTTCCAGAACAGTTTTTTTTCCTGCTAGGTATTTCATCTTTCCTTTTTTTTTTGTCCTTTGGCTTTTAAAAAATTGTCTTTTGATGTCTCTTAAAGTCATTAGATTACATTTGACCATTTCTAATTTTTCAGGAGTTATTTTCTTCAGTAAGGTTTTTACCAAACTGTTAATTCTCTTTTCATTAATTTCTTGAATGTCTCTCATTTCTTTTCCCTCCTACCTCCCCATTTTCTCCTGTATTGTTCTTATTTGGTTTTTAAAATCTTATTTTGCTCTTAAAAGCAAACAAACTTTCTTTAACTCTTCTAGGAATTCTTATTGGACCTGTGTCTAAGCTGAATTTTTCTTTGAGTCTTTGCTTAGAAATGTTTTTAAGTTATTGTCTTCTGTGTTTGAGTCTTGAGCATCCCTGTCACCAGAGAGAGACTCTGTCTCTTTATAGTCAGGCTCCATCACTCTTTCATCTGATTTCTCGGTTTTGTATTTCATCTTATACTTGGACTCTTCTCACTTTGGGGGATGAGAAGATGTCTGGCCTTAGCATCTGTCCTTTTATACCCTTTTGCTGCTTTCACAGTTCATTCTGGGTCCGTAAGTTTTGGTGTGATCCAGGAAGAGGTCTGTTCGTGGCCCTCCTGGTCTAAGCTTTGCAAGTTCCTGACCCAGGTTTGGATCTTTAGTTGAGTTTCAGTAGATTGCTGTTAGACTCCGTTACTGGGAGGTTCTGCAGGCTCAGAGACACTTTTATCTCTCCTCTGCTCTTGGTCTCCTGCTCTGGCTTTTCTGCTGCAGGCTTAGGTGCTGGGCTAAAGATTAGAACTGAGTCACTGCTCTGCTCCTAGGCCCAGAGACATGCAGTGCAGTTTCTGACATTTGTTTTGTGCTCAGTGCTTGGCCAGGGTCCTGTGCTTGGTTGTAGCTGCTCTTCTGCTTGGATCTGTGACCTGGAACTGGGTAATGATGACAGTTGCCAGGTGGCTCCTGTTCCTGTTCCCAGCCCTGGGTTAGGGGTCTCCTGGGATCTCTTTCTGCCCCAGAGTGCTTTATTTCAGTTCCCTTTCTGTCTCTGCATCCTGGAATCATTACAAAGTTATATTGTTTAGGCAGGGGTGGAGAACCTAAGACCTTGATGCCACATATGGTCCTCTAGGCCCTTTTCCTAAATCTAGACTTCTTAGAACCTTGTGAATTAGCCTGTGAAGTTTGATAGTGAATAGATTACCTGACCTGCAGTGAGGAAGATCTGAATTCAAATCTGGCCCCAGACAGTAGCTGTGTGACCCTGGGTGAGTCACTTAACCTTCATTTGTTTCTGTAAATTGAGGATAATAATAGCACCTATCTCCCAGAGTGGTTGTGAGAATCAAATGAGATTTAAAAAAATGCTAGGCCTGGCATACTTGCCTGGCACCTAGTGGGTAACATATAAATGTTAGTTATTATGATTACCTCTAAAACTTCCTGCCTTTATGACCCTGGGTAAGTCTCTTCTAAGGCACTCTCTCTTTCTCAGCTTCCTCTTCAGAAAAAGAGCATTGGACCCAGTCTTTGGGATCTGAAAAGGAGAAGCAGGGAGAAAAAAGAAGGTACCCCTTGAAGGTACGCTGGCAAAGTCTGAGCAGCGAAGCCAGAAGAGGCTTGAAGGATGCCTTTCTTCAGTATGGAGGTTTTGAGAGCCTCTCACCAGGGGGGAACGGCACTGCAGGGGTAGGGGCAGGGGTAGAGGCATCTTCCAGGGTGTAACAAGACTTGTATTTGTAAGCATTTCTCCAGTGGAGTTTCTTTCCCCCACCCACAATATGGGGTAGGTCCACATCCCCTCCACCTTCCTTTTTGCACCAGGATTTGCTTTTTTTTTTTCCTAAAAGAAGACAGCTAGATTTCAAGCTTATTGGCAAATACTGCAAAGTTTTAAAAGACAAAAACTACCAAAAAACCCTGTCCCTGGGACCTGATTGGCTTTAGCTTTCCTGATGCATCTTCCCAGGCACCTATGGTCCTAACCACATGGAACAGCTTCTCAGACTTGGTGGATTTCTGAAGACCACACATTTCCATGTCCTTCACCATGCCCTGCCTTGATAATCATGTGATCTATAAAAAGTTCAAGAGACATAGTTTCTGGGTAATTAATACTAATTAGTGTATAATTAATAAGAGGGACCAGTGGCACTCTCAAATGCTAAAGAACCCTCATGAAACCCATTCAACCACTTTTGTGCCCTTGAGGGTGGCAATCAACTCTGATTGGTTAGCAATTAACCAGAAGTGGACCCATTCTAATGAGAGGTTGGGGGATGTGACTCTGATCCCTCTCTCTCCCACACTCTCTCCCACACTCCCTGTCTCTAGACCAGTGGTTATCAACCTTCCTAATGCTGTGACCCTTTAATAAAGTTACTCATGTTGTGGTGACCCCCCCCCAACCATAAAATTATTTTCATTGCTACTTCATAACTGTAATTTTGCTACTGTTGTGAATCGTAATGTAAATATCTAATATGCAGGATGTATTTAAATTGAACATAACCCACATGTCAAGAACCAATGCTCTAGACAAAGGACCTTCCCCTCCACCCAAGCCTGAGTAGAACACCATGGGTTTCCCCTCTTGGATAGGGTCTGAACAAGATTGAGGAGAAAGTTAATCCAGTCTTGTTATCGGCACTGTCCTACAGACATTGGTGCTTTAGGAATTTCCACTTGTCATTCCTGTGCCTAGGAGAGGAGACAGATTGGAGGCCAAAAGACAAGTTAGGAGGTCATTGCTGTAGTCCAGAAAAAAGATACAACTTGGGGGATACATATTACTTTCAAATAACCAAGCCTGGTGTAACTGGTAGAGGACAACTTTGATCCTCTTTAAAAATTGGAGAGATAAGACTCATGTTACCACCAAGAAGCATGTGATTTTGCTTAAAATAATGTCCTGGGTAGGAGAGCATTCCATGACCATGACTATCGGTTATAAATAGCTGGACATAGCTGGAAAATGAGTTTTTGCTCCATTAGGCCAATTTGGAAACAATTTATTAATAACTCTATGAACAATGCCATGTTCCCTTCTCCTGTCAACTGCTCCCCACAAGATAAAGCATGTTCTTTCTAAGAACCCTGGGCAGGCCCTGCCAAGTGGGTGGGTGGGGCCTCTGACAAATCCTGGGGTTGCAAGTCTGGGAGGAGGAATGCCTGGATTGTGGGTATGGACTATCCAGGAATGCCAGGCTTGGGAGGCTTCTTGAGAGAAAAAGATTCAGCAAAATCATTATAGGCATTGAAAAAAACACACCCCAAAAGGCTGAGGATTTGATGAACTGGCCTGGGAAATTCTCCAAGATGCGGATTCATTTTTTTTTCCTGTTAGAATGTGTTTTTATTTACTCTTAATGATTCAAAAAAGCAGGAGTCCACTGCCTCCAAAGCACTCTGGTTAGTGAGCCCCTGAGCAGACAGGGGCGAGGGCAGAGGGCAAGAACTTGCATCAGTATTAGGGGTCTTAGTCACTGGGGTCACATTTAAGCATAACTTTTAACCCTGTTTCCTGACTGGATGCTTCAAGGGCCTCCAGAGCCTTTTCCAGAGGAAACCTGTGGGTGACTAAGGGTTTGACATTCCCTGACTTGCAGGCAAGCATCAAGACCGCCATGAACCATCTACTGCGACATTGAAATGCAGCTCTGATGCCCACCTGCATGTCCCATGATGTCACATGTGCCAGGGGGCAGTGATCATCCCACCAGATTCCCTTTTGTCATTTTTCTTTATTGGTTTTGATTCTGTGCCCTAATTTCAAGTTTAAAATAGCAGCCTGGGCATAGAGAATGTGCTAAAAAGAGATGTGAGAAGACAGAGACCTCACTCTGCTGTTTTCTTTTTAAAACTGTTTTTAAATTTATGGAATAAAACAAGCATTTCCATAACATAGTATAATAAAAAGATGAATGCACATGAAACTGAAAATCTTCTATGTACACCTTGCTATTCCTTTTAAATACATAACAACACTATGCAAATTTCCCTTTTTGCTCCTGCTCTGTTACAGAGATATTGGAGTCCACTGTTGTACATCATTTCATATCATATTATATCAAGTTTTTAAAAAACGTATCAGGTGATTTTGTTGAATTTCTTTCTTCTGTTTCTCTTTTTCCTTTTAAAAATTTTTTTGGTTATTAGGTGGTAATATCAGATTCAGATAGCACTAAGGTCTATTAAGCCATACATAAGGATCTCCACAGGCCATCGACAGAATTAGAAAACCACAAATGGACATCATCTTTGTTGTACTGTATTTTTAACTAAATATTTCTTAATTACATTTTAATCTGGTTCCATTAACTTAATCTTGTTAAATTAAATCACTCCCACCATTGGGGAGTGATGGAAAGAGAATTCCCCATGTTGGATACTTCTCATAATATAAGGGATGGCTAAGGTTGGGTAGGAAGCATGCAGGAAGAAATCCAGGTAATGGATAAACAAAAAATATCAATAAGATCTATTTAAAAATCTGGATAGCCTAAAGAATTGAGAGAAGGCAACAATGAAGCAATTTCCCAAGCAATTTTCTCAATTTCCCATTTTTTAAAAGCAAAACTTGCTTCCAAGAAGCCTTTGATTGTACTTCTGCTCTCAATCTTTGCTGTAACTATTTATACCTTTCTCTCTAAGAGTGCTTCCCATCTCTTCTGTATTTATCTCATATATTTTAGTTTATATATGTTATCTCCCCTAGGCTCCTTGAGACTCCATCAATTCCCAGGTCAATCCATCAATATCATCCTTGGTACTTGGCTCTTCTCTTTGTGTCCCAGAGCTCGGCCTAATACCTGCTTTTTAAGAGCTTAGTGAGTGCTTAAAAAGGACCTGGAATTTAAGAATACCTGGAAGGACCAAGCTACATTCACAGCAGTGCATTAAAAAAAAAATCCATGTAGTAAATAGAGATTATAGCATGAAAAATTTTATTTCAAAGAAAAAATATATCTTGTAATTCATTGTATTTAAAGTGCATTTGCTACAGATCAAAACAACTCTGAGGTACTTCTTCTTTTTTGGCATCTATTGACAACTCTGAGTTTTTCTATTGTCAAATATTTGTTAAGTAAGGCACCTAGGGGGTGCAGTAAATGTAGTGCCAGGCCTGAAGTCAGGAAGACCAGAGTTCAATGACAGCCTCAGACACTTACTAGCTGTGTGACCTTGGGCAAGTCACTTAACCCTGTTTGCCTCAGTTTCCTCATCTGTCAAATGGGCTGGAGAAGGAAATGGCAGACCACTCCAGGATCTCTGCCAAGAAAACCCCACATGGGGTCACAAAGAGTCTGACACAAATCAACAGCAACAACAGAGCTTCGGGGTGGGGAGGGAGAGGAGTAGCTCGTCTTCAAGAAAGTGCAAAACTCTTTTAATGCCTCCAGTGTCTCCCAGAAATAAAAGCTTGATTTTAAACCAACCTTCTAGCAGAGTTGTTATATGGCTCCAAGTCATGGAATGCAGTCGTCTCCGAAGAATTTAAAGAACGTGTCATACAACCCCAAAGAATCATGATTGAAGGAGATGGCCACATCCAGAGAAGATGTGGAGTCTGAGCGCAGACTGAAACAAACTGCTTGCTCTGTCCCTTTATCTTGTTTTGTTTTGTTTCTTCTTTCCATGATCATTTCATCAGTTATAATCCTTTTTTACAACATGACTGATGATTAATGGGAAGATATTTGTAGATCCTGTATTCGAGTGCATGCCACCATGATGGGGGTGGGGTGGGGAGGAAATTTGAAACTCAAGGGACTGTGGAACTGAATGTTGTAAACTTAAAGTAAATAAACCAATTTAATTAAAAAAATGTGTCATAGAGCAAGCAATGGAGAGATGTTACAGCATACAAATAAGGAATTTGGAAAAATGACTGGAGGAAAGGGTGTCATTGAAGAGGCATGTGATCACCATGGAGGACAAGCTGATCACTGCCATGTGATTGATACCAGTCCCCTCTCTTATCTCCATGATGTTAGGAGAGATGGAGGAAGGTTTCTGCAGCCTGGGTGGGTAGACTTCCTGAGCTGAGCTCAGGGGAGGGTACGGGTGTGAGTCTCACAAGACGGAGTTGTGATCCACATCACTGGGGGGAACATTCAAACAGGGAGGTCGTAGAACCAATGGAACATTTCTGAGTACTCTCTGAGCAACCAGTTAAAAAGGCCAGATTCCTGTGTATTTTTGTAACCTTTGACTAGGCAGTCAGAAGCTGACCTAATAGCACTTCCCTCTTCTTAAAAATTTAATTAAGTCGTGTTGAATTGCAAGCAGGAGATGAACTTCAGTGCTCCGGCTGAAAGCCAGATGCCATTTAGGATGGGAAGCTAAGAACCTCCCAAGGGGGTCAGGCCAGTCTATGGGATTTGTTAAGAAGTGGAGCCATAGAGTGGAGGGAATGCTGGCTTTGGAGTCTTGGAGCCAGGCTTGAATCTGGACCCTGCCACTTATTACCTGTGTGACTTCACACAAGACTGGTCATCTCTCTTGGCTTCAGCTTTCTTGTCTGTAAAATGAGAGGGGTGGAGGGAGTGGACTAGGTGACCTGCTCTATACACATGATCTTAGGATTGGATGAGGTCCAAGGTTCCTTCTTGCTCTCAGTACAATATCCTACTTTGGTGACCTTGGGCTAGCCGCTTATTTCTGTGACCTTCAGTGTTCTTATCCACACAAAGAGAGGGTTGGCCTAGATGATATTCCAAATCCGTGCCCCACCTTCTGTGTCCTCAATACCCATCCTGACTCACCACATACCTGAGGGATAGCACTTGGATGCTGCTTCTTCCTCTTAGATTTGCCACGTCCAAAGGGAAACTCACCTCCTTCCCTTAAACCTGTCTCCCATTTGCCCTTCCTTATTTCTCTCTAGAGGACTCCCATATATTTAATGACCCAGGTTTGTAAACTCAGAGTTAACCTTGACTGCTTCTTCACCATAGACATGGTCCTGGGCTGGTTGTCTTAACACTCTATGGGTACTTGTGCTCTTTAATCATATTTAATTCGTTCCCAACTCTTACTGATTTTTTTTTGTGTGCTATTTTTGGAGGGCAATTGGGGGTTAAGTGACTTGCCCAAAGTCACACAACTAGTAAGTGTGTCAAGTGTCTGAGGCCGGATTTGAGCTCAGGTCCTCCTGACTCCAGGGCGGGTGCTCTATTCACTGTGCCCCAACTCTTATTGATTTTGCCACCCCATTTTTCATATCCATCTGCCCCCTTCTTTTTGCTCAGTCGTACCACATGAGTTCTGTCTCTTGTCTCCCTCTGCCTAGACCTGTTGTATTTATTTCTCTGCTTCAAGATTTCCCCTCCCCATTCTTTCTCCTTCCCAGCTAGTGAAATCACTTTCTAAAGTGATCCTGTGATTCCCCTGCCCCCAAACCATCAGTGACTCCCAGTTGCTGATAGGACAAAGCACACATCTGTTTGGGACCTGGCATTTAGGACCTTCACAGTCTGGCTCCAACCTGCCTTTCCAGATATATTTCAGAATTCCTTTCACATAATTCTGTTCCAGTCAAATTGTACTTCCAGCTGAACTTGACCCTTCATTTCCAGCCTCTGGGCATTTGCGCAAGCTTTCCTGTACTTACAGTGTGCTCCTTCTGCCTTCAAGGCTTAGCTCGGGCACCATTCCATGAGGGCTTCTCCATGCCTCAATTATTAATGTTCTCTCCCTCAAGGGACCTTGCATTTACTTCTCTGTCTACAAGGCTTATTTCATTTTTGTCTCTGAATCACCAGGGCCTAACAGTACCTTGTAGATAGTTGACATTTAATAAGCTTTTGTTGAGTTGAATTAATCAAATTTGTGAGGTTCCTTCTAACCTCGAGTCCAACCTTCTTTGAAATTTCGTTATTTCTGAAGCCAGTACCACCCACTCAATCACCTAGGCTGACAGTTGCCCTCAGTGGGCACATCTTTCCAGTTCTACCTCTTCACCATTTCTCAGACTGGTCCCTATTTCAGGCCATCGCCACTGGATAGAATGAGGGACTTGGGTGAGAAAGATCTGAGTTCAACTCTTTCCTTAGATAATGACTAGCTGTGTGAACCTGAACAAGCTTTATCCATCCTCCGCTTCCTCATCTGTATAATGGGGATAATAACAGCCCGTACTTCATAGAGTTATGAGGATCAAGTGATATAATATCCTCAGAGTGTTTTGTAAATCTCTAAGTGCTGTATAAACATTTAATAGGCTTTTAAATGGTCTTCCTCCCTCTCCAGATTGCTCTCCACATGGCAAAGCAGTGTCCCTTAAGGGTCGGTTCCCCCACCATCTGTCAGCTCCAGCAGCCCCAGTAAGTCCGTGTTGCTTCGAGGACCAAATACCACTTTCTCTGCATGACTCTTTCTTCTTTGGCTTTATTCCATTTGCACATCACCGTTCCCATTCCAGATTGATGCATTAGTCACCTTCACCTGCCCCCCTCCATGCCCACCCTGACCTTCTTGCTGTTCTCCACGCTCAATGTTCCTGCTCCTGTGCTTTGGGATAGAGCGTTCTGGATGTGTGGGCCATGCCTCTTCCTCACCTCTGCTTCTTTTAGCAATCCAAGGTTCCTTCAGATCTTACTATTAGCATTTTCATCTACATGGGGTTTTTCTTGGTCCCCCTGAACACTAGCCCCTTTCTTCACAATTACCTTGAGAGATGTGGGGGAGGGAGACAGAAAGGAGAGGAGAGGAGAAGAGAGGAAGGGAGGGAAGGAGGGATAGAGGAAGGGAAATGAAAAGAGAAGAGAGAGAAGGGAAGGAGGGAGGGGAGAAAGAGTAGGGGAAGGGAAAGGACCCTACCCTCTGCTGGCCTCCAGTCTTACATCTCCTGAATTGTGTGTTTCCTAGACATCTTAAACTTACCATGTCCAGAAATGACTCCCTTCCTTTCTCCTCAGCTCTTCCTCTTTTCTTGACTTTCCTCTGGTAATAGGGAAGGGTCCCACCAGGCTCCCATCCTAGGTCATTCTCACCTCCTCCCTCTCTCCCACTCCCGCATACAATCTTCTGTCAAGACCTGTGGACTTTGCTTTTGTGCCATCTCTCACTCATGCCCTCTTCTCTCCTCTGGCACTGCTACCACTCTGGTGCAAGCCCTGGTCACCTCATGCCTGGACTATGCAATAGTTTATTCATTGTTCTGCCTACCACAAGCCCTCCTTCCACCCCTCAGCTGTCAGTGATCTTCCTAAAGCTCTGATCTGAACAAGTCTCCCTTCCCTGACCTCCACCCTACTCAGTAAATGCCTGTGGCTTCCTTTCCACCTCCCAGGATCAATTATAAGATGCTCTGAGGTTCAACACTCTTCATAACTTGCTCCACCCCTTTCCAGTCTTCTCACACCTTTCAACCCCTCACCCCATGTACTCTGCAACCAAGGGATGCTGGCCTTGAACGAGACTGTCCATCTCTCAAGCTCTAGGCCTTCTCTCTGTCCATCCCCCATGCGTGGAATGCTCCCTCTCCCCATCTTCATCCCTGGCTCCCCTAAAGTCCCAATTAGAATCCCACTTCCACAGGAAGCCTTTCCTAGCCTCAGTTCTAGTGTCTCCCCCTTCTGAATTATTTCCTATTTATCCTGTGTTTGGCTTGCTTGTACACCACTGTTTTTCTGTTAGATTGTAACCCCCCCTGAGGGCAGGGACTGTCTTTTGCCTTTCTTTGTATCCCTAGGACTTCACAGTGTCAGACACTTAATAGATGTCCTTTGTCTGAGTGACTGGGGATGGAGGAGAAGAGAAGAGACCTCTCCATGTCTAAGTAGCAAACATTCTAAACATGCTAAATAGCAAGTGTTCCGTTGGCTTTTTTCTATTCTCTTCATTCTTCTCATTCTCACCACTTGTTCCTTGTAGTGTCACTGGGCCTTTCCAGTGCTGTCCCTTCATTTTACAGAAGCAGAAATTGAGGCTTGAGAGGGTAAGTGACTTGGCCAAAGTCACACAGCGAGTGAGGAGCAGAACCAGGACTCTGATCTGGCCCTTTGACTACAAATCCGGAGTTCCTTCCTTGTTGTTGCTCAGTTTCATCTTTATTCTCCTTCCTTAGTAACCCATAGAAGCAGTATTGTTGATGGATGTTCTCAGCATCATCTTATGAGCTGAGACCGATTTCGTCCCAGCTCCTTGAGGGGTTACATGCTGGAAATATTAATTGGGAGATTCTTTGGGCACTAGTAGTTCCCAGATCATTCTAACTCACATCGGTATTTGGGTTAGAATAAAAATCAAGCCCAGCATTTTCTGCCAAGAATATTCATCTTTACAAGGTGATTGAGAGTGCCCTGATCTTATTTTTACTTATCTTATTGAAATTTTATTTATGACCAGAATCCCACATCTGGGGAAAAAAAAAGGATGCTGGCAGGCTCAAGTAACAGTCTATCCATCCTTCATGGTCATTAGTATTTGGGTAGAAATTCTTATAAGATCCTTAGGTAATAGTCCTCAAGGAACATAATGTGGTGTAAATGAATTTGGAGTCAAGAAGACTCGAATTTGAATCCTGCCCCTGGCACATACTAGCTCTATGTTAATAGTCAAGTCACTCCTGTTCTCTGAGATGCACTTTCTAAGACCAGTAGGAACAGGGCTGTGTAGTAAATAGTGTTTTGGAGTCAAGAACACTTGGGTTAGAGGTGGCACCTGATAAATGTTTGTTGTTTAAATAGGGCTAATGGCAGGGAGTGTGGTGGTAGGGATGGCAGATGGGGACGGGGAACTCTAGACCTATCAAAGGAAGAAATTCAGGCCTTGTGAAGGAAAGGCAAGAAATGTGGAGTTAGGGCAGACTGCACTATGTCTATAGTTAAGAATGATCCAATAGATCCTTTAATCTATGTGATAGGATGACCAGAATAAGGAGCCCGAATACCCATGAGGTATTAAAATGACATGTTGGTGAATAAGACTGACTTTTTCCATCCTGTGTTTGTGTAGTGAATTAGCTATAGCCACAGGAGTGTGAGGGGAAGCTGGGTGGCCCAGTGGAGTGAATGCAAAGTTGAGAGACTCGGGAAGACCTGAGTTCAAATCTGGTCTCAGACACTTATAATGTGACCCTGGCGAGTCCCTTTGACCTGCTTGCCTCAGTTTCCTCATCTGTAAAATGAGCTGGAGAAGGAAATGGCAAACCCCTCCAGGATCTCTGCCAGGCAAATTCCAAATGGGGTCATGAAGGGCTGGACATGACCAAAGGACAGCAGCAACATCAGGAATGTAGAACAAAGGCCTCCAGCGCCACTCCACCCCCTTGACTCTTGCAAAATCCAGCTCTAGGGTAATTTGCATGTCCCAGTGTCATCCAGATGTCCCAGAGTGCATGTCACTCATAGGGATTGAAAGGAACTCATTGCAAACCAATTACTAGGAGAGACTGAAGGAGATGTTGCTGGAGAACAAAGGAGTTAATCTCACAGAATGAGGGGCTGTGCTTAAAAAAGACTCTTCTCTTAGGGAATTGCAGCTCAGCCGAGAACCAGCAGAGGGTAGTCAATGGGGAAAGTCAACCAGTAAAACAGAGAAAGCCGTTCAATCATGGCCAACTCTTTGCCACCCCATTTGGGGTTTTCTTGTCAGACATACCAGAGTGGCTGGCCATCTCCTTCTCCAGCTTATTTTCAGATGAAGCAACTGAGGCAAACAGGGTGAAGTGACTAGCTAGCGAGTGTTTGCGGGTGGATTTGAACTCTCAAAGATGAGCCTTCCTGACTCTAGGCCCAGAACTGTTCACCATGGCCCCTGGAGTAAGAATCAGCTTAAGAGGCAGAGATAAGCTAGGTGAGATTCAGTCTGAGGAAGGAAAGAGCAGACGTATTGCCTTCCCTGGTGGTTGCATGGGAAGCTTTGGAAGAATGTACTTCCTTGTTTCATGTCTAGATAATTACATTTTGCTTTGAGTTAATGTTGCCTATGGTTTGACCAGGTAGAAGGAAAACAGTGGGGATTTTGAGCAGTGGATTTGAATCGATGGCCACCCAGAGCATGCTTGGACCCTGGCTATAACTTTGAGGCTCCTGACTGAGGCTTTGTTGGGGTCAACATTACTGGACACCCTGTTGCTGTGGGGAGATGACCAGCCCAGCCTAGAGCAAGCTGTGGCTGGTCCAGTGCTGGAAGGGCCTTAATCATTGCCCCAGGGGCAGCCTTAGCCCTGGCTAAGTACAAATAGGTCATGCTGGCGGTGGAGGGACATTTCTGGTGACAGCTCACGCAGACTGATAAGGCCTGGGAGTCCTGGGGTTTGCATCTGTCAGGATCTACACTCACAGAGTTTTTGAGATATCAAAGCTCTTTGTAGTCTCAGAGTCTTTCATCATTACAATTTGCCCATGTCTGTGTTGTGCCGTGTTTCAGACACCTCATACCGTTCACAGTGCTCTTGGGAAACTTCAGAATTCCTGCCAGTGAATTTGCTTGCTCTGAGTGAGAGAATCCTAAGTTCTAGTTATCCTGGGTTCAAATCTTCGATGAAGACTGCGTTTATGAAGCACTTACTCTGTGCTAAGTACTGGGAATACAAAGTTTTAGCTGTGTGACCTTGGGTAAGTCACATACTTCTCCTGGGCCTCAGTTGCATTATCTTCAAAATGAGAGAGCTGGACTGATGATCTCTGAGTTCCTTCTGGCTCTGGAATTTTAGATCTCCCATCCATTTGGGCGTGGCTACAGGGGAGAGGTGTGACTCTCCATGGACGCTGAAGAATTTGAATGGATGATGGGGGTAGGGAATGAACAAATGAATGAATAAAGCATTTATTACTGAGCCCTAGGAAAGGAAGGCAGTGCACACTCTCAAAGAGCTCACCTTCTTATAGGGAGACAACTGGGGATTTCAGCTGCAAGTCACCTGGGAAGGTCCCAGGGTCCTTAATGGGCAGCATCAAAGCAGATGGTTAGATCTCCTTTTTTCCATGGATATTTCCATTGATAAAAATAGTTAGTTCCTGATGCGTGCCATTTGATGGTGTGAAGGACTTTGGGGATAAAACTGTTCCTTTCTGGATCTCTGGGAGCTGAGGTTTTAACACCTGCCCAGCAATGGGCTGCATCTCCACAGGGATTGCTTCCCAGGATGATGGCTGAGGACACTGGGCTGGAGGCATTGCTCTTGGATGCAGGGTCCTGGGCTGTTCATTCAGTGTGAGGGATAATGATGGTCAGTTAGCAGTGCTGTTTTGACTTGCCTGGCACATGCTGCTCTCCCCCCCCCCCATCTCTTCCTTTGGTTATCTTCCAGCTTCTGCCAGTCTGGCTTGTCTGCCCTATGAGTGGTAATTGGTTGGCACTTGGTGAGGGTGACTGGCTGCCCCTCTTCTGCAATTATTGGCCAGGTAACCCTGTTTAAATCACTTACATTTCTTATTTATTTAAATTATATTGTTACCTTTGGTTTCCATGCCTGTGGTTCCCCACCCGCACCACCGAACCCTTCCTTATAATGAGAAAAGTGAAGCTGATATGGTGACCAGGCTGACTACACTCCACATTTGGAGTCCCCACCTTTGCCAAGAGAAGGAAGATCTGTTTCCTTTTCATTTCTCCAGGATGGGATTATTCATTGCAATTCCCCAGAGTTCATAAGCCAATTGATTTTTCTAGGTTCGAGTAGCCTAATCTGTAGTAATACGTTCAGTGACTATTTCCCCGAGCTGTTGGGACATTTGGTGCCTTACTCCAGATTGCTGATGCAGTCAATTAATGAGGAATTAAAGGATTCACCATGTCTTAATACCATTTTCGCTTTACAAATATGGACACCTTTCTCTGATGAAATGAAAAGAAGTCTGGGTATTGAGTGTGACAAAACAATTGGTCATGCCTAGGGGCAGGGATGGGGTAGTTCTTTTTTTCCTTTTTATTATTTGCAGTTTATTAATCATAAAACATCTACATACACATGAAAAAATATTAAACAAGTGTATGTTCATTTATTACAAGTCCTTGATGGGACAACAGCTTGCAGGTAACGAAAACTTTTTTCCCATGGTTTTTGGTGCATCTTACAGCCAAAGTTTTCTGGTTGCTGCTCTGTCATTTCTGGCTCTCCACGGTTGTTTCTTATAACTCACAATGTTACCATTTTGGAAAATCGGGTCAATATAGGCCATCATAGGGAATCATTCAGAAAAGAGAAAACAGTTGTTTTGGGAGCTCTGTCTAGGTTTCTTTAGGGACTGGAGGCCAAAGTGGTCAAGTTAGAGAGCTGAGATTTCTACATTCCTTGGTTCAGGACCATCCAACTGCAAAAGCTCATCAAGGGCCAGCTTGACTGCATTGGATCAAGACTCCTTTTTATTCTGTCCCAGGATGGTTTTATATGGAACGCCGTCTACCACAGCACAAAAGGCAAAATAAGGACTCATAACTCCACCTGTTGTGACAGTTTCCTTAAGGTCAAATTGCACACTCTGCATTTGTGCAAACTGATGGAGGGCTGACACTGGACTGATCTCTCCACATTTGTACTTCATGATGAATTACTTGGGAATCTTCTTTGGACAAAGGACAGTATTTCTATTAGAAAGGACTCCTTTGGAAAGCAGTGATTCTGTGATCTCTAATCTCAGAAACTAAATTCAACACATTGTAATCCTCTGATGCTGAATATCCTGGAGAAGGATTCATTGTTGTTTGAGAAGGTTCAACTGGCAAGTTCTTTTCAACATCTGAGTAAAGCTAGGAACCTGGGAATTCTGAAACCAATCCTTGTTACCAGACATTTCCATGGGTCTCCGCTGCCTGTTCCAGTGTTGTTGCTCCCACCCCTGAGACAAGCGGGATGGGGTAGTTCTGAGTGGTGGTGGTTAGTTAGCTTAGCTCTGTAGCAGATAAATCTATGAGACTAAGAGAAAGTCAGAGAAGAATCTAAGGTTTCATTTGTTGGGGGAAGGAGAAGGGGATTTTAACTCTGTCCCTCCTCCCCATAGGCCATAGCATCTGGCAGTGGAGATAAATTCCTGGAAGGAGACGCCCCATCCAGCGTGGGAAGAGTTGGTTCAGGATGGTCCAGGTAGGAGACAAGAGTCAAGCAGAGACACACTCTGGATAGGCACGGCTCAGGTAGGTCACCTCAGGCTGGAAGCCGCTGCAAGGATCATTTCCCCTCAAAAATATACAAAATAGCAACCACATTTTGTGTAGTCATAATGACCAAGCTTGGGCCTGAAGGAGAGATGAGAAAATGTAGCTACTTCCCTTCTTTGCAGAGGTGGGGACCTATGGGTATGAAACGCTGTGTACACTATTAGACTTGGCTGCTGTACTAGTTAGTTTGGCTGCAATGATTCCCCCTCCCTCCGTTTTTATTCTGTCTCAAGGGATGGATCTTTGGGGAGAGAAATATATTTGGGAATGAATGTGATACAACACCGAAATATATCAATAAAATATTTTTTCCTTTTAAATTTATTTTTAGTTTACAACATTCAGTTCCCAAATCCCTTGAGTTCCAAATTTTGTCCCGCTCCCTGTCTTCCCCCTTAGTCCCCAAAAGGCATGTTATCCAATAGAGGTTCTACGTATACCTTCACATTAACCCATTTTCACAATAATCAAATTGTAAAGAAGAATTATGACCAAAGGAATGAACCGAGAGAAAGAAGAAACAAAGCAAAACAAGAAAAAGAAAGAGCAAATAGTCTGCTTCAGTCTGCATTCAGACTCCGTAACTCTTTCTCTGGATGTGGATACATCCCTTTCCATCATGAGTCTTTTGGACTTGTCTTGTAACCTTGCCTTGCTGAGAGGAGCCCAGTCTATCAAAGTCTGTCATCACAGATACAATGTGTCTGTAATTGTGTACAATGTTCTCCTGGTTCTGCTGCCCTCACTCAGCATCAGTTCATGTAAGTCTTTCCAGGTTTTTATGAAGTCCGTCTGCTCCTCATTTCTTACAGCACAATAGTATTCCATTACATTCATGTACTAAAATTTTTTTAGAGTGAATTGTTGAACTGTAACTTTAGTGAAAAGGGAGGAAGATTGCAATTCTTGGGACGGGGGCTCAGAGTACAGATGAGAGGGATTTTATATTTTGGCCAAGTCTGACGAATATTCCAGATTATACCAATTGTCCTTTATTGGGGAGGAGGTAAAAGGGAGAAGGGAGCAGGTCAGCTTCAGAACAGGCAAGAGTCAGATTCTTGCGTATTCAGAGCGCCATCTTGCGGCCAAATATCATGCACATCTTTAGGTTACTTAAATGCTCTCCCCTCCATCACTGAAGCAGCCTCTAGTTTGGTAACCCTGTCCCAGGTCTCTCCCCACTCTGGTCCACCTTCCACACCACTGCAGAGTGTAGAGCTGACCATGGAGCTTTCCTACTCGGTGAATTCTAGTGGCTGCTGTTGCCTCTAGGATAAAATGTAAACTCCTCTGGTTGGGTTTTAAAGTCTTTTAAAACTTTGCCTCCACTTATCTTGGGCACATAGGCGGTGCAGTGGACAGAGTTCAAGACCTGGAGTCAGGAAGACCTGAGTTCAAATCTAGCCTCAGACACCTACTAGCTGTGTGACCCTGGGCAAGACACGTAACCCTGTTTACCTCAGTTTCCTCATCTGTAAAATGAGCTAGAGAAGGAAATGGCAGACCTCTCCATTGTCTTTGCCAAGATAAGTCAGGGATGACCGAACAATGCAAACAACAACCTGCCTTTCCTGTTGCACTACAGCTTTCTCCTGCCCTCTGCAGTCTAGACTAACCCCTGTACTGGCTACGGCATCTCCTACTTTTGTACCCTGCCATTCCCTATACCTAGAATTCACTCCCAGTCACTCTTTCCCTGTAAATGCAGCTCAACTTTTTATTTAAAGCCTTTCCTGATCCTTCCAAATGGAGAAGACACAGTGGGTTAGACCTATAGACCTGAGTTTATATTCCTGAGTTCAAATCCACCCCAGACACTTCCTGGTTGTGTGACCTTGGGCAAGTCACTTAACCCCAGTCTCACTTAGTTTCCTCAATTGTAAAATGCTTAAAATAATAGCACGTACCTCACAGGGTTGTTGTAAAATTTCAAAGTGTTCAGCACAGTGCCCAGAAAATAGTAGATGCTATAAAAATGTTTGTTCCCTTCCCTTCTCTAATTGCTGATGCCCTCCTTCCCCAAATACCTTATTTAACTACTTTGCATATATATTTACACACAATTTACATACTATAAACTTTATATTTACACCATATACTTTTTAATGTTCTTGTTGTATCTCCCCAATAGAACGTAAGCTACTTCTAAGTAGGGATTATTTCATTCTTTGGATGCCCAGTACCTAGGACAGTGCCCAGTATATAACAGCCATTATTAAATTCTTATTGATCCATTACCTAACTGATCTTTATCAGCCATGGCATAAGCCAGCTATCATGTTTCGCCAATATAATATCACTGTAATATTTTATTGTTGTTCAGTTGTTTCAGTTTTTGGTTCGACTCTTCATTGTGACATTGGATGTTTTTTTGGCAAAGACACTAGAAGAGTTTGCCATTTCCTTCTCCGGCTCACTTTACAGATGAGGAAACTGAGGCAAACAGGATGAGGTTACTTGCCCATGGTAAAACAGCTAGTAAGTGTCTGAAGCCAGATCTGAACTCTGGAATATGAGTCTTCCTGACTTTAGGCCCAACAGTCTATTCACCACACCCTCTTTTTGCCCCCATTGTAATATACCCACCCCAAGAATTACAGTTCATTTTGTATGGCTACTAAAAAACTAGACTATTGGCATGCTAACAAGAGGAGCCCAATATTCTCACCAGGAAGCTAGACATCTAAGTAGAAATCATGTAAAAAACCACATTGTCATAATTCCAGCAAGATTCTCAGAGAAAGAAGTGGTGCCATTGGTACTACCATGCTTCCTGTCTCCCAGTGTCACAACTTCAGGGTCATCCTAGACTCCCTATTCACCCTCATCCCCATCAATCACTTGTCCAGTCTTGTTGATTCTCTCTTGTTGATTCAGCATCTCTCCAGTCTATCCCCTTCTTCCCACTTACATATCTTTCTAACTGATTTCTTTGTCTCCAGTCTCTCTCTTCTCCATCTCTTATTCTTTACGACTGCCAAATTGTAGGATGGATGGCTTCAAAAAGCTGGAACGCAGAAAAGCTAAGTGGAGAAAACCAATTTTAACATGATGAAACCGGAAGTCATGTGTAATTCTATTGTTAAAAATCCAGCTAGACAGAAAAAATTAGAATGGAGATGTTCTTTTTTTTTTTAATAATTATTTTTAATTTTTTTTAAATTTTTATTCTTGGAGGGCAGTTGGGGTTAAGTGACTTGCCCAAGGTCACACGGCTAGTTTTTGGGTAGTGTCCAAGGCTGGATTTGAACTTGGGTCCTGCTGACTCCAAGGCCGGTGTTCTATTGACTGCTCCACCTAGCTGCCCCCTGACTGTGCCACCTAGCCGCCCCCTGAATGTAGATGTTCTAAACGCCGTGAAGTCTCTCTAGATCTAGCTGATGTCCTATGTTCACTAAGTACATTGAAATCAGCTTAGAAGGGAAGGGAACCTGAAGTTTGGGGATGAAAGTTCTGTTGACAGTGTCTCCAAGAGAGATGATTTCCAGAGGAAGTCTGTTGGGTAGGGTCACAGGGCAATAGTAGGTTATAATTCCCAAGAGAAATAACTGTCAAAAACCACTTTGGCAGCCCAGTATTTTCCACAAGGACATTGTTGGCTTACACCAGGAGGGTCTGTCGACCACTTTCTTCTCACTTCCTGTTGGACGGCAGGCAGTTATGAGCTGCTGTTGGCTCTGATGTTGCATAAAGGCTCTGTGCTGGCTGTTACACTGGGAGGAAACCCAGAAACTCCTTGGGGATAGGGCAGAGTTATAAGAGAATTTTGTGTTTTGTTGTTCTACAGTTGTTCTTCAGTCAGATCCCATTTGGGGCTCTCTTGGCAGAGATGCTGAAGTGGCTTGCCCTTTCCTTCTCCAGCTCCTTTTATAGATGAGGAAAGTGAAGCAAATAGGGTTAAATGCCTTGCCCAGGGTCTCACAACTAGTAAGTGTCTGGGGTCAGATTTGAACTCTGGATGATGAGTCTTCCTGACTCTAGGTCTTTCCTGAGGCAAATTTAGTTGAAGAGGGAGTTGACTTGTGGTATAGACATCTTAGCATTGCCCATACTATTACCAATCCTAGGTGGAGTGCCATTGCCAGTCGTCCTAACCATCTTGCCATTGGACTCTGATGACTCTGGAGGAGAGAGTGAGGCTGATGACAGTTCACAGCTCTGCTCCACTGGAATCAAGTTCATTTGCAAGTCAAAGACATCACCCTCGTTCTTCAAGAACAAAGGATGAGCAACAACAGTCCCCGGTGTTTTCCATGGAAGGTGTGGCACATGATGTGTTTACAGAGCTGGTTTTTGTGGTTCCACCAAGAGAGGATATATCCCATCTTTCAGTGTTTCTGGATCTTACCTATGAACCCCACCAATACCTGACTAGAGGTGGGAGGGAAGTAGAAGGAGGGTGGAGAAAGATCCTGGGAATGGATTGTGTTATGCCATTGGAACCCTGGGGATAGTGACAGGGGACGAATGAGGCAATGGGAATAGCCTTATGGATCTGGGGGCCAATTCTAGGCTGGTGAAGGATGATGAGGTACTGGGGTGGATGACAGGTCAAGAGATTGCCCCAAGGAGGAAGCACCTCACTGCTGTTAGTCAACAAACACTTATTAATATATGTCCTGAGCACTTTGCTGAGTGCTAGAGATACAAATAAAGAAAAGAACAGTTTTCACCTGACAGGAGATTACCATCTGATGAAGATAATTCACAAAATAAAGCCAAAGAAGGGGTGGAGAAGGTCCAGGGGAAGATGGAGAAGGCAAAGAATCCAAAATGGGTGGAGTCAGAAGATGCCCAAGTCTTCATCACTGGTGGCACCCTTTCTAGAGTTAAACCTCCCTTCCTCCCCAGCATTTTCATTTGATCTCATCACTTTACACAATGTGACAGTTAAACCTGAAGCTTAAAATTCACTTTGGATTTTCTGGCTGGAAAAGTGCACTCTTGGCCAGAGAGAGCCATTCGGTGTCGTGTCAACAGGAGGCAAAGAGAACAGTGAGTGGAGGGGATTACTTAATGTTGGTATGTCCAAGTTCACATTAAGCAACTGTTTTCTGATTTTCAAAGTAGGTATCTCCAGAGACAATCTTTATCCAACACTATTCCCTTCTGTAGTGCCTTTAATTAATTAATTCAATTATGCCTTTGCTCTCTAGTTAGGTGAATGAAGGAATGAAAGCATTTATTAAGCATTCAGCATGCACCAAACTCTATGCTATAGTCGTGGGGATTTGAATACTAAAAATAAATATAGTCCCTGGCTTCTAGATGCTTATATTCTAATGGAGGAGAGAGCACTCATAGGGAAATGGTGGCCAGGGAATAATATTTTGACCTGGAAAATTCTAAAGATGGTTAGTGAAGCCATAGGGGTGTAGAATGATACTCTGTCCCATAGCAATGGTAGTATTGACTTGATTGCTTTTTCAGAACAGGGTAATGGGTGTCAGGATGGGACAAGGACACCCATGTAGTAGCAAGGTGTCTGGTGAGAAGATGAGCCACTTGAGGTACCAGCCAGTGCAGGGTGGGAGTTCCTGATAAGCCCTCCAGGCCATGGTCCCTACTCCAAGTAACAATATGGCTGGTGAGGAGCTGGTCTAGAGGATGGGTCACCAGATGCACTCAGAATCAGGATAGCAGGGCTCTAATGCAGCAGATCCAGAGTTGAAAGGGCTAAGTCCTCTAGGGAAGAAGTGTCAAAAGCCTAGCCCATCCCTGCATTCCAGCCTGCAACAGTCCAGAGCTGCTGAGATTAAAATGTAATTGGGAATATTTAACAAAATAAATGAAAAACAAGAGGATATAGATAATGTTAATAATACATGGTTTTCTAAGCTGATATGCTGCCTGCAGGAATCCTTACTTGTGGCTCCTTTCTATTTAGGTTTGAAAACCACAAGTACAGCGTAGACCTCCATGACTTCATCAGTGTGGCTGGTGCTTAGTACTCCTAAATCACTAACACATTGAATGGCAGAATCGGAGTCCAAAAAGATCCCAATGGCTTAGAACATCCAACTTGAATGGAATAAAAGTGAAAACTTCTTAGGTAACATTCCAGAAATCTGAACAGAATTGTAATAAAGTACCAAGTACTAAAGACTTAGTAACCTGGGCTGGGAGCCTGGGACCCTTGCCTTACTTCCCTAGTCATAAGTTGAAATTTTTGCTAAGCTTAGCTAACACGTAGGAGGGAAAAGCACATTTAACCACAGGGCTGAATGTTGCAGACTTGTTTCTACTGACCACCATCTGACCAATAAAATTGGAAATCCTGTTGCAGAACTCCAGGCAGGTCAACGTGTCCTAAAATCCCTATGTTTCATAAAATATTGTCTGCTTTCATATCTATATTGATATTGTTAGAACATTTCTCTTCTGCTTTCATATCTAAGTTGATACTGATAACATATCTTGTCTGTTTTCATGTCCACTACACGCGTACCTTCTGCTTTTTGATATGACTGACATTTTACCTGCAGCTCCAGCAGATTTTTGCATTTAAGATTGTGTGCCTTAGTTCCTAATTGATGGGAACAGGACAGAACAAGGGAGGGGGAAAAGGGTGGTCTTTTGGGTGTGAACCAAGCTTTGCATTTTGTATTTTGCCTCTCCTACTGGACTGCCTCTAGTAGCGAGACCACCCTTCTTGCAAGAAGAAATAATTAAATAAATACTTCCTGTCTCTACTTGGAGATCTCTCTGCTTATTTTATTTGGGCAAGGGTCATCTTGTCCCACACAGATTGAGTAGGAAAGAAATGTGTTAGATATAAATGTAAAGACAAACTTTGGCTCTAAAGATCAATGACAAAAACAGAAAACAGGACTTTGGTGATTCAGCAGTCAGTCTGAAAAGGATGTTTTTTGTTTTGTTTTAGCAGAAGGCCAGTGTGACAGGCATCTAGGTGACACAGTGCACAGAGCCCCAGGCCTGGAGTCAGGGAGGCTCATCTTCTGGCCTCAGACACTTACTAGTTGTGTGACCCTGGCCAAGTCACCGTGTTTGTTTCAGTTTCCTCATCTGTAAAATGAGCTGGAGAAGGAAATGACAAACCGCTCCAGGATCTCTGCCAAGAAAACCCCAAATGGGGTCATGAAGAGTCTGACATGATTGAAACAATAAAGGTCAGTGTATGTCAACAGTGTTCTATGATGGCCAAACTGTATCAAGGGAAGCACCATGTCCAAGAGCTGGGAGATGATGGTCTCATTGTTCTCTGCCCAGACCTCAAGTTTTGTGTTCAGTTCTGGGACCCACAGTTTAGATGGGAGGTTGGTTGCTGAGTAGGGTAGTGTCTGGAGGAGAGGAGTCAAGATGGCAGCATGGAGGATGGGTTAGAGGAACTGGAGCTTGGAGGCGGGCAGTTGGGGAGGGGTGATGGCTGTCATCACATATTTGAAAGGCTGACCACAGAACAGGGCTTAGCCTTGCCTCCTTTGACCCAAAGGGCAGAGCCAGGAGTAATGGTTGGACATTGAAAAGAACAAAATTAGAGTCCTGAAGAAACCTGTCCTAATGAGTAGGGCTATCCCAAAGTGAAATGGGCTGTCTCTGGACTGGTGGGTTCCCTCCTCTTCCCCCCATTTCCCCCCCCCGGGGATCTTCAAACAAACACTGGAGAACCATTTGTTAGGTATGTTATAATGGGGATTCCTTTCCTGTCCGAATTGGATGTAGATGGTCACTGAGGTTCATTTCAGCTCCACGGCTGAGGGATTTTCTATGAGAACTATCAGGTCAAGCCCTTAAGAATGGCCTCAAAAGAAACCAGAACACTGAGATTGGAAACTCTTAACCTGAGGTTTGCAGAGTCTCAAGGATCTGTTGCTAGCTTTCAGGGGGGCTAAAATTTGGATGGGAAAATTAAAAATTATACCTTTATTTCAATATAATTTATTTCTTTTGCACTTAAAAACGTGATTTTGGGAACAAGACCGTAGGCTTTACCAGGCTTCTAAAGGTGTCTACAACACACAAAAAAGTTAAGAGCAAAGTGTTTTCTGGGGACCCCTGGGGGTCAAAATTATCTTAATAGTTAACTTTCATATAGTTATTTTAAAACCTGTATTTTGAGTTCAAGGAGCTCACAATTTAATGGGGAAAACAACATACAAAAGGAAACTGAAAAGGGGAGGGTGTATCTGCCCTGAACCCCTCCCAGGATAAAGGATCTGGCAAGAATTTTCCTAAGTCCACTCTCCACTGTTTCCAGTCCCCAAAGGGCTGAGGGTACTGAGGAGATGGATTTCAGAATTGATTTGATTTGATCTTACTGGAATATTTGAATTGATGTGATTTTGCTGGAAGATGAGTTTCTGGAATCACCTCAGTCCAGCAGGAGCCAGGTGGGAAGGGAAGGGAAGTCAGTGGGAGTGGGTAGGATTTGGGATAATTGCTCCCGGAGTACTCTACAGCTATCAGCACCAGAAGGGTCCAGGTACATTCTCAGCCCTTCCCTGCCCCCCCCCCCCCAACTGGAAATGCTATTATGTATCACTACCTCAAGAGGTGTCACCAATTCCCCTTACAAGCACACTGTTTACAAAGCTTGAAGATGAAAAATTTTATTTTCTGGTCAAAGAGAGTAAACAAAATTCCCCATCAGAGCTCGTGGAAAACTTCAACAACCATCCACCTGTCAGCAACCAGCTCCCAGCAACCTTTGCAGTTTCCATCTCTTTATGGTCCATCTTGGATCGAGCTTCCAGCAGGGTTTGCCTCTCATTCTACATTGGCCGGCTCTCCTGAAGCTCTTTGTGGTGATATCAATCTTAACTTTTTTTAAAAAATCGTTTCTCTTCTTCAGTGTTAGCTTCTGGTAGATATCAGTTGTCTTTAGTTTGCCCTATTGATTTACCTGTAGTTCTTGATTCTTTCCAGAAGGTGGCATCACTAGCCCTTGTTATTCTAAGAGGAAATCTTGCTTAAGAGTCCCGGCTCCATCCTTCAGGAGGAAGGGGCTGAGTTTCCCTGTCATGGAAGGATGACTTGGACCATACCGAAAGTGGTTGAGACAGTGAATTAGAGCCCACACAAGCTAACATTTTTTCCAGTTAGCTTTCTGTGGTGCCTGGCTTTCTCTCCTACTCTGAAGGAGTGGTAAACCTCATTTTCCTTTTAAAATGAAATGGAAAGAAATGAAATTTCCTTTCTCATATCCACAAGAAGCCAAACTGAAACTAGGGCACACTTTGATCATTTGAAAAGTGATTTTCAGAGTAAAAAAAGATAATTTGAAAAAAGAATTTTCTCTGACTTTGGCTTGTTTTCATTCCTTATTAATTTCTCTGTGTAGGATGTCTGGGACAGGGACTAACTTCATTTACTTCCCAAGACTTGTCTTAGGGAAAATAAAAATTTAAGGGCTGAGTATGTGAACCTTGTGCCTCAGTGTGATGGCTTCCTGGTTCTCTAGCCAATTCCTTGACTGAGACTAAGGACTTAAGGCTTATTATTGTGATAAAATAAGCAGAGTCTTCTTCTAATCAGGCTATTGGGCCTAATTAGGACAGAGTGGGAGAGTGTATGTGTTCAACTGGTATTAGACTAGAGTGGGAGAGTAAATCCAGGACCTCCAGAGGGAGGGCTGAGGATGGCCTCCGCCTGACCTATTCATATATTACTGGGTCCTATGAGAGATCTGAGGACAGTTGCTGGTTAACCTGAATCATAGGGCAACTAGATGTTTCACTGGATAGAATGATTGCCCTGGAATCAGGAGGACAGGAGTTCAAATCCCGCTTTAGACACTTAATAGCTGTATGACCCTGGACAAGTCACTTAACTCTGTTTGTCTTAATTTCCTCATCTGTAAAATGAGCTAGAAAAGGAAATACCAAATCACCCTAATGTTTGCCAGGAAAACTCCAAATAGGGTCATGAAGAGTCAGACCTGACTCTTGTTGACATGACACAAAAGTCCTTGGGTCAAACCAGGGATGATAAGAGCCTTCTCCCATTGTTTTGAGGTATTTAGTAGCTTTTGGCTTAACTTGAGGATAGACTGAGGTTTCAGATACAGGAACATAAAGCAAAAATTCTTGGGATTCCATTGGTAAAAGTGAATAACTTATTTTTAAGTTGCCTAGGAAAACTGTTGGCAGGATTCTCTGTTAAAGCCTCAATTTTTCTTTGTGTTTCCTGAGTTGAAGAGATTGTCTCTTTGTCCATTTATTTATTCGGTTTATTTTCAGCACTTCCCCTCTGTTAATTTTACCCCCCTGAATCCTGTATATAGTTACCTTTGTATATCTAAGCAGAGTTGTCTGCCTTATTAGATTGTAACATCCTTGAGGGCAGGGACTGTCTCTTTCCTCTTGTATCCCCAGTGCTTAGGACAGTGCCTGCCAATAAATGTTGCTCATTCTCAGTGGTCTAACAGTATCTGCTTGTATGTGTGTCCTGGTAAATCCTGCTGAACTTTGTTCTGTGGTCTGACCAGCCAAAGGCAAAACAGTTTAAAATGCGATGTTTCAAAGCTTTTTCTCCCCTCTCAGCTCTGTCTTGACTCTGGCAAAGTTTGGAGGGGTAGTTGTTGCTCAACCTTCATTTCTGAAGAGGACCAGTGACATTATGGAGTGAATCTTGACTTTCCTGAGTGCATTGGATTTAAGTAAGGCAGAGCTTTGCAAAGTCATAAGCTTCACTTTCTCTTCATGACTCAGCAAAGTCCAGTAGCACCTTTGATGCCAGACCAAACTGAGTGCTCCATGGGGCCTGCTTCATGGTGGAATAAATTGGAATGAATTGTTCTCATCTTCCCCTTCCATCAGGAGAAGTCTTCACTTGCCTGGGATAGACACCCCCCAATTCACCAACAGGTCTGAGGCTTGTCATTTATCCTCAGCCTGGTTTAGTCCATTTGTGGAGGTGGTGGTTTTACTGAATTATGGACACTGTGTAGACTGCGTCTTGGAGCCATAGGTGAGAGTTCTATGAATAGTTGGATATCAAAGGTGGATGTGAACTTGGAAAATGGCTCAGAAAGCTCTCACAACCAGAGGTGCCAGTCTTCCCTAGACAAGATTGTCCTTTTCCTCTCAGAGGTTAAGGAGCGAGAAGTAGGAGTTACTTCATAGCCCAGACACTTTACAGACTGTTGAGCTATCTGGGCTTTATCCAAAGAGACCTATAGCCTTGACTACCCAAGAAATTAAGGGCTTCTGCAGCAGCATCCAAAGACACCTCCTGGGTGGGACTACAAATAAGGATATCATCCACATACTGGATTAAGCTGCTATCAGTTAATTTCAGATCCCCTAAAACCCTTCCCAAAGCTTGGCCAAATAAATGTGGGCTATCCCAAAACCTTTGGGGCAGGACTGTCCATGTTAGCTGACATGGACTTGTTTCCCCAGGAAACCTCCATTCAAATGCAAAAATAAATTGTGAGTCTGTGTGCAGAGGTATACAGAAAAAGGCATCTTTGAGATCTAGGTTGGAAAACCATTGGGTGCCCCCAGGGATCTGAGTAAGAATTGTATATGGATTGGGGGCTATGGGGTGTGTGGGGATGACAGCTTTGTTAACAGCCCTGAGATCTTTAACCACCTTATATTCTCCATTAGGCTTTTCAACAGGAAGAATTAGGGTGTTACATGGAGATTGGCAAGGGACAAGGATTTTATATTTTAGGAATTTTTCAATTAATGGTTGTAGTCCTTCTCAGGCCTTGGGCTTGATTGGATATGGATGGCAATGGGGAAACACTTTAGGATCTTGGAGGTGAACAGTAACTGGGGTAGCATGAGTAGCTCTCCCAGGAATTCCCTGATTCCAGACAATTGGTTCAACTGTCTTCCACACTTCTGGGGGAACATGGAGTGGGGAGGTCTGGTGAACAGGGATGGGAGGTTTAACTAGAGAAAATTGACTCCTCAATTTCACCATCAGGTCCCTTCCCAACAAGGGGGCAGGGCAAGAGGAGATAATAGGGAAGGAGTGTTCAAACAACAGACCCTCAGGCATGGGAGAGGGTATGTCTCGTGACATCCCTTAGTTTTCTCTTCGATGCCCATGACCGGCCAATGACCTGATGGGTTGATGGCCTAGTAGGGCCAGAGTAACTAATTAAAATAGAGAACATAGCTCCTGTATTGATCAGAAATTGTGTAACCTTACCTTCGACCTTGATGCTTGCCCAGGGGCTCAGCAAGGGAAATGGAGAAGGTGGGAGCATTGCCAAGCCCCAGGCTTCCCCATCATTCCAAGTCTTGAGAAGACTGGAAGACAGGGTACTGGGAGGTGACTATTTTTTTTTTTTTACTTTTACCTCAGTGACCATCCTTCCTCCAGTGTCCCTCCTGGTCAGATGGGCACAGTTCTAGAGGCATTGGTTCCTGGGACTTTCTCTGGGGTGGGGGTGCCCTGGAGGGGCACTCCTTGGACTAGTAATCCTCTTTGTGGCATTGAAAGCAAGTTTTCCCCCTGCCCAAGTGACTGGGATTTCTCCAACAGGGTCCCCTGAAGAGGCTTTTCCTGGCCATGGCAGCAGCCAAGAATTGAGCATGTTCTCTATGTCTGGTTCATTCCCTGCATTCTTTCTCCTCTGCTGCAACCAGGTCTCTATTATTAAAGACTCCAAAGGCCATCTCCAGTTATTGGGCCTGAGGTGTTTGGGGTCCCATTGCCAATTTCTGCAGTTTCCTCCTAATATCTGGGGCAGACTGACTAATGAAATACATGTTAAGGACTGCTGCCCCTTCTATAGAGTCAGGGTCTAAATTTGTATACCTTTTAATAGCTTCTACCAGTCTATCTGGGAAAAGGGGAGGGTTTTCTTTATCTGTCTGAGTAATTTCCCTAATTTTCTGATAATATACTTGCTTTTGAAATGCAGTTCTTAGGCCTTCTTACAGGCAAAGTACCATATGGTCTCTTTTCTCCCTATTCTCATGAGTTTCATGATCCCATCCTGGGTCACTAGTGGAACAGCAGCTGTTCCTGGGAAGTATTTTCTGGGGTCATTGCTAGCCAAACGATTCCCAAATTTTGGGGTTTGTTACCAGATTCTCTTCTCAGTGGAACAACAGGTCGAGAAGAGGATATGCAAATCACCCTAAGAAAGCTCAAATTGTAGGGATATGTCCCGAAAGCCTTCAGCAAACTTTGTTGGATTTTTGGAGAACTTCTCCAACTTTTCTTTAATTTGATTGAGAGCTGAAATGGAGAATGGGGCATGTACTCTAGTTGTCCCACCAGCTGAGAGAGCCGCTTCCCTTAAGGGAAAAAGCCCTAAAGGTGTTGTGGGGACAAGGGCTTGGGAAGGGAGACTGGAAGTCCCACTTCCTATGAGAGAGTGACTGGGGGCTGCTGGCTGAACTGGATCAGACTGCAGGACTGGGGGATCCAGCTGGCAAGGGGGAAGGTCAGCTGGCACCTGAGGAGAAGGGGTGACTCTGTGACTACCTTGGGGGTAGAGCCTGAGTGGGTTTCACCTCACGGGGAGGGCCCACAGAGAGAGGCACTTCAGCAAGATCAGTGGCTGAGACCTGAGCAGGAGTTGCTGAGGTGGGAGGGGCTGAGGCTGAAGCCATAGGAAGGGGGTCATTTAATTGGTCCCCATTGTCCCTTTGTGGAGAGGCTCTGGTTTCAAGCATCTCACAATCTTTCCTGAGAACCTTGTTCCAAGAAAGTTCAAAGAAGGCCATTAAGTAGGCAGCTTCTGTCCATCTTCCTTCTCTGTGACAGTATAATTCTAACTGCAAGAGAGTATTATCTTTTAGAGTCCCCCAAACCGGCCACGATTCACGGTCCTTTAGGTGATATCAAGACCAAACAGTGTTGCAAAAAAAATACCAACTTTTCCTTTTTAAGGTCTCCAGAGAAACTAAATTTTTCCCAATGTTGTAAAAGGTGACCCAAAGGTGAACTTTTGGGAGCTACAGGCATAGGGCCTGGAAGTCCCTTCCTCCATAAAGAAAGGTTTTAGAGTAAGCCTCAAAAAACACTGCCCCCCCCCCCCGACAAAAAAGTACCTGAAGTTTTCCCAGTTCCCTAGCACCAAGAGAATTAAAAGAATCTGGCTTACGCTTCCGGATGAGGTGTCCGTCCTTGTCCTCCATTCTTCAGAAGCTGTGTCCAGGTCCATGTTCTCCAATATAACCAAACAGGACCACGAACCTAAGAGGTCAGGCTGAGTACTGGACAGCTTCCTAGCTGTCTGACCTAATGGGACCTGAGAGGTCAGGCACGCACACGCACACACACACACACACACACACACACACACAACACACCTCCAAGGTACATGGAGAACAAGAAGGCAATAGGGAAAGAGAGGCTTCTGTACCTTCCAGTCCCAGCTCGAGAAGGTCTTGTGATTAGCAGTATTTCCCGGTCAGGGAACCATAAGAATGAAGAGGTTTAGGGTGCTCAAGATCCCAAAATACCAACACACCGGGTCCTGCTGAATGAATTTGACTCAAGTCTTCTCTCAACCAAAGAAAAGCAAAGTGTATTAAAAGTTCCCCTGTATAGGATGCAGAGCAGAAAATTCTATGCTAGAAAATTCTATGGTGCCCTCACACGTGGGGGCAAGATGGGATCTTATATACAGAAAATTGTGGGAGGAATCTAGGAGTGGTCTAGGGGAGGAGTTTGGGAAGGGTCTTCAGGAGGAATCAGATGAGGTCAGGTAACTGTTGATTTGGGTGTAGACATTTCGATAGGGTCAATGGTGGAAAGTAGATGGACAATGGAGGGCTAGAGTAAGAGATTTGGGCCTAGCTATAATAAAAGGCCTATGGTCTCAGACAAAATGCCTCATCAAATGGAAAGATTCAGTCAGAGTTCAAGGGGGTTCCCAGAGCCTGTACCTCATCACTGTGAAAAGACTATGCTACATTATTTATAACATCAAAGAGTACTGAAAAACTGAAGGTAATCTAAATGGGAAAATCTGAAGGAAACATTCTAATTTAAAACTAATTTAAAATTTCTAGCCACTTTGGCTAATACAAGGAGGAGAAGATTCCCTCTTGGGTGCAACTATATAATTTTGGAGTCACTAGACTGCCAGGGGTGGGGGTGATCCTGTGACCTTCAGGCCACTTGTGACTTCTAGGTCCTTGAGTGCAGCCTTTGGACTGAATCTAGATTTTACAGAACCAAGACTTTTCACTGTGGCTCTCTCACTCAGCCCAGACCACTTACCTCCTTTCATTGTCAGCCCCTGGGCCCCTCAGGCTCTTTATGGCTTTTTAATCCCATCCACAAGATTATAAAAATGCAGTCTTTAGCCTGCAGAGAGGGATTGAGAACCAACTGATTTAGAACAGGGCTGTGTGGGCATTGCTTTCAGTAAACCAGAGATCACTTACCCACCATGATGGGACCTTTGGAGTAGGAATTAGTGGAGGGAGACACATCCTTAGAAAAGTATAAAACAAATTAGGATATGATGCATCAATTTGAGGCAGCGCTTTGAGGCCGTGTGGAAGAGGGAGAAATCCTTCCTAGGTGAAGCGTCCATCCAACAGTTTTGTGAATGCCAGCCTTTTAAACTCAAACTCAGGCCATGATGGCAAATGCTACATTAAGCGTATAGTTGTTGATGATAAAATGTGACAGGAGACAATCCAGTTCAGGGGGAAGAGAAGCGATGTTTTTTCCAATCTTTCCCCTTTTCTTGGGTTCCCTGTACACTTCAATTACATCAAAAAGGACTTTGAATTAGATTATCTTATTATGTGCTTCTGGAAGTAATGACCTAGACTAAAGTTTATTCTTAGTAGATAGCTGATGTGGAAAAAAATCGATTGTGTTATGTTGGAAATGTTGAGGTCTGATGGAGGAGATGACTTTTAACCTGTATCTCAGCCATTAATAATCTTCCCCATATTTGACTCTAAGGAAAGACAGGAAGGAGGAAGACGAGCTTGACATCTCCTCTCAGATCTTGATGGAGAGAGCCCAGAACCTTGACCCCAAGAGCAAGACTTCTAGCCCGGTTCCATAGCCATCGCCCTGGGAAGCAGCCACTGTGGAGACGCAGTCTGAATGATGGAGTAATGGGATTTGAGCTAGACCCCTAAAACAAAAAGACCTAGTCTTTGAAAACAACCCAGCCCCTGAACTTTCCCACACACTTCTACCTAGATATTCAATAATCTTTGACTGTGGCTCTCCCTCTCAGCCCAGATGACTGACCTTCTGGCATCAGCTGCACCTGGGCCCCTCAGGCTCTTTACCACTCCTTAATCCAATCCAGAGCTTCTCACAGTCTTTTTTGGTATAAAAGTTTCAGTCCCATCCTGCATAGTAGGCTTGAGTGGTCAAATTATTTTGAAGCAGAACCCACTATACCTTTACATTTTGTACTTCCCAGTACCCCAAACCGAATTATGGTCACTGCCTCTGCAGGAGCTACAGGGGCAGCCACGTGGGCCCAGAAAGGAACATTCTTGCCACCAAGATCATTGGCACAGTCATCTGATTCAACATCAGAAACTGTAATGATTTTATCAGTGAAAATGACATGAAAGAAAATGCATTAATATGTGCTTTCCCATGGTACCATAAGGACCATCTCAATTGCAGCTAAAACCTTCCTTCTGTGTTGTCTCCCCAAATTAGAACGTGAGGTCCTGGAGCAAAGGAATCTCTTCCTTTTTTATTTGAAAGCACTTAACACCCTGTTCAGCTTAAAGTAAGTGCTGAATAAATGTTTGAATCATTCATTCGTTTAGGAAAGAAATCCTCTCCTTTGGGGTGGAAGCTGGCCTACAACCATTATGGATTTTTTTGTGTAGCTTTTGCAGAACCTTAGGGAAGTCTATTGATTATTTCCTACAACTCAGAATGCCTAGAGAGAAGTCAACAATCTCAGATATGCAGATGATACCACTTGTGGCTGAAAGTGAAGAAATAAGAAGCCTTTTGATGCCCTGAAAGAAGGAGAATGTAAAAGCAGGTTTGAAGCTTAACATAAAAAGACAAACACCCCCACCCCATCCCAAACCCCAAGATCTTGGCAACTGGTCCCATCACTTCCTTGCAGATAGAGGGAGAAGAAATAGAAACAGTGTCAGATTTTATATCCTTGGGCTCAAAGATTACAGCAGACAGGGACTGCTGCCATGAAATGAAAAGATACTCCTTGGAAAGAAAGCTATGGCAAAGGTGGACAGCATCTCCACAATCAGAAACACCACATTGCCGAGAAAGGTGTATATAGTCAAAGCTATGGTTTTTCCAGTAGCAAGTGGAGCTGTGAGAATTGGACTACAAGGAAAGCTGAGTGCCCCAGAATCAATGCTTTTGGTTTGTGGTTCTGGAGGAGACTCTAGAGTCTCTTGAACAAGGAGATCAAATCAATCAATGCTTAAAGAAATTAACCCAGGCTGTTCATTGGAGGAAAAACTGCTCTCATCTCTTTTCCTCCACACACCAAAACCTTTTCCTAACTAATTCTTAGTGGTCACCAGGTAAGGTTCTCATCCTCAAGATATATTGCCTAATTGTAACTTCAGATAATACTTAGCACACAGTGCCTGTCACAGAGTAGGTACTTCGTAAACGTTTGTTTGACGGACAAGCGGCCGCTTTATGGGGTTCAGCCATACTTCACAATGCTCTTCCCCTTTCCTGGAGACAACAAAGGCCAGAAAAGCAGTTTCTATAGTTGGTTCCTCCAGACACAGAAGGATGAAACTATCCTTACGCCAAGCCCAGAAGCTTCTAGCCGCTCTGCCTTTGGTAGAGCTCTAGATGTTTGCTTAATGGAGGTCTTCCCTCAGGACCATATCATTCCATTGTGCCAGACTTGGGATCTCTTTCCCAAGATTCCTCGTCTATTTGTCTTGTCCAGGCATCTGCCGTATACTCCGATTACAGATCGCTTTCGCTTCTGTGTTCTTGAGTTTACCCTAAATGTTCTCCCCTCTTTTTATCTTTGGATTTCTAATGAGTTCATTTGTTTGATACATGATACTACCCACTAATCCTACCCCTTCCACAATGCAGACTTTTACTTTTCATGTTCCTTTTGCATAAAGTGCTCCCTTCTGGAACCATAATTCAGTGGTGGATCTTATTCTACCAGATCTTAATTCTAAAAATAGGGTCATATTTGTTTTCTTGAATCAGGATCTCTGGATATTCATTGATGTAGAGGTATCTGAGGCCATGGTTTTATTGCTGGCTTCTTTCCTGGATTTTCTCTCCTGTGAATCACTAGGCTTCCCTATTGCCATTTGTCTTTCTATTTTTCTTACTGATTGTAGTTTTTTTGCAGCCTGTTTTCCCTTTGGCCCCCCTCCCCCCAATACCCCTAGTCTAAAGCACCTTTGGCAGAATGTGGTGGGACATTCCTATAAACCCCAGCTACTGAGGATAGTAGACCATTTGAGTTTAGGACTTTGAGCTACAGTGGGCTAAAGCTGATCCAACACCCACATTAAATTCAGTATTAATATGATGCATCTCTGAGAGGCAGGGAATGGTGTCCCCAGACCATCTAAGGAAAGACAAATTGGTCCAGACTGAAAGCAGAGCAGGTCAGACTCCTCAGCTGATCACAGTGGGATCTGACTCTTGAGTTTCTACTGTACTTCCAGTCTGGGTTGACCCAGTTTGTTTTTGGCAGTTGGGATTAAGTGACTTTCCCAGGGTCATACAGCTAGTAAGTATCTGAGACTGAATTTGAACTCAAGTCCTCTTGACTCAGGGCCAGCGCTGTATCCACTGTGCCACCTAGCTGCCCCACGACCAGATCTTTTTTTTTTTAAAAGCCTTTTTGATCAGATTTGTATGACTCCAGACAAATGTCTTTTACAAAATTAAAACAGCTGCTTTAAGTCTTGTCCCTTCTCTCTCCAAAAGTCCTCTTAAGTTGTGATCCAGAAATCACAAACCCATTCTCAGACACCGTCTTTTTAATATAAATCACTTGACCATGGAAGAAATATAACGGGATATTCTAACACCCTACATTTGCATTGGCAGAACTAGTCTTCTCAACCCCAGTTCATTATGCCAATGAAATCTCGAGTTCAGATTAAAAAAAGAAAAGTGTATTTAGCAGGTGGTAATTCACAGGCCAAGCTGTCAATCATCCACTGAGCCAGAGGGCAAACCATTCACTTCTACTCTTTATATGGATAGAGCCCAGCTAGAAGCTCCTTTCTCTTCAGAGGCAGGACTTTCTCTTTCCAAGCAGCTCCCTACTCTCTTTCTTTAGGGGACAAAGCTTGGTTTTCAAAGACCCACTTGGTGACTGGCCACCACGAGAAAAAAAGGTAAAGTCAAAAGTTCCCACTGCATTTCCCCTTTGCAACCTGTGATCCTTACAAGCTCACAGTTTCATCCCTTGTCCAGGGGCTCTTTGGCAATCTTGTAAAGCCTATGGACCTCTTCTCAGAAAAATATTTTTAATGCATGAAATAAAACACAAAGGAAACCAATAATAACGAAATACAGATATCAAAACAATAAAAAACATTTCATGGAGCCCAGGATAACCTCTGCTCTAGGTTATATATAGATTCACAATTTGCTAGGTTTTTAACAGTTAAATACCAGTTTTGCCCGATTTTTCTATACTATCTGTAAGCCACAACGTGAACCCAAATTTCCCTTCTCTGTCTCTCTGTTTCTATCTTGGACTCTGTCTTTATCTCTGTTTCTTTGTTTCTAGGTCTCTCCCTCCCTCCCTCCTACTTTCCATGGTCCCACTTTCATTGTCTACTTACAATGGCATCCTTTTCCTCCTCCCTCTTGCTTGTCTCTTTGTGTCTCATGTGCTCAACTTGGATTTCTGGCGTCCACAAACCCCATCCTAAAGATCAAGATTGGCAGAACTCTGGATAGTCTGTCTGAAGTTCTCTTGGACCTAGGTAAAAAAAAAAAAAAAGCTGTTCCCAATGACAGATATTCTGCTATCTTGATTTAAGACTTGGAGAAAGAAAGCTAACCAGCAAACCCCAAGTTAATAGACAGCTTTTAGCAAACAAAATGTACACTGAGGTGAAGGAGGGGGAAAGGGGAAGGAGAAGGGCGGATAATACTCACAGGTTGTGTTTATTCTTCCTTCTCAAAGAGGACCATGACATCAGGGAATGACTTGGGTTTGAGTGAGGGAGGGCTGTGCAAGGTCACCAACCTTACTTTCTCCTCCAGGGCCATCTGGGTCTAGTGGCCAGAGATATTCATCAGGAGGACTGGAGATAGGCTAAGATGCCATGGGGGACCTTGGCCCTTTTGGGCTAGCGGTAGTTCTCAATCTTCCTAATGCTGAGACCCTTTAATACTCGTACGTGGGTGTATCTGCATGTGGGCAGACCCTCGTGGGGACGGATAGAGGAGCAGTGTCTCAGTTCCTATGTTTTCCAATAGCCTTAGGTGACCCCTGTGACCCCTGTGAAAGGGTTGTTCGACCCCCAAAGGGGTTGCGACCCACAGGTTGAGAATCACTGGAAAGGTCTTTCCAGGTTCTCTCACTTCTGAGGTAAATTCAGTGAATAGGCCTCTTTAAGAAGTGTGTCCAGGAATGACTCCTTTAATCAAAACAACAACAACAACAAAAAAACAAAACCGAAATTGGGAGGAGTGGACCCTCTGGTTGCAATTCATTCAAAGCTCCTAGATTGGACAATAAGGCCCAGCCCCCCTAGCAGGGAGTGAATGCAAATAGTAAATAGTAACTGGTCCCCTGAGGGTCTTCCCCTCCCAGTTTGGTTTGATTTAGTTTTGGATTAAAGGGGCTGTCTATTGACTCCCTTCTAAAAGAGGCCCTCACCCTCTACCTCATAAATCTTGTAAATCTTAAAGAGGCCGGGGGGTGGGGAGTGTTTAGGGCCTGTTGGGGAAGACTGGGACCTCAGCTGTGAGGGCTGCTGTCCACCTTTGGTGTTCAGCTAACTCTCCCCTTGGGCTACAAGAAGCTGGAGCATGGGCAGTGGCTCCACCAGCCTCCACCCTGGTAAACTGTTTTCAGCAGAAGGACTAAACTGGGTTAAGGGTAATCAAGGAGTCTCAAACCCAGTGGTAAGGTACTCGAGCACCTGAAGACTTTCTCAGACTGAACAGGGATGAGAAGTTTGTTCCAATGGCCATGAAGGCAGCTGTAGCAGGCACTGAGGAACATTTAGAGCTTGGTTAGTCAAAGATGCCAAGGTCATCCTCTGCGTCCTGGGCCATCACCAGTGGTCTTGATTCTGTCCTGCCACTGGACTCTGAAGGAGGAGGAGGAGATTGGTTGCATGAAGTCTTCGGCCTCCCTCTCTCCCCACCTGAGTGTTCTGCCCAAAAGAAGGTACAGTTTTTTGGCTAAAACCTGCCTCATTAACTTGGGGTTTACTGGCTAGATTTCTTTCTCAAAGTCCTAGCCTTAAACCCAATTCTCTTGGGAGCTCTTAGATTGGACCACAATAGGCCCCTGCTCTCCTAGTGAAGAGGAGCCCAAAGAGGATTAGGGCTGCCTGAGACCCCAAAATACCAACATGCTGGGTCCTGCTGAAAGAATTCCACTCAAGTCTTCTCAGTCAAGGAAAAAGTAAAGTTTATTGAAAGTTCAAGTTCGCCACGTGGG
>CM053601.1:11772583-11800672 GCA_028646575.1 Pseudocheirus occidentalis
AATCCTTCTTTACAACCTGACTGATGTCTAATGTGAAAGTGTTTGCAGATCCTATACTTGATGTCATGCCACCATGGGGGAGGGTGGGGGGGGGGGAGGAGGAAAGGGAAGTGGAGACAATTTGAAACTCGAGGGATTGTGGAACTGAATCTTGTAAACTAAAAGTAAACAAACAAATTAATAAAGATTTTTAGCCTAAATAAATAAATTTAATTGCCTGGAGGCTGGAAGCTTTGCATAAGGACCTCAAGCCCATTTTTCTCTCCCTTGGTGAAACATTACACTAATCCCGAGATCAGGAACGCAGGGGAAAGGCGAAATGAGTAAAGAGAGGAGAAGAAGGAGAAGGACCAAAGGGAAGGCAGACCCATCTCCACCCATATGCAAAGGGGAACTAATGCTTTGGTGGGGAGACAGGAATTAGACCCTCCCCCCAGTTTCTGGGCCTCCCCCATTCAACATCAAAATTAGCCCAAAGTTCATAGTCTAGGATGCTGAAGACTAAGATCTGCCCAGCTCTCTCATCCTACCCCCACCTTCATAGAGACTGCAGCAAGAAGGAAGAAGTCAAACTAGTATTTTTAAATCTTTGGAGATTTTTTTTTAAATAGATGCCAGTGTGGCAGGAGCAACATTACTCTATGCAGGTGAGGCTACATTTTACCCTAAAAAGCAATGAAACCATCCTCAGGAATTAATTGATACAGGGGGTTAAGTCTCACACTTATCAGCTTAGCTTCCTGGTAGCCTCAAAATAAAAGCCGAAGGTATAAAAAGCTGTGACTTTTTATGGGCTTGACACACTACTGACCTAGACCATTAGGACAGAAGTTTGAAAGAAAAGATACTGCCAGCATGTCACCAGATGTCAGGTCCAGTGGCCTCCCAGCCACAGAAGGATTGCCATTCACTCTTTTGAGGTGGGTCTGGCTCTTCTGACCCGATTTGGGGTTTTCTTGGCAAAGACCCTGGAGAGGTTTGCCATTTCCTTCTCCAGCTCATTTTACAGATGAGGAAATTGAGGCAAACAGGGTTATGTGACCTGCCCACAGTCACCCAGCTAGCAAAAATCTGAAGCTACCTTTGAATTCATGAAGACAAAACTGACTCCAAGACCAGTGCACGATCCACTGAGCCTTCTACCTGCCCAGCAAAGGGAACACACAAAGACAAATAACACCTGAGCATAGTTCCCTCAGATTTTACTATAGGGTTTCTTTTCTATAGAAGAACAAGGTAAAAAAAAATTGCTCACTCTATTCTGCTGGCTATACTAACAAGACATAAAAATACACAAGGAATGTGTGCTCCAAAAAATTTTAAACCATACATTGTTTAGATAATTAAGTGCAGGCAATGAAACATCTACATAAACAGGATACCAGTGATATCTTGGGCAGACAATGACCTGCAAAGAAGACGAGCTATGCGGACAGGACATAAAGCACAAGATGTTTCTCTAGTTACATGCAGTTATATACTGTTTACTCCACAAACTACAGCTGTCTGGCATTACTCGGAGCCAGGATGGAGTAACTCAGGGTCATCGCTGAGCTCCATTTCAGCACAGAGAGAGTTCTTTGAGGACCATCATCCCCATCTTTTCCGAAAAGTATCGTTTAGAGGAAAATGTAGTGGCCCGGGAGTTAGGAGACCTAAACTCTCACTGACTCTATTGCGAGCTCAGGGTGGGCTCTCAGCCAAGCTGGGCCACCTCTTTGGGCTCCCATTTCTTCATCTACATCCAAAGTAAGGCTGCTGTCTAAGTTTAGAGGTGCCCAGGTTTTTCATTGTGATGAATGAAGACAATTCCAAAAGCCTCATGATGGAAAATGCTGTCCACATCCAGAGGAAGAACTATGGTGTCTGAATGCAGATCAAAGCCAATTATTTTCACTTTTTTTGGTTTTTTCTTTCTTGTGGATTTTCCCTTTTGTCCTTATTCTTTCACAACATGACTGATGTGGAAATATGTTTAATATGATTCTATATGTATAGTCTATTTTGGATTGCTTACCATCTCGGGGAGGGGGAGGGGAAACAGGAATAAAAATATCTGGGGGGCTGCTGGTGGCACAGTGAATAGACCACCAGCCCTGGAGTCAGGAAGACCTGAATTCAAATCTGGCCTCAGACACTTGTTACAAAAAACTAGCTGTGTGACCTTAAGCAAGTCACTTAACCCCAATTGCCCTCCAAAAAGCAAAAAGAAAGAAAGAAATAAAAATATTTGGAACTCAAAATCTTATAAAAATGAACGCTGAAAACTATCTTTATAGGTAATTGGAAAAATAAAATACTATTAAGTGAGGGGGGAACAAAACCAAACCACATCCCTGCGCCTTGGTTCCTCAGATTTGTTCTTTGTTTCCTTTGCTACCTGACTGGTGGGCTCACACATATTTTCCCCAGTAACTAGATCCCCATATAAGCACTCACTTGGGTGTTAGCCCCCTAAACACCTAGCCGCCTTGTATGATACCCTGTGGGACACTGAGGACACAGGAACTACTTGACCCCCAAACCTGTAAACCTAATAAATGCATTGACTGCTCTGATCCCAGCAGCACTGAGGTCAACTTTTCTGCACCTTCTCTGACTCTTTGCCTTCTGTCTTTCTTGACACTGGATAGTCGTGTACCCTCTCTCTATATATATACCCATTTCACTTCTGGCCCATAAAGTCAATACAACCATTCTTAGAGTGAAAACTTTCCTAGGAAATCCTGGGAACTATCAGATGAAGGACACCCCAATAGTGAGCACCAAAGGATGATGTCATTACTATTGCTCATTCTCATCAAAACAAACAAAACAAAAGCACTTACCTATGGTAAGCCAAGCACCGGGTGAAGCACAGGAGATACAAGGACAAAAATTCAGCCTGGCCCCTGGGGAGAATCATAGACTGAAAGGAGGGAGGGGCTTCCTCTAATCCAACCCCCCCTCATTTCAGAGTTGAGGACACAGCTTTTCTGATTCTAGAGCATTCTTCGCACCATTTACTTTCTACCAGGGAGACAAGAGTGTGTGTGTGTGTGTGTGTGTATACACATATAGGTATGTATGTATATATGTGTGTCTATACAATATGACATATACAGATATTATAAATACAATGGGGGTGAGGGAAACTAGCATCCAGGGAGACCAGGAAAAGCCTCTTGTAGGAAGGTGGGGCTTGTGGTAGGCTCTGAAGGAAATTGGAGATTCTAAGACGCTGGAATAAGGGGGAAGTGGGCTCTCTCCTCATCCCTGACCATGGGCAGAGATAGACTGAATGTATTGCTTGGAAGATATCAAGTTGCCCACTGTAAGCATAACCCAGAATAGCAAGTGATGGGTGAATGACGTGGGACGAGGCTGCAAAGGGCTATTTCACAGCAATAAACATCAACAATACATTTAAAAACAATAGCTAGCTAGGGCTTGAGTAAAGATTTAAGGTTTGCAATTGCTTTATAACCATTTCCATTTGGTGTGGCTGGGTGGTGCAGTAAATAGAGCACCAGATGTGGGGTCAGGAGGACTTGAGTTCAATTGTGGCCTCAGACACTTAACACTTATTAGCCATGTGACCTTGGGCAGTCACTTAACCCCAATTTCCCTGCCTTCCCTTCTCCAAAAAGCAAAAAAATAAATATTTCCATTTATCCTTGTCAAAGCCCTGGAAGGTAAATACCATTATTGTGCCCATTTTGTGGATGAGGAAACTGAGACAGAAGTTGAGTCACATGCCCAGGGTCACATTGCTAGCCAGAGTCAGGAGGCTGGGTTAGAACTCAAGTCCTCCTGACTACCAGCTCTCTCCACCTTGGGGACATCACTTGACAGGCCATCTCAATGACTACAGGTCTGAATTTCATGAAGGATATGTTACATACATGTGTTTTAGCATATTTGTGTAACACAAAGGAACGGCAAACAAAATTAATCCATTTGTCCTATGCAAAATACCCATAGTGGTCGCTAGGGGGTACCAGAGTGCACAGAGCATCGGGTCTTGGGTCAAGCAAACCTGAGTTCAAATCCAGCCTCAGACACTTATGAGCTGTTGACCCTGGGCAAGTCACTTAACTTCCGTCTCCCTCAGTTTCTTCATTCATAAAATGGTGTTAATAATAGTGCCTACCTCCCTGGATTGTTGTAGGAGATAATAAATACAAAGGGCTTACCACAGTGCTTGGCGCATAGTAGGCACTGCATTCATGCTTATTCCCTTCCCCCTTTTCCCCTCAGTCTGTGTCCCCAGGGCTGAGCACACTGCCTGGCCACAGTAGGGACCATATGAATGTTTATTCTCGTTCTCCTTTGCTCCTGAAAATAGATTATGGGCACATAGCTCAAAGACATCATAAAACCTAGTTAACAAAACATACTACACATTCATAATACTAGTACAAGGTAAATTTACATGAGAAAAGTAGTCACGAAACAGGAACAGGTTGACTAGGAAACCACTGGCATGAGCATTAATTACTGGGCAGATGTGACCTATGGAGTCTGGCTTGGTGTCTCAGGTTTTCCCCGGCTTCTCCTGGAATGTCCTCATTTGGGCTGATGCCGTAGTCCTTCCATTGTGACCTGCTGACCTGTCTGTCCCTCTCCAAATGCTGACAGGTGGGCTCATCAGAATCCTCACCAAAACTCCAGCCTTGCCATTCTAAACCTGACTTCCAGAGGACCCAGGCTGGCTGGAAATGCTTGTCCCTATGAACTACAAATCCCAACATGCCAGGGAGCTGTCAACCCCTTTTCAAATACAAACGGAGAGGCCCCAGGGCATGGCTGTAGACAGCAGAAAAAGAGCTGGTAGATGGAAAGGTTACAAAGAGGAGGGAGAGCTGATTATGCGAGTGACCTGCCAATGGAATGAGAGGTCAAGGGCACAAGGGGCTGACTCTCAGGCCTTCAGGGGACCAGTATCTTCATCAGACACCCTAGTAAATAAGAGACTGAGGGATGAGGTCACAGGGTTGTGAGGTGTAGGCAAGGAGAGAAGGGGGAACTCCACCAATGGTTCCTATTTGGTCAGTGAGATAGCCCAATGGATAGAGAGTTGAGCATGGAGTTAGGAAGTTCTAGTTATTGTTTAGTCATCTCAGTCATTTCCAACTCTATGGGACCCAATTTGGGGCTTTCTTGGAAAAGACACTGGACAGGTTTGTCATTTCTTTCTCTAGCTCATTTCTCAGATAAAGAAACTGAGGCAAACAGGATGAAGTGACCTATCCAGGGTCACACAGCTAGTAAGCATCTGAGGCAAGATTTGAACTCATGAAGCTGAGTCGTCTTGACTCCAAGCCCACTGCTTTATCCACTATGCCAAAGACCTTATGCTAGCTGCATGACCCTAGGCAAGTCCCTTCCCTCCAGATGCCTAAAAAAAAAGAAAAGAAAAAAAGAATAGATTATGAAGAAGCCTTGCCCGAACAACAGCAGTTCTGGTCAATAATCCCTGCAATTCTCTGCCAATACTCTCTGCGCCCCAAAACTCCAGTCTGAGTCTTCTACATCTTTGCTCACCACTGGCCACCTCCCAGCTGCATTCTCTCCTCCTTCCCTCTTCACCTTGCCAGATGCTGAAATGGCAGGGCCTGCCTTGCTCCTCATCTAACACACTGCTGAGATTCCAAACTCTAGTTTTTTGGATTTCTGACACCAAGGATCTCCAAAGCTTATTCTTTTCTAGTTAACAAAGTGAGGCTGCTCAGTTGGATACCATGGTCTGTGGAATTCATCCTGTAACTGCTGAGCCCGGGCTATAACTGCTGCTCCCTTACTGATGACTGCCTGAGGAAGAGAGCAAGGAAATTTTCTCCTATTTTCTTGGTGGTTTTTCCTGCAGTGTCTCCAGAGCTTGTTAAATGAGTTTTCTTCTTACAAATGTGTCTGTACTTCATGTGACCTCAAGTGATTTCAAATTCGCCCTTGTAGAATCCAGAACTATTTTGATTGGGATCTCTCGATCTCTTTCTCTCTCTCTCTCTCTCTCTCTCTGTCTCATTGTCATTCTCACCTTAATAGGCTCAAAACATCTCCGGGAATTTTGAAATATAGATTTAGAGCTGAAAGAGATTAGAGTTCATTGGCTCCAGCTTCCTCACTCCTCATTTTGCAATTAGCATCAAGGAACAATTCTTCCCTTCCTATTGCCTTCCACTGAGAGTCCTGTCTACTCTGGACCCAGACACACAGGTGGAGCTGGGTTCAATTCTGGGGAAGTCGGCCCTCTAACAAGAGGGCAGTTTGGCTTATTTTTCCTTAAATTCTTCGGCTTGTTAAAGGTCTACCCTCATGCTCCTGGGAATAAGAGCTTGTGCTACAGTTCATATCTATGGTCTCTCCAAAAGGGGAGATAAAAAGATATTCAATTTACAATAATAATCAGTTATGGGACAAGTAATTATTTCCTACTCACAAAAAAATATGTATACTAAAGAGCTCCCAGCACAAATTAATAAGACTTCAGTCACTTGGGGCATGACCCCCCCCCGGGATCTGGAAAATCCAAGTAAAAATTTTTGGCCCTCCCTTCATACCAGAAAAGTCTGAATTTTTTATTTTTCTTTCATGGTGTATTTACAGTATCTTATTATAAAAGTTGGATTAAGTATTTGGTCATAGGCCCTGATGGTATTTGTGTCATCTGCAGGTTCCACAAAACTCTCAAAAAATTCCCATTTAATTTCTTTTACTGACCCCCAATGCATTGAAAACACAATGGGGAAAGTCATGATGTGGAAGGGATAACTCTTCTATTATTCTCTACTGGGACATAAAGTTACATTTCACCTTGGTTTTGCACTGTCCAAACAATTCTCAAAACATCTTCCTACCAGTGGTCTTCTTCTTTGATGGAGAAACTCCCTTGGGTCAACTGGCTTTACCCAATGGACCCAGCACCTCTCAAGTTCACAAGGTCACCTCTAGGTCTAGACACATCCATCTTGAGAGCAATGCTTACTCACCTATTCTAGAAAGGAAACACAAAGAGGAAAAGATAGCCAGAGGCACAGGCATAAACTCTCCTGGCTGTTTGAGCCATAATCCTAGGAGTGGCCACACCCCTAGCAAAGAATATCACTAATCTCCCCTAATCCTTTACTAAAAGTTTAGGGACAGATAGAACCATTTACCACATAGGAAAGTCAAAGGAAAGAATCTAATAAGAAGTTTCTTTTCTTTTTAACTGATGCAATATCTGACCATGCTAATGATGTCACAGGGTGGGGGAAAGGATGAAGAGACCTTTCATTGCCTTCCAGCATTGAGTCACACATGTCCCTGGAGTTGCAGGAATTTTCCTAGGGAGCCCCATTCACAAAATCTCTGGGGTGGCCCCTGTAAGCCAATCCAACCACAAATACAGTCAAATAAAGAAACTGAGGCCTCAACGATTTGATTTTGGGTTCTCTATGTCTAGCTTTCTCCCACTCTGCCTTACTTCTGAGCATCTCAGGGCCCTTTTTGTAGACAGCCCAGATTGGGTAACTAACTCCCAACCCCTATTCTGCCCTTTCCAGGAGACTATCAAATTTATATCAATAGCTGGGGTGTGTGTGTGTGTGTGTGTGTGTGTGTGAATGTATGTGGGTTCAGGGCAGAGAAGGACATAGTAGGATGGGGTAGGGGGCAGGGAGAGTAGAAGCAGAAAATCGAGTTTTCCTTTTTAAGAATTATACTACAGGAGAGCAGAACCAGAACTTTGTACACATTTACAGACACATCACATCTGTGATGACCAACTTTGATAGACTGGGCTCTTCTTAGTAATACAAGGTTATAAGACAATTCCAAAGGACTCGTGATGGAAAGGGCTATCCACATCCAGAGGAAAAAAACTAGAATCTCAATGTAGATTGAAGCAAATTACCTGCTCTCTCTCTCTTGTGTTTTGTTTCATTCCTTCTTCCTCACTGTTCATTCCATTGGTTATAACTCTTCTTTACAACCTGACTAATGTTTAATGTGAAAATATTTGTAGAGCCTATATTGAACTGCATGTCACTATGGGGGGAAGGGGGAAGGAAAGGGAGGGGGAGAAAATTTGGAACTCAAGGGGCTGTGGAATTAAATGTTGTAAACTAAAAGTAAAAAAGAAAACTTTTTTAAAATTTACACTACAACAACAGATGCAAAGTGAAGCGAGCAGAACCAGGAGAATATGTACACAGTATCAGCAACACCATACAATGAAGAGTTACACTACATTTTACATTATGCTAAGCCCTTTTCACCTCTAGATGTATTAGTCTTGTATTTCATTCATTCATTGCATTGATCTCCCCTAAAGTCTTTAAAATCTTTCCCTAAAGTCTACTAAAGTCATACTGAAATCACAGATCTATAGGTACACAAAATATTTGGCTGTTGTCATTGTTGTTGTTTAGTTGTTTCAGTTGTGCCCTACTCTTCATGACCCCATTTTGGGGTTTTCTTGGCAAAGATCCTGGAGTAGTTTGTCATTTCCTTCTCCAGCTCATTTTACAGATGAAGAAACTGAGGCAAACAGGGCTAAGTGACTTGTCCAGGATCACATAGCTATTAAGTATCTGAGACCAGATTTGACCTCAGGAAGATGAGTCTTCCTGACTCTAGACTCAGTGCTCTATCCACCATGTGACCTAACTGTCCTTTATAAATAAATATATATATCTATATTTATTTATTTATTTATTTATTTATATTTACACACACATATATATTTACACACATACATGCATGCATGTATACATACATACATACATACACACATACAATGTGGGCACATATACACATATTCAGATGAGTTCAATTCCTGCCCCTGCCATATACAACTCTGTGACTCTGGGTAAGTCACATAACTTTTCAGTGGCCCATGCAACTCTCTCTGTCATATGTTACAGGGAAAGTGCCAGGGCCAGTGTGCACTGAGGGAAGAAGAGTCCTCAAAGGGAATTCCCTACACCAATGAAATCATGGGATTGATGGGGAAAAAACAGAGAGACAGAAAAAGAAATAGAGAGGGGTAGATGATTAGATAGATAGATAGACAGACAGACAGACAGACAGATAGAGACATAAATAGATAGATAGATAGAGACATAGAGACATAGAGACAGAGACAGATAGAGACATAGATACATAGAGAGACAGACAGACAGATAGATAGACAGACAGACAGACAGACAGATAGATAGATAGATAGACAGATGATAGATAGATACACATGTATGTATATACACATATATGTGCATGTATATGTGTATGTGTATGCATATACAGCCTACTTTTTTTGGATGGCAGCTAGTGGTGCTGCATTGGATAGAGAGCCAGATATAGAGGCAGGAAGATTCATTTTCCTGAGTTCAAATCTGGACTCAGACACTTACTGGCTGTGTGACCCTAGGCAAGTCACTTCACCCTATTTCCTCATATGGAAATTGAGCTGGAGAAGGAAATGCTAAACCACTCCAGTCATTTTGCCAAGAAAATTCCAAACAGGATCACTAAGAGTCAGACACAATTGAAAAATGACAGAACAACAACTTTTTTACTGAGCCAAAGCAAAGTACATCTATTATTTATACAAATTTATAGCATATTTCTAAGTTTCTACTACATCTGATGATGAATATACTGATTCCCCTGAAAATTCTCTAAGTTCTATTTCTAGAGCAGCAAGGTGGTACAATGGATAAAGCAAATGCTCTGGAGTCAGGAGGACCTGAGTTCAAATCTGGCCACAGACACTTGACATATTGTAGCTGTGTGACCCTGGGCAAATCACAACTCCAATTTTGTTTAAATAAATTTTATTTCTGTTTGCCTTGAAATAATGGAAAAGAGTGCTGAATTTGAAGTTAGGAGACCCGAGTTCAAATCCTATCTCTGCTACATACAGATGTGTGAATTTGGACAAGTCATGTAACCCTGTTGGGCTACAGTTGCCTCCTTTGTAAAATGATGGGGTTAGACTGAACAGCTTCTATTTTCCCTGACAGTTTTAAATCTATAATCCTGTGATCTGGAAGAATTATGTATTATTGTTATCTGTTACTATTGTTATTATCCGTTATTATTACTATCCATTATTAACAAGTAGCCATTAAATGGAATTCTTTTTTTTCCACACAGATATTTTCAGTTGTCAATGAATCTTCTGAATCAATTCCAAATTCCACTGATGACTGTATTGGACTCAGTTGTGTGTTCTTTGAGGATAGGGACTGGTTTTTGCCCTTTTTGTTATTCCTAGCTCTTAGCTCAGTGCCTGGTACATAGTAAATGCTTCACAAACTTGTTGACTGTCTTGAGTGGGATCTCTCAATAGTTTTCATAGAGATTTTGTAAAGCCAAGCACCAGCAGCTTTCCAGAGGATGGCTGCTGTGAACAGCTTCCAAGGATCTAATTACACAGTATAGTGAACTCTCTATTTATTCAGTAACAAATTAGAGCAAAACATGCACAGAAAACAAAGTACAGCATTCAGAATGTTATAACTTCACAACTTATCACTAAAATAACCACATAGTTTTCACCAAAGTGGTCACATAGTTTTAAACAAAAGATAAAATTCATTTAGTAAGTCCTTCATTTAGTAAATCCTTAATTCAATCACTCTTAAGGAAACAAGCCTCCTTAAATGACACAAAGTACAAAGGTCAAATTCCTCCACCTATGGGGTACAAGTAAGTTACAATCTCATCTGTCAGCATTAAATACCCAAGGAGAGGTCTTCTCATCTTGACTCAAGGCAGGCTTTCAGCTTCCACAGTTCCTCTTCTATGGTCCCAGCTCCAGCCCAAATCTAATCAACTGCCACCTGAGTTCAAAGGTAACCTGTTCCCAATTCCTTGTCCAGCTCTCTATGTAGTTCCTGTTCCATACTGAAGCTCATAATGTCTACTCGACCTCAAGTCCTTCACAGTTTCTGTTCCTGGGAAGACAAGGCTTAACCAAGCCACAGTAACATTCATACACATTGCCAGCATCCTCATCAATTCACTTTCTGCCAGTGAAATCAACATAGACCCAAAACAGACAGACAAAGTACTGGCACTATCCCTACACTTCTCCTTATATGTGTCCTTATTCCTGTTCTTTAAAGTCACATAAGTCATAGATCCAGACCTTAAAAATTAGACTCAAGAAGTGATTAGCAAAACTAGAGGGTGACTAACACCTTCAGATGATCCAGAAACATTACTGATGATGCAGTCTTTGGCAGTTCTGGCTGGCCCTCAGAAGTCTTTGACAGCTCCCAGAAGAAGTTGGTGACCAACCTCAGCCTGGTTCTTGGAAGCTCTCAGCAGAAGTTCCAAGAAGAAAAATCTCAGCAGAAGCTCCATCTGGCTCTCAGAAGAAGTTCTGCCATAATAAACTCCATTCTCAAAATCAAAATCACTTTCTCTAACCTGGGCTTCTCCTCCTCAGCCTCCACAATGCTTGTTCCAGGAAGTTCTGACTCTCCAGTTTATGCTAATACATTATATAAGATATTAGCTCCTCCTTGTTCCTCCCTTTCCTGTTATGTCAGCAACAGAGGTTCATACCTTCTGTTTCTTAACAGAGGTTTGATATAATTAACTTGAAACTAAATGCTAAGTACCTGTTGGCTTGCCAATACAAGGGGATCTTCAAATTCCATTACTACTACAGGCTTTTATTTTAGTGTACCTATGTACTCAAACTTAGCTTCAATATCATCAGTTCATTACTAATTCCATGCTTCTCAAACAATATTTTTCTACCAGGAAAAGCTTAAGGCATATGGGAGTGGGAACTCTTTCTTAGCCAAAGAAAACAAAATCATCTAAGAAACTCTTTGTATCATCAGTAATGTTTCTGGATCATCTGAAGGTGTTAGTGAGCCTCTAGCCTTGCCAATCAGTTCCTCAGTCTAATTTTTAAGATCTGGATATATGACTCCTGTGACTTTAAAGAACAGTACTAAGGAGAAAGGTAGGGATAGGGACAGACATAGGAACAGGGAGAGAGATGGGGCCAGACTTGGGATTTCACTGGTTTAAGGAAATTCTATGAAACTCCCTCTTCCAATAGAAGTTGAGGTCCATTGACTTAATCAGGGTCACTCAGCTATCATATGTGCCAGAGGTAGGATTTTGTAGCTTTGAATCTGTCTGTCCATTATAACACAATATCTCTCATGACTTTGAACACTCCATTTATTTAAAAGCCATGAAGATGTTAATTATATTATTCACTGAGGCAGCTTGCTGGCAGTATATGGAGCACCAGGACCTGAGTTCAAATGCTGTCTCTGGACACCGACTAGCTGTGTGACCCTGGGCAAGTCTGCATACTCCCATTTCCTCAACTACAAATGAGGGTAACACAGCACCTGAGAGTTGTGAGACCCAAATGAGACAACATCTGTAAAACTCTTCACATGGTGCCTAGTACGTAGTAGGCATCTATAAATGCCTGTTTCCTTCCCTCTCCCCTTTTTTTCTAGCTTCATTAAGGCAACTTTACTGGAAGTCTCTACTTTGATCCAGAAGAATTGTTGCAAAGTCATTTCAGTTGTGTCCAACTCTCCATGACCTCATTTGTGGTTTTCTTGGTAGAGATGCTGGAGTGCTTTGCCACATCCTTCTCCAGTTCTTTTACAAATGAAGAAACTGAAGCAGACAGGGTTAAGTAACTTGCCCAGGGTCACAGAGCTAGTAAATGTCTGAGGCAAGGTTTGAACTCAAGATGAGTCTTCCTGATTGTAAGACCAGTGCTCTCCCCACTGCACCACCTAGCTGCCCTGATCTAATGGAAAGAAAGCTGTATTTCAGTATGAAAGAGGACTCCAACATTTTCTATCTGTGTGACCTTGGGCAAGACACTTGACCTGTGTTTATTTCAGTTTCCACATCTATAAAATAAGAGAGTAGAACTAGATAGACTCTGAGTTCCCCTCCAGCTCTAGACCTATGGAGATATTTTGGCAGCTGAATCCTGGTCATTGTTTGAAAGTAACACACTTGCGTTTCTTTCAAAGTATCCTTTAATCTGGACTTTGATGAGTCCACTCAACTGATTTTTCCCTCCATTTGGGAGGCTTTTCATTGAACTGTTAGCCAGAAAAATGAGGTTATGCTTTCCCAAGAGCCTTCAGGCATCCACATTTAGAAGTGGCTGCTACTTCTAGGTAATTGCATTGGAAAGACACCTCCTTCTGGTGAGAACGTAGTGGCTTTCAGTATCTGGACAGTTCCTTATTAAAGAGACACATTTTCAGAAGCCTTTGTTGCCAAGCAAAACCTCAAGTTGGGTGAGAATGGAATCCATGGTCCTAACCTGAGTCCTTCTGTATGTGGCAGAGCCAGCTGGGGTCCCAAGTCCTTCACCAGTCTGGTGTAGGGTTATGAAAGTGTCAATAATGGAATGGATGCCCATCCTGCAGAGAGGGTTGTTCTCCCTCCTGTTATTGGCATGAGACTTTTTGTCAGGAATGTTTGTATTCATTGGAAAGACAAAAAAAGCCAGATTCTGTGAAAGCCACCATTTTCTTCCTCCTCTCCATGACTGAAGACTTGAGTTCAAGCGAGATAGCAAGAAGAAACTGCAACCAGTAGCTGAGGGTTGACCTCACATGGGAGGTTAACATTTCCTGGCTACAGTGAAGAGAATACCGACTATTGGGCTCAGAAGACCCAGGTTCAAATTCTGCATCTGTCACTTCCTACCTGTGATAACTTGGGCATATCAACTTCTTTTCTCTGGGTCTAAGTTTCCTTATCTGTAAAGTGAGGGGGGGGGGGGGAGCTGGATTTGATGGCCAATGGCCACAGGAAGATGAGTAAAAAGAAAGGCAAAAAAAAAAAAAACAGTCCCTGGTTTCCGGGAGCTCACAGTCTGACACAGGAGAAACCATCCTCGAAGTGACCTGAGGATCGAGTAAGGCTGCATGTGTAAAGTCATAGCATGCTATTACCTCCCCATGCAGAGCAGCTTCTGCTCTGTGACTTCAGCCTTAGAGAGTAACAGATAATACATTTCATTCTCCTTTGTGCAAAAATGATGTCTAAGCAAATCATATGTTAGCAAGATCGCAGAATGAAGATGAACAGTCTGAAATTATAGAATTTGGTGTGAAAGCATTATTTTGATGACAAGTCGTTGTTGTCCAGTCCTTTCAGCCATGCCCAGATCTTTGTGACCTCATTTGGTGTTTGGGCCTTTTTTTTGCAGATACTGGAGTGACTTGTCATTTCTTTCTCCAGTTCATTTTACAGATGAGAAAACTGAGGCAAGCAGGGTTAAGTGACTTGCCCAGGGTCACACAGCTAGTAAGTGTCTAAGGCTCAATTTTAACACAGGTCTTCCAGACTCCAGGTCCAGAACTGTACCCACTATGCCCCCAAGCTGCTCCTAAAAACATTTTCAAGATGTCTAAAACTGATAGTGAGCTGAGGGACTCACTGGACCTCTAAAGATGTCAGTCTCCTTGCTTGACTTTTGCTCTGCAATTTCAATAAAAATTTCAAAGGTAACACTTATTTGATTTTATTCTAAATCTTCCCCTCCCAGAGACCTTTGTTCAATTTGTCACATGGCCTTTGCCCATATTTACAACCTTCCTGTTTGTATTCTGCTAGTGGGTGTATAGTAATTTAAAATTTATGTTTCTGTTCCAGTCGCCTACCAACAAGTCTGGTTTGTATTCACTTCAACTCTCTGCACCCCACTGCCCCCTCCTAGAATGCTTACCCTGGCCGACATCATCAGAAAAGAGACCAAGACTAGCCATGGATACCCCATGGTCTATGCCTTTTCACACAACTGGGAGAGAATCGAGAAGTTCCAATGGAGGCCAGATGACATTGTGATTGCCACTTACCCCAAATCTGGAGAGTCTGGTGACCTTTGGAAAGTCTGCCAACCAAGAGATGCAATAGAAACTCTCTGCTTGTATCAAGTCCTTGCCCTCCTCCGATAACACAGCTGATCTTACCCCATGGTGCATGTTTCCTGGCAGATATTTTAGCAAGAGGGGGGAAAAAACATTTTACGGATTCCTAACACCTTCCTCTGCCATCATGTGAGCAGAGCTAAAAGCTGTGTATTGTTAAATACCAGAGAAGGGGAAGCTTTTGAATTATTCACACACTTAGTTTATTCATGTTATTGATTGTCATCATTTTGTCATTTTACTCGTGTCCAACTATTTGTGACTCCATTTGGGGTTTTCTTGGCAAAGATCCTGGAGTGATTTGCCATTTCCTTTTCTAGTTCATTTTACAGATGAGGAAACTGAGGCAGACAGTGTTGAGTGTCTTGCCCAGGGTCACACAGCTAGGAAGTCTCAGAGACTGGACTTGAACTCATGAACATAAGTCTTCCTAATTTCAAGACCTGGCACTCTCTCCACTGGATTGCCTAGCTACCCTCAAGGATCTCCCGTGGCTCCCTTTGCTTCCAGGAACAAATACAAACTCTTCTCTTTGGCATTTAAACCTCTTCATAACCTGACCTTTCTTCTACCTACTCACCCCCTTATTCTTCACTCCCTTCCACCTACTCTATGGTCCAGTCAACACTGGCCTGCCTGCTGCTCCTTAAACACAACATTCCTCCTATTCTGGGCCTGGAGCTGTCCCTCCCGTCTACCTTCTAGCTTTCTGGGCTTCTTTCCAGCATCAGCTCAAAGCCCACATCCTCTAAAAAGGCTCCCCCCTCCCCTGCTATTGTTAGTGACTTCCCTTTAACATTCCCTTCCATCTACCCTGAAAATGTCTCGTCTGGACCTAGTTATGCACATTGTCTTCCCCATCTGAATATAAGCTCCTAGGAGACAGGATCTGTTTTTAACTTTCTTTGTATCCTTAGCTCTTAGCACAATGTCTGGCACATAAGTAAAAGCTTAATGAATATAAAGATAAGTAAATATATTTATAAATAAATATATCATATATAATATATAACAATATAATTACATAAAAATATAAAATTTAAATAAGTGCTTAATAAATATTTTCCGATTTATATTATTTATTGTTATTACTTCAATAATGGCCAGGAGAAAGGATTAGTAGACAGGCAGGGTTTAAGGAGGTAGGGCAGCCAAGGGATGTCCCAGTTGACAGGCTGAGCATAATGGATTTTCCTACACCTGAGCCCCTGATCCTGAGTCCCCAGGACATGCTGCCAGAGGCCCCTGATGTGGACCACTCTCTTTTTTGGACCATTGTTTCCTGTCCACTGCTAGACAACTTTTATGTTGGGTCTTGAGCATGTGGAAGGATTGGTAGAAACAAGGTAAAAACTGGATTATGGGGCAGGATCATGATAGGGGGACTTGAGTGTGGGGCAACAAGGTCAAGACAAAGCCCCATCATAAGGATCTGGGGTTAGAATCAGTTGCCCATGTACTAGGTTCACTTACTTTCAATGGGTAGAACCAGGTCAGAACAGGACACAGCAGAAGTACCTCCAAACTGAACCACAGGAGCTGGGGATCTATCTATCCTATCTTTTATATCCTGCAATCAAGTGATTGCAGACATACCCTGCAATGGCCAAGGTTCAATCCATTCTAGCATTTTTATTTGTTTATTCATTTTACCAAATGGCTTAATGGAAGTTTGTATCTGGAAATTGAGCTGCTAAAGTGGAACAGATTCCAGCAACACTACTCCAGTTTTCCTTTGAGCAAAGAACAAGAGGTCGCTTCAAAACAATTTTTATGTTTCAGAGCCTATTCCTGTTATAACACAGAAATTTTTGTTTGACAGACTTGACTCATGTTTATCATGCATGATTGTCATTTAGAGTACTGGGTACATTTTTGAGTGTAATAAAAGAAAACTATGCTTGTTGTTATGACAAACAACATTATATCTCCAGATGCTTTCACGGTCACAGCCCATAAAACGGAAAATCTTCTTATTCTGAAATATCCATAAATATATATATATATATATATAAAAGGAAATTGTGCATTGTGCTATTTATATAACATGCAGAACTTTCTGCCAGAAAGCTACCCATCACACAAACACACACAGACGCGCGCGCGCACACATATACAATTGGAAGAGAAGAAACAGCCCAATTGATTTCACAATCTTTTTCAAGTTGCTTTTATGTGAACTGATCTGACGTTCACTTTAAAATGAACATATATGATAAGATATAGGAGTGAAGACTTCTAAATTTGTCTAGAAGACTTGTTATATAATCCCTACTTAAGGCATCAAAGGATATTCCAACAATTTATCCCCCTCAGTCTCACTTCCAAGCCTGGGTTTCTTGATGTTAGTTTAAATTTTTTTGTTTTCATTTCTTCATCTGTTGAACCAGACTTGTGCTTTCTTTGGTATAGGGAATCCCAAGTGAGGTGAGTCTCTTCACCAGTGCAGATCTCTGCCTTCTCTTAGGTTCTTAGAAAGCTGCCTGGGTCACTGGGATATCAAGGGTCACTCTATTTCAGAGGCAAGATGTGAACCTAGATCTTGTTGAGTCTTAGTTTGGCCTCATACCTTTGACTGATTCCCTATCATCTCTCAATGAGAAAGTCCTCTGTCATGTTGTAGAGGTTCCCCCAGGAGCTCAGAGGCATCTAATCCAAACTAAACATGTATGAGAATCCCCTTTACTGTATTTTTGACAAGAGGTCATTCAGCTTCTTCTTAAAGACCTTCAGTCCCCGATTGAGCAGTGTGGGGAACAGCAATGGGGGTGATATCCCAGAGAACTAGTAAGAACGATGTGGAATTTCAATCCAAGTCCTTGTCTTATTTTATAGTTGTAGAAAATGAAGCTCAGAGCATTTGCAGTCACTTGCCCATGGTGGCCCATCTCATAACTGGCAGAAACAGGATGCAAGCTGTTTGCATGCATCTGAAGGGCTATCATGTGGGAGAGGGACTGGATATGTTGTGTTTGGCCAAGGGGGCAGAACCAGAAGCAATAAGGGCAGACATAGATATACCTGAAATGTGTGCGGTGAAGCTAGGTGTCAAACCTGCTTGTTCTGCAGCAGTTGGGTAATATTTTACTTCTGCCCTTACTTTGACAGCCATGCCCAAATGTCTTTCCCTTGTTTTGCAAACCTCTTATCTAGGTCCACCAGCTTCTCTCGTGGTACCTTATCTTATTGACTTTGCCCTGCCAACTTCCTTCTCCTCCTGTTCTTCCTTCTCCTTCACCTAAGCCCAAGTCCTCCTCCTTGGGTCTGTCATTCTCCTTTATGGCAGATCCTTCTCCTCCTTCCCAACTTCAACCTCCTTCCCAACTTCAACCTTCTTCCCAACTGCAAAACCTTCTAAGTCTTCTCCATAATTCCTTCTTCAGTCCAAGTTCTCCTGTACCATCTCCCACACAGACTCCAAAGTGAGAATCCCAGTGGAATCAAACATTGAATGCAATCATCCAATCTCAGCAATTCACCTTAGCAACCCTCACGCTGAGTCTTGGAGTAAGAGGACTTGAGTCCCTATCCTGGCTCTGCTTTTTAACTAGTGGTATCCTGATTCACTTATCTAAATGGATGTGACTATAGTCAATAAAGATCATGAAGGACAAGCCAAGAAGCTGCTAGAACTAATGGAAAACTCAAAATGGCTAAAACCCATTCTGGGCTTGGGTGTCTCTATTTGTAAAAGAAGGAGTTGGCTTAGATGAATCCTAAGGTACCTTCTACCTCAAACTTTTAGATGAATAAAACTGGTCCAGAGTTGATCTGATGAAAATACTTCTTGTTGTTGAGTCATATCCAACTCTTCATTACTCTATCTGGGATTTTCTTGGCAAAGATACTGGAGTGGTTTGCCATTTCCTTCTCAATTCATTTTCCAGATGAGGAAACTGAGGCAAACATGATTAAGCAACTTTCTGGGTTAACACAGCTAGTAAGTATCTGAGACCAGATTTGAACTCACAAAAAGGAGTCTTCCTAACTCTAGGCCTAGCGCTCTACACATTGCACCAACTAGCTGATGAAAATAATCCATAGGGGCAAATTTTGTAAACTAAAGAGTAAATTAACTATTAATTTTCTTGGGTTACCCCTCAACCCACACCATGTTTTCCAAGTTTATGCCAAAAGAGCCCAAGGAGGAAATCTGCAACTGTTTCAGAGTTCAACAGCAGCTACTCAGAAAAATATGGAGACAGTTAGCTATGGAATTGGTGTTACAGAAAAGTTCCTGGCAAAGTCTAATGTCTCCCTGTACCAAATGGGATTTTCCTAGGCACCGAGGCATTAGAAAAGATGCCATCGCCCCACCTTATCAAGACCCATCTGCCAGCTGATCTCCTTCCCGAGGATTGCTGGAAAAACAACTGCAAGGTAACATGTTTGTTGCAGCTCTAAGGCATGGTCATCGTCTTCAGTCACGTCGGACTTCATGACCCCATGGGGGGTTTTCTTGGCAAAGATACAGGAGTGGTTTGCCATTGCCTTCTCCAGTTCACTTTACAGATGAGGAAACCGAGGCAAACAGGGTTAAGTGACTTGCCCAGGGTCACAGAGCTAGTGTTTGGCCAGATTTGTGCTTATGGAAGTTGACTCGCCCTGACTCCAAGCCCAGCACTCTATCTACTGTGGCGCCCCTAGCTGCCCTGAAACATAGCTAATGCTCATGTGCTTGCTTCTTATGATTGCAGAGCTAGATCTAGGGGCACAGATAATTAATTTCTTCTGTCAGTCTGAAGTTGTCATCTATATTACCAGTCTCCACAAGAAGTTACTGTCTCTACTCCACAAGGCAAAGATTTAATTTAAGGATTTAAAGCAAATGTGCATTCATTTAATGAGAAAACATCACACAAGGGACTCCACATATTCTCAATGTATGTTGTCCTACTCTAGAAACTGAATGGGAAGCTTAAACTCTAAAATTGGTATTCAGTCCAATTAAATTCAATAAATATTCACTAAGCGTTAACTATATGTAAGTATCTGGAGATGTAAGACAGAAGCAAAACAAGCCAAGCCTTCAAGGGGTTTACATTCTCCTGGAAGACAGATGGGAATCAAAATAGGGATATGTCAATACAAGGTAATTGGAGAAGGCATGGAACATACAGGATGATTTAATAAAATGCAAGCTCCGTAAGGGAGCCTTTCTTTTTTACACAGACTTCCTGGGTATATACGGCTAGCAGCAGAATATCCAGGTCAGTGCCTGTGGACATTTTAGTCACTTTCTCAGCATAATTCCAACCCATAATTTCCTCAATAGTTAGACCAAGTCATAGCTCCACCAATAGCATATTAGCGTATCTGTCTTTCCATAACCCCCATAACCCCAACTATATTCATCTTTGTCAATTTGTTGGATATGAGGTAAAACCTTGACATTGTTTCTCTTATTATTTGTGATTTTGAATTTTTTTCATATGGTTGTTAATAGTTTGCAGTTCTTCATACTGTTACTCATGTCCTTTAACCATTTATTCACTGGGGATTAGTTTTTGTTCTTGTATATTTATATCAGATCTCTACGTATCTCGTATATCAGACCATTTTCAGATATATTTGATGCAAAGAAATTCTTCCCAGTCAACTGCTTCTCTTCTTTTCCTTAAACTCCTAGGCAATTTAGATTTATTCACGTAAAACCTTTCTATTTTCATGTAATCAAAATTATCTATTTTACATTTTGTGATTGCCTTTATCCCTTGCTTGGAGCAAACCTAACTATATCCTTCTTGGCAAGAATTGTTTCTCTAGCCATATCTGTGCAAGATTCTTGATCTGATTCTCTTCTAATTTTTTGTGGTACAAACTTTAATATTTAGGTCATATATGTATTCTTAGCATCTTGTGGTGAATGGTGTAAATTATTGGTATCAACTTATTATGACAAAGTACTTTTCAGTTTTCCCAACAATTCTTTTCAAAAAGAGAATCCTTCCCTGAGTAATTTGTGAACTCAGATTTATCAAGTATCAAGTTTATCAAGTAGTTCGACTGTTTTTTTATTCTTCCTTATCTAACTTATACCACTGACTTATATTTCTATTTTTTAACTAACATAAAATAATTTTGATGACTACTGCCTTAAAATCTAGTTTGAGATCTAGTAACACCATTGTATTACCCATGTAAATGTGTAATTCTATTTCTCCAAGCAAATTTTGTTATTATTTTTTACTAACTCTACAAGACATTTATTTAATGGTTTGGTTGATATATCACTGAATTTGTAAATTACTTCAGGTAATACCATATTACCAAACTGGCATGGCCCATCCATGAGCACCTAATATCCCTCCAACTATTCACATTATTCTTTATTTCATTGAGGATCATTTTGTAACTATAAACATATAGGTCTTGGGTGTGCCTTGGTAAATTGATGCCCAAATATTTTATGAATTGTTTCATTACTTTGAATGAGGTTTTCCTTTCTAGCATTTGCTTTTGTGTTTTATTACCAAAGTACATAAATGGTGTGGATTTGTTGGTTGGGGGAGGGTTATCCTGCTGAAGTTATTAACTGTCTCAGTTTCTTTGCTTATTCTCTAGGGTTGTCTAAGCAAATCATCATGTTGTCAGCAAATAGGATTGTTTTGTCTCCTTTTGCCTATCTTTATGCCTTTAATTTATTTTTCTTGTCTAATTTCTATTGTTAACATTTCTAAAATTATGTCAAATAACAGAGTAGGAAGGGAACATTCATGCTTTACTCCTTTATTTATCCAAAAAAGTTTCCAATGCTTCCCTATTACAAGCAATATTTGCTTTTGATTTTAAATAAACTTTTTTATCTATTTTTTTATTCTTAGTTTGGTTAGTATAGAACTGTGCAAAGCAGGTTCTGGTTACTCCTTTTACTTCTCATCTGCTATGATTTTACCTTATTTGCTTTGTGTTTTGTTAATTTGATTTCTTCTTCCTTTTAATCAAGTTAGCTAGATATCTGTTTAACAATTTTCAATTCAATTTATCCATTTAATTCTATTTTATTTTCAAAGGATCAGCTTTTAGTTTAGTTCATCACTTTTATGATCTTTTTGCTTTTCAATTTGCTCCATTTTACCTTAATGGATCAAAGTTCCTTTTTCAAGTTTACTTGGAGTTTATTTGCTCATTTTCTAGTTTCTAATTGCATTTACAATCCATTATTCTTGTTTTTTCCTACTGCTCATGTTTGTCTTTGTTCATTTTTAACATCTGATCTCTTTATTTAAGCATCATTTGATGACAAATCCAAATTGTAGCTCTATCCAACAAACCAGTGAGGTAATAATAATAATAATCTACTAAACCAGATCCCGAAAATATTCTGACCTTCCAGAAACTGATCAACTGCTCATAGCAAATATTACTGCGCTTACTAAAAAGAATGGAAATTCAAGGAAATAATAAGTATACTTTACTTGGTATTTATTCATGCTAGAAAAGTTACAAGTGATTTTTCTACATTTCTTTTCATCACTGTCTCTAGAAATAATCCCTGCATAGTTAGTCTTAATACAAATAATTGCCATTCTCAGAGTAATGCTAAGAAATCCTAAATGATGTGGATATCCTTTTGCTCTGAAATTTTTCTAATATCCTTCCAATTTTTTCTGTTAACAATTTCATGAGAAAAAATAAGAACCATAATTATTTCATGACATTTTGATGGACTAATTGCCCAACCATCTGGTGATCCAGTAGTAGAAACTCCCCATCTTCTACTGAAGAAGAAATAAAATGTAACATAGCATATAACAAACACCTCCAGGTTAAGTTCCCTTTTAACAACAAGTAGCAAGCCCCTTTAACAAGGGACAAGCTCTGGGGTTAGTTAGTTTGAGAGGCTGCATCAGCCCCAGCTACAGGAACTTTTACCTCCAGATAGTGAGGGGAGGGGAGTTGAGCATATGAACCCAGGGAGATCATGAGAACTTCTGCTGGCAAGAAATGCCAGACCCAGTTGTGCTGTGAAGAGCAGTGGGGGTGAGAAGGAACCAGCACATTCTGGGAGTGGGGCCAAAACCCCCTGGCTGTGGGCACTTACAGTAGGTTAGAGGTTTGGCTTTGATTCCAGGCTGGAGGGGAGAACTGAGATCTGGGACAAAGGGTACCATTTCCCATAACCCAGGGTTAGAGGTGATTACAAAAATTAGCTATTCCCACAAAAATTGCACAAGCAAAGGTGAAAGAATCCAAGCATAGAAAGCTATTATGGGAATAGAGATGACCAGGGTTCATCTTAAGAGGAGGATACTTAATTAAAAAACCCCAAAGAGTAACATCAAAAGGTCACCTACCCAAAAAGAATTCATAGAAGATCTTTAAAAAGACTTTAAAAATCAAATGACCAAGATGAAGGAAATGCTAGAAAGAAAGAAAGAAAGAAAGAAAGAAAGAAAGAAAGAAAGAAAGAAAGAAAGAAAGAAAGAAAGAAGAAAGGAATGAAGGGAGGGAGGGAGGGAGGAAAGAAGGAAGGGAGGAAGAAAGAACATAAGTAAATAAGTTAATTAATTAAAAAACAAATGAATTAATAATTAAATGATTAAATAAATAAATGAGTGAGTAGATAGATAGATAGATAGATAGATAGATAGATAGATAGATAAGAATAGTCCCAAAAAAACCCAAGAAGGTTATAAAAGGAAAATCAACCAATTAGAAAAGGAGATCCAGAATCTTAAAGAAGAAAATGACACCTTGGAAATTAGAATGGGGTGAAGTGAAGCCAATGAAATTATAAGAGATCAAGAAAAAATTAAACAAAATATGAATAATGAAAAATAGAAGAGAAAGTGAGATGTCTTATAAGGAAAACAATAGATTTGGAGAATAGAACAAGAAGAGAAAATATAAAAATAATCAGACTAACTGAAAGTTACGCTCAAAAAAAGAATCTTGATACAATAATATGAGAAATAATTAAAGGAATTTTTCCTGAAGCATTAGAACAAGGATATAAAGTAGAAATAGAAAAAATCCATCAATCACCACTTCAAAGAGATCCTATGAGGAAAACTCATAGGAATCTCACAGTCAAATTCTGAAACCCCCAGATCAAGAATAAAATATTAATAGCACCAAAACTAAAACAATTTAAACATGATAGTGCCACAATGAGAATAACACAAGACCTAGCAGCAGAGACATTAAAGGACCAAAGTCTTAGAACACAATATATCAAATAGCAAAAGAACTGGGGCCCTGGCCAAAAATATCATACCCTGGAAAGTTAAGTATTATCCTGAATGGAAAAAAATGGAAATTTGATAAACTCTCAGACTTTCAAAAGAAAAAAAAATCCTGAACTTAATAGAAGATTCTACATGCAAGAACCAAGATAAATATAAGGTACATGCCAAAGACTGATTATAAGTGATTCATAAGGACAGACTGTTTACTTTTCTATATGCAAAATGCATGTCTAAGATTCTTATTAATAATTGGGTAGCTTATAAGAAAGACTGGGGTAAGCCTGAGTATGATATTAATTTAAAAAGTAAAACCATTTATGAAAAGCTAAAAAGAATAATTATTTTATACAAATAAGGTACAAGAGAAAGAACTGATACAGAGGAATTAGATGGGGGAGGAGGGCTGGTAGTTCTGGTCACTTACTTTCAGTGGGAACAATACATATATATTTAGAAGAGCATAAAAGCCTTCTAAGTTCAGAAGAAATAAAATGGTAAGGGGCATAGGAAGGAGGAGAGGACAAGGAAGAGACCTTTAGAGAGGAGAATGAGGGAATAGGTAAATGAGGGGTACAGAAAGGTGTTTAGATTTATGGGAATGGGACACAGGGGATACACTTGGAGCCAGAAGGCATCACAACCCAGGTGGCTCAGTGCCTAACTGACCAAGTACTAAGAGGTATGAAAGCTTTCCTTCAAGCAAGCCTCCTAAGCAAGCTTCCCTTTAGGCAAACTCTTCCCCACCAATGGGCTCTAAGGGACTCAGGATGTATCATTGCTGGACCTGAGCTCAAAGCAGTAAGACATCCATGACTGAACACATGTCATCACATAGGCTTTTGAATGGACAGAGAAGATCTCCATATTCCATTAACATTACAAGAGGACATGAAGATTGTCTTTGAGGGTGCAAAGTACTTTTGTGTGGAAGAAGGGTTAACCCTTTTCTGTGTGGTCCCATAGGGCAGAGTTATGAAATTATAAAGAGGGAAATTGGGGGCCTGATGTCAAGAAAAATATCCAGACCATGAGAATTGTCCCAAAGTGGAATGAGATGCCTAAGGAAGATTGCAGCCATCTATTGGATAGGTCACATTTGGGGTGTGGGTTGGACTAGTTGGCTAACAAAGGCCTGTTTCAATTCTGAAATTTGGTCATTCTTTGACTGTGTGAGACACCAAGTATCAGCCTTGTCCTATAGGTCCTTGAGCCTCAAGGGCCATTCAAGGGCAGTGGCCAAAAATTGCTTGTATGATGTGTTTGAAAAGATAAAACCAGGAGTGGGAAGATATGGGATCAAGTCTACGCTTTGTCATTTTGTGGTTGTGTGGTTTTGGGCTGTGTTATGTAAATCCTTTGAGCCATCAGGCTACTCGTCTATGAAATGGGGACAATATTTACCCAGGTTCTTGAAGAGCTACAAACAAGAAAGACACAATACAGTAGGTAGAATGCTGGCCTCAAAGTCAGTGTAATGGTTATGGGATTTGAAGTTCTCCATGCCCCTTGAACTTGCTGATGTAGCAGGAAGAGGTGGGTCAAGAGGAAGCGAGAGCCAAGCTAGAGTCAGTATGGTGACTGGAAGCAGCATCAGCTGTGGCATGGCCTCCTTTTTTTTGAGCCAGCCAGAATTTCCGTTAAGGTCTCCTGCTGAAGACTGCCAAGGATGAGAACTATGGGGGGCCGGAGCTGCTGGGAGCAAGCTGCATGGATGCTGAGCAGTTCCCATGAGTGAGGAAAGGAGGATCTTTGCCTGAGGTAGCCTGTTCTGTTTTGAAGGCTTGAGAATGTGGGTGTTTACTACATTAACTACATGTGCCAACTCCATAACTACTGTGATGGCTTTGACTTTCTGGTTTGGGGACTCAGTTTTCTGGTATTTGAATAAATGTTCTAGCTATATCTCTCACATAGAGAGCCTGTTACATTTTGGGATTAATAGCCATATCAGCATATTTACAGTTACTGTAGGCATTGTGAATACTGCATTGTTGATACAGTCAGACATCAGTCAACGAGCTTTGATGAGTGCTCACAATGTCAGGCACCCAGCTAAGCACTAGAGGTACAAAGGAAGGCAAAACCAAAACAAATCAGAGAATAATCCCTTTCAAGGAGCTCAGTCAGAAAGACCTGAATGTAAATCACAATCCTTACCAGATGTGTGACCCTGGGAAAGTCACTGAACCCTGGTTGCCTCAGTTTCCTCATCTGTAAAATGAGCTGGAGAAGGAAACGGCAAACCACTCCAGTATCTTGGCTAAGAAAACCCCAAATGGGGTCACAAAGACTGAAAAATGACTGAATAATAATAATGAGCAATTGCAAAATACTGTTTATCTGAACCAGAACTTTCTTTATGGCCTGTGTTTAGTACAAGAGTATGGAGGGAGGAAATCACTGCTTGAAATCACCGAGATATGAGACATTTGAAAAGAGAGTGAAATAAGAGGAGGAATTTTAAGAGGGATGAAGGTATGGGACAATGTGCAATTTTATTCGTTTATATGTAGCTGAGAACAAAATAGAAATCTATCCTTATAATCTTTGGATAAAGCAGCACATTGAGAATATGCAACCAATTACCATGGAAATCTGGTCGTGAAATCTGTGGCAATGACCACTCAGAACAGAAACCTGAGACCTTGGGGGTTACCAAATTGTGCAAACATCAGGTCACTATTTGTTATGGTTTTCTTTGTTTTGTTCCTTTTGTACTTGCTTTTGTGACCTACCTTTGGGAGCACAGTTGGCTGTGGACCAAGATGGTTGTGTTTGACCTTCCTTTTCAAAGACATCAGGGAATGATGACATGACTTGTAATTGACTTTCCTTAGAGCAAGGGAGGGCTGTACAAGGTCACCAGCCTCACTTTCTCCTTCAGAGCCATCTGGGTCTGAAGAGGTTTACCCAAAGAGGGTTAGGGCTGCCTGAGACCCCAAAACACCAACACGTCAGGTCCTGCCAAAAGAATTTGACTCAAGTCTTCTCAGCCAAAGAAAAGTAAAAGTTCATTGAAAGTTCCCCATATTGAGTGGACTCTTAGGGAGCCTAGGTATCTGGGATGCTTGCATTGGGCAAGCAGGACAGAGTAAGTCTGTCACAGAGTAAGTCTGTGCTAAGCCATTCAAGTCTGTGCTCGGCATTCTGTGGCGCTCTCACACCACATGGAGAAAAGACGGGATCCTATATACAGGTTGTGGGAGGAATCTAGGGGTGGTCTAGAGGAGGAGTTTGGGGAGGGTCTTTAGGAGGAGTCAGATGAGGTCAGACTCCAGTAATGAGTTTGGGGAGGGTCTTCAGGGGTCAAGATGGGGTCAGATTCCAGTAATGAGTGAATAAGGGTGGGAGGTTGCTAGAGGCTACCTGGAGACCATAGACAACAGTGGGTCAGGCCAGATCAAGGGTGCGTCAAGGATGGAAAACTATTCGAGCAAAGGAGGGCTAAAGACTTGGGCAGAGTCACAACTTAAGGCCCATGAGCTCAAGCAAATGCCTTCCCTGGGAAGATTTACTTCAAGAGGTTTCCCAGGGCCTGTGCCTCAAAGACTCAAGGAGAGCTCAAGGGGGCTCCCAAAGCCTGCACCTCATCAGGTCCAGTGGCCAGATATTCATCAGGATGACTGAAGATGGCCCAGGATGCACTGGGAGACCCTGACCCTTTGAGGCTAAGGCCTTTCCAGGTTCTCACTTAGAGTGAGGCAATAATGCCCATTCAGTGAATAGGTCTCTTTAAGAAGTGAGTCCAGGAATGGCCCCTTTAATTTAAAAAAAAAAATCAAACTGAGAGGGGAAGTCCCTCAGGGTTGCTGGCTAAAAGAGAATCATTTACTACATTTACTATTTGCATTCACTCTGTGCTAGTGATGAGGTGTAGGCTCTGGGACTCCCCCCCCAACCTTCCCAGGGAAGACATTTGCCTGTGGTCATGGGTCTTGAGATGATGCGCTTTGTTCCAATAGTTTCCCACCCTTGAATTGGCCTGGCCC
>CM053601.1:11801172-11818995 GCA_028646575.1 Pseudocheirus occidentalis
ACTTTGAATCCTGCTTCAGACACTTATTAGCCATGTAACCCCCAAGAAAGGTGCTCAAACTGCTTTCTGCTGCGGTTTCCCCATCTGTAAAATGTGCTTAATAATAGCACTTGCTTCCCAGAGTTGTGAGGACCAAATGAGTTAATATATGTAAAGCACTTTGTAAACTTTAAAGTGCCATGTAAACATTCACTATAGTTATTTTTATTCTGTTGTAGTTGTTGTAAATCAGTAAGTCAGTCAACTTGAAAAAGATGTGGTAAGTACTTATTATGTGCCGGACTCTGTGCTGAGCACAAGGGACACAAAGAGAGGCAAAAGACAGCCTCTGCCCTCAAGGAGTCCCAGTCTGACGTGGAGACAGCAAGGAAACAGATATGGAGCAAACAAGAGCTGTCCAAGGTACGTTGGAAACAGTTAACAGCAGAAGGTGCCAGGATTATATGGACTGGAAAAGACTCCTTGTAGAAGATGGGACTAGCTGACATTTATGCAAGGACTTCAGAGTGTGAAAAGCCCTTTATATACACTCATTTGCTCCTCACAGCAGCTTGGTGAAATATATTTTTGCTGTTGCTGAGTTATTTTTCAGTTGTGTGTGACTCTTTGTGACCCCATTCAGGGTTTTCTTGGCAAAGATATTGGTGTGGTTTGTCATTTCCTTCTCCAGCTCATTTGACAGATAAGGAAACTGAAGCAAATAGAGTTAAATGACTTGTCCAGGGTCACACAACTAGGAAGTGTCTGAGGCTAGATTTGAACTTCTGACTCCAGGCCCAGTGTTCTATCTATTGCACTACCTAGCTGCCCTCAACAGCATTTCATCCTCACACCAAACCTGTGAGACACAGATATGGATGGATAGAAAGATAAAATAGATAGATAGATAGATAGATAGATAGATGGATGGATTGCTGCCCAGTGAAGTAGATACTATGCAAATGTTATATGCTCATTAACACATAAAGAAACTAAGATTCAGATGTTGATAACAGTGTAACATGCGTAGACTCTAGACTGAACTCCCCTCCCCACTTGTACTGTCAGGCATCACAGTCAGAGCTAGTCCACTTGTCTCCTTGGAATCCAGGCACAACCCTCCAGGGTTGGGGAGTGTTGATCCAATGCTCATGAGCTCCCACTGGTGTTATTTCCCTTTCCCCCCATTATTAGATTTCTTTTTTTGTCTTTTTTTCCTTTGGAGGGGGGAAGGCAGGACAATTAGGGTTAAGTGACTTGCCCAAGGTCACACAGATTACTAGTTAATTTCAATGAGTTATACAGAAGAATTTCCTTTTAGAAATGAGTGTTTCCTAAGACAATACAAAATAGCTCCCATAGAGCTGGCACATTCTTCCTGAGCATGTACAGAGTTCAAGGGAAAGTGGGCTAAATATTAGACCCCATGGTGTCCTTCCAAGGGTTAACTCACAAATTCTAGAAGTCCTTTGGACTGAATTCTTAAGATGTTCTTCTTAAGCATGGGGTGGCTTTTCTGCCAAGTTCCTTGTAGATTTTTGAATTTGCCTTTCCTCATCATGTCCAGTCGTCTCTCAGTTCTTGTTGCAGACACTGCTGTTAGCTGCTGCTGTCCTGGATGTGTTTATGGGCGCTGAGGAAAAGTCCAAATCTCTTGTCCTCTGAAGTTTGTGAGTTCAGAAAAGTCCTGCTCTGAGGAGGACTCCATCCCACCTTAGGAACTTGTTAGAGGCTTCCAGAGTTCAGCTTCTAGATGCTTGAATGCCCTGGTTCTGAGCTGGCATGCTATTTTATAGCAGACTTAGAGGGCATGACTGAGTCCCTTGACCCATTTCAACAGTCTTGCTATGCACCTGATTGAAATGCCTTTTGATTGCTGTCCAGATTTTATTCACATTTGTGCTTGAATTTTTAAATGAGGTGTTTTCTGGCCTGGCAAATGCACCAGGGCTAAGTGGGGGTGGAGGAAGGCTTACTGTCCTCTCTTTCCCTCCAAGTTTGTTGACTCCCACCACTTAGATTAGGATTATAGCATTTAGAGCTAGAAAAAAATCTTAAAGATATTCAGGTGTGGTTATCCCTTCCACATGTGACTTTCCCCATTGTGGTTTCAATATATCTTGTGTTGGCATGAGAAACTAAATGGGAATATTTTGGTAGTTTTGCAGAAGCTGCAGACAACACAGAAAAAGTTTAGAAACTCAGAAATGCGTAAAATATATGTATATTGTTGTATAATATCAACATATTTTATCTTTTAATGCCATAATAATTCAGACTTCTCTCTGGTATGAAAGAAGGGCCAAGCAATTTTATGCAGATTTTCCAGATCATGGAGACTGTGCCCTTAATTTCCACAATGTGGAAGGGATAACTGTATAATCCCCTTCTCCCTTCCATTCCCTCCTGCCCAGTAATTTTTTTTTTTGGTTTGGAACTCAACAAACCAACAAAATGAATATTTTAATATACAAAGAAAAACAGAAAAGGAAGCTGTCTATGAAACCATGACTATACATATGGCTTATTTTAAAAATGCTTATAGCAGATTGAATCCCATAGTACTAATACTGCTTTGCTTGTCTCTGAACCTTCATGAACTTCTATCCACTTGACTATATACTTCAAAAAATATTTCAATGATGTTCTTTTCTATCTTTTCTTTTTTAGAGGACACCCTGTTATTTCTTCCCCACTTTTATCCAGAACTTTTCTCTCCTAATCTAAGCCCTCTCTTGTAAGAAAGAAGTGTAGTCAAACAAGCAAATCCATCTTTTTATGGTGTCTGAAAACAGATGTTTCATTCTGAACTTTAAGGGACAGGTCCACAGTGTGAGTTATCCTCAGTCTTCTGAAATTGTGGCTGGTCACTGCACTGATCAGAGTTCTTAGATCTCTCAAAATTGTTGTCTTGTATATTATCGTAGTCACTGCATGAGCAATTCTAGTTCTGCTCACTTCTCAATGAATTAGTTCGTGCAAGTCTTCCTAGATTTCTTGGAGTCAGTTTTTTTTCGTCATTTCTTATGGCATAATATTATTCCATTATGTTTATATATTAAAATTTGCTCATTCATTCCCTAATTGTTAAGTATCTCTTTTGTTTCAAATTGTTTGCCAGAGCAAAAGGCATTACTATAAATATTGTACTGAAAGTGTCTTTTCCTCTTTCTTTGGCGTATGTCTAGTCATGGGAAGGGCAGCTAGGTAGTGTGATATGGATAGAGCACTGCACCTGGAGAAAGGAAGACTCATTTTCCTGAGTTCCAATCTGACCTCAGACATTTACTAGTTGTGTGACTCTGGGCAAGTCACTTGACTTTACCTCAGTTTCCTCATTTGTAAAATGATCTGGAGAAGGAAATGGCAACCCACTCTAGTATCTCTGCCAAGAAAACCCCAAATGGGGCCTCAAAGCATCAGGCATGACTGGATAATGACTGAACAAGTGGTAGTGGTATCAGTGTATCGTAGATGAAATAGGTTTTCACTTCATTTTTCATAAAATAGATGTTCATTAATGAAAATCACACAAAAATTTGGGATTCAAACAAAGCAATCATGAGGGGAAAATTTATATCTCTAAGCACTTTCGTCAAAAAAAGATAAAAACAGTAGATTAATGAATTGAGGATGCAACTAGAAAAAGCAACAAAAAAAAGCCCCTGGTTGGGCCCTCAGAATAAAAATTCTGAAAATCAAAGAAGAGATAAACAATAAATAAATAAAATAAAAAATAAACAAAAACTGAGAACAATCCCCCTCAGTAATTAAATTTCAAATGAAATAAAAGCTTTTTTGAAAAAAAGAAAAAATAACCAATTTTACCAAAAAGAAGGAAACTAATTATCAAAATGAAAATGAAAAAAGAATTCATAACATATGAAGAGGAATTAAATTAAATTATTATAAACTATTTTTTCCAATGATCTGCGAACAAAAATAACAACAAATGAAATGGTTGAATACTGACAAAAATGTACAATACTCAGGGCAACACAATGAGAAATAGAGAATTTAAAATAATTCAGTCTCAGAGCAAAGAGATGGAACTGGCTATCAATAAATTTCCAAAGAAAAGAACCCTCAGTGCTGGAGGCAGAAAAGGAAAAATAAGAAACATCATGGGGAGGTTTCAGAGGAAAGAGGGAGTGAGATACATAGTCACACATTAAGCAGAAGAAGCAAGAAGATTGAGAGCTCTAGGCTAAGACTGGGCTGGGGGTTGGGGGTGGAAGTGTGGGAATATGGGCAAGAGAAGCAGTGAGAAGGAGGAGGAAGCCAGTGATTTCCTTATAAGCCCAGATTCAATTTCCACTTGTAAAAGACATTATATTTTACAAGGGCTTTCATATACATCATCCCATTTGATCCTTATGCTAACCTTGTGAAGTGTGTGTGTGTGTGTGTGTGTGTGTGTGTGTGTGTGTGCGTGCGTGCACATGCCCGTGCTTGCACACATTATAGGTTAGCTTGGCAGGAGTTCTTAATTTGGGGTCCAAGCACTTGGTTTTATATTTCTGGTTAGCTACCAATCTCTGTATATCACAGGGTTGGCATGAGGATGAAATGTTTTTGAGGACAACTAGGTGGAGAAATGTATAGAGTGCTAAGCCTGGAGTCAGGAAGACTCATCTTCCTGGGTTTAAATCTGACATTATTAACTATGTGACCCTGGGCAAGTCACTTAACCCTGTTTACCTCAGTTTCCTCATCTGTACAATGATCTGGAGAAGGAAATGACTAGCTACTCCAATATCTTTGCTAAGGAAACTCCAAATGGGGTCATGAAGGGTCAGACATGACTGAAAAACAACAGAATTATTATTATTTCATAATTGTATCAGAGTGTCACAAAATCAAGTGTTTTGTGAAAATTAAAGGGAAAAAGGTTGTGAGGATGAGGACATATTAATCTGGGGCAGAAGTCCCTTTTAAAGATATAATACTCACCAGACTTGGGATAAGTGATTATCCAAACATCTTCTGGCCTGCATTGGAACTGCTCAATCCTTTCCCAGTTTTTTGTGAAGGCATAAACCATGGGGTAGCCATGGACGGTCTCCCAATCATGTCGGAGGTAGTCTGAAGTACTCATTCTGGTGTTAGATGGAGGATGTTTCAGTTGTAAAACTGAGGAATCAAACCAGAAACTGGTCAGCAAAACATTGTGAACAGAAGTAGAAATTCATATGGGTTCAGAGTGCATTGGGAAGGAAAAAAACACCATTATCTTTGCATATCTTGTATGTGAATAGAAGAGGAAATGAAGGCAAAGCTAGACTGAATCCAAGCTAGGAGTGGCCATGAATACTGGGTCAAGCAGTGTGAATTTGATCCTGAAGACTAGTGGGCTTCAAAGTGAGAAGCCATGGAATGACCCCAAAGAAACTGGGATGCATAATGAGAAGGTGGAAATCTAAGCAGCCCTCTCTCCTCCTTCCCTATCCTGAGGCTCAGCTCCAACATAACCATATCTGTTCCTTACCCAGGGGTAATCACATAAGTTTAGGAGAAAACCTTTAAGAGCTCTGAGATAATGGGAGAAGAAATAAAACAGAGATCAGAGGAAATGTAAAACCTCATTACCTGAGCCTGCAGAAAAAGCTAGTGTTGAAGACAAACTTCTGCTTAGCTCCAAAAAGCATCCTCTCCTGGCTTGAAGAACCATGCCAGATTGATGGCTAATATTGATCGAAATGCTCAGATCTCTGTCACCTGCCAGTTAGGCTTGGCAATCAAAGCTCCAGATTCAGTAAGGGAGGAGGGAAGGTCTTTGGCCAGAGAGAACAAAGAGGCTACTTCAAGGTGAAGATAGTGTCTGGGATCTAGAGAAAGGCTCCCCAGCAATTAGGAATGTAGAAAGTTGCCATTCTTCCAGAGGCATGTACAACACCGCCTTTTTCTATCACATTCCCTTCATTATTTTGCTATGCATTTTTTTTCTTCAAAGAAGGGTGTTTTGGTAATAGAAACAGATGGAATTGGGATGCTTTTTTCATATTCAAATGGGATTGTAAGGTCAGTACTGAAGATTCCTGGACAAGATTTCCATTGCGTTTAGCATGCAAATGAGTATTAATTATTCCAAATGGGGTTACTGTTAATGGAGACTGGGGCCAGGCTGAAGAGAGATGGGGAGGATGAGGTAGACCAGGTCACCAAATAACCTCTTGCTGTGTACATTGTGCTTTGGATGTCCCAGAGATATCACAAATTTGATAGATCCAAAACAGAACTCAAAAGCTTTCTACCCAAACCCTCCCTTCTGGCAAAGTCTCTTATTTCTTTCAAAGGCACAGCCATTCTGTCAATCTCCAAGGTTTGTAAGCTCCACATTATTCTTGTTTCCTCACTCTCCCACACCCCACATATCCAAACCAATCACCAAATCCCAGCATTTCTATCCCTATGACATCTCTTGCACCTGGCCCCTTCTCCCAATTCACAGACATTCTCTTAGTGTAAACCAAACCCTCATTGCTCATTACCTGAACTACTGCAACAGCCTCCTTCCTAATTGTCTCCCTGATTCCAATCTGTGCCTACTCCAAATTCCCATTTTGGTCACATCCAAAAAATCCATGTCTGATTTTGTACCCTGACTCCATCTAAACCCTATCATGAGCTGGATTTGCTTGAATCCTTTGGAGACTGTGCTTCAGGCTGTAATTCCGAGTGAAGAGAAGCCAGACATGCTCATGTGTGAGGGTGTGTCTGATTTCATTCTTGACCAGTCATAATGTTAATGAAATACGGGGTGGGTATTGTGATTGTTCAGTCATGGATGATTAGACTTCAGTAGTGAGTCTTTCTTTGGATTCTGAGCTAGAAGGGACATGAGAGATCACTGAGCACAACCTCATTTCATAGACAAGAGAACTAAATTCTAGATAATGATGGCTAACTTACACACACATATGGATAATTATGCATGGGACAGCTAGGTGGTACAGTGGTTAGAGTGCTGGACCTGGAGACAACTCATCTTCCTCAGTTCACATCTGGGCTCAGAAAGTTACTAATTGTGTGACCTTGGGCAAGTCACCTAACCCTCAGTTTGCCTCAGTTTCCTCATATGTAAAATAAACTGGAGAAGGAAACAGCAAACTGCTTTAGTGTTCTTACTAAGAAAACCCGAAAGTGGGTTCACAAAGAGTTGGGCATGACTGAAATGACTGAACCATAAACACAAGCTTATGAAATATATCTGTGTGTATTTACATGTAGACAAGATATAGAAAAATGTATTTATAATACATTATAATAAAATTTTATAATATGTTTATATAATATATGAAACTTTGCAAAGGGCTTTATGTATATGATCTCATTTGATTCCTACAATGACCCTAGGAGGTAGGTGTTATCTCCATTTTCTTGATGAGAAATCAGCCTGAGAGAGGCTAAGTGACTTGTTCAATGTGGTATAGCTTAGTAAGGACCTGAGTCAAGATTTGAACTCAGATCTTCCTGACTCTGAGTCCAGTGTTCTACTGATTATGGTGCCTAGCTGCCCTACAGAGTGGGGAGTGACTTGATGAAAGTAATTTCAGGAGAGAACTAGTATTAGAATTCAGGCCTCATGACTTCCATCCCTATGCACTTTCCTTTGGTTTTAAAGTCACTTATTTGTTAATGGAATAAATAAGTGATTGATTTCTGCATAATGAGTAGCTTTGTTTGTAGAACTGTCTTGAGAGTGTCAGATGCTAATGGAGGTTCTCTAGTCATCTCTCATATTTGCTTTGAAGGTCTTATAGTGCAATTCTTGCTAATATTATCTCACAACTTTATGGCACTTCAGGTTTACAAAACACTTTTTTCACAACAGCCCTCTGTGGTAGATGGTATGGATGTTATTTAAGTCTGGCTGCTACAATTCATCTTCTACCCCCTACCCTTATAGCTAGCAAATTCCTAGCACCTGTTACTCTCCTTATCCTACTTAATCACCAGTTCCAAGCAATAAACTCTTCCCCAACATCTATCTTGTATTCTCATCTCCATTTTTATCAACTCTACTTTCTACCCATTCCAACTTTGTTCACTCCTTCCATGCTACCTTCTGGAATTCCTGTGCCATAGTGAACAAATTTCTTTTCATTCAACTCTTTCTCTTCTGCCCCTTCTACTGATTTTCTATCACTAAAACATGACTTCTCCCAGAAGTCACTGCATCCCAAGTCATCTTCTCCATTACTTTTATCGTATCACCTGGCACATTGGCCCCATAGGTAGAGTTGGAACACTTCTTGTTCTCCATTGACACTTGTAGTTTTTCCTTTTGCTTTCATTACTTGGTAACCTTACCTCCTTTGAAGTTCACTCTACTAAAAATTCACACATTATTTATATTCTGTTGACTATTGTGAATGTGGCCTCATGCCATTTGCCATGGGACAAACATATTCAGTGCCTGGCATGCTGTTTTCCTTTCTCCCTCAATTTCTGCCCTTCCACTAGGAGATTTCAACATACACATTCATGCTTTCTCACACTCCCCAACTTGCTAATTCCTTAATCTCTTTAAATTCCATGACCTGTTCCTAAACTCAGTTTCCACCACACACAGACATGGTCACTCCTTGGATTTCACCATTATACTGTTTTCCTTTCCTTGTTAAAAACCTCTGATAGTCCTCTATCTGACCATAATCCCTTACCATCCTAACTCTACTTATGTCTCAGCCCTCCTAAATATATTCTTCTCCATTGTCTTGACCTCAATTTCCTTTCTCTTCTTTCTTTTATGTTCTTAGACTATTTCCCTGTTCTGACGTCACTTTTCTCTCTCCCTGCTCTCAACCTCAGAGATAGGCAAGTCAACTCTATACATCATTGTACTCTTGGATCCCTCAGCCCCTTTGTTTAAATACTGCCAATTTCTTGCCAAACCCCAGCCCTTGCATTATTTTCACTGACTTCTTCCACTTTACTCATTTGATGCTAAGTGGAGTTAGGGAAAGTTAAGTAACAAGACTGGATTATACTACAGATTTATGGTACCTAACTACAAATAAGCTCTCAGGGCAACAAGGCAGTCTTTTTATTCCTCTCTAATTGATTCCTTATCTCACTCCCCACAGAAGCTATTCCAAATTTCTTCTCTCCTCAAGCCTTCCATATCCTCTCCTCACCCCATTCTTTTTGTTGAGGATATAACTTAATGACAAAATTATCATTATTTGCTGTGAGCTCCTTTCCTCATTTTCTTTATCTCAAAACTCCTTCACATCATCCTTCATTCTGTTCTCCTTTATCACAGTTCATGACAATGGAGTGGTGCTTCTCTTTGCCAAGGCCACTCCTTCTTCATATCCGCTCCCATTTTCTCCATCCAATGTCCCATGTAATCATCTCTCTCTAATCTTTAACCTTTCCCTATTTACTAGTTCCTTTCATGCTGCCTTCAATCATTTCCAGGTCCCTCCCATCATTTTCAGATATGAAAAATGTGTCTACAACATTGTACTTATTCATTTCATTGGGGGTTCAATGTTAAGGGTGGGGTTGTTGTTGGGAAGTAACAGTAATATAAAAAAAGAAAAGAAAATCAACAAAACATTTGAAATAGAAAAAAGAAAAGAAAACTATGCTGTGTTGCCAGCAGGAGACTTGAACCATTTCCAGATTGGCAGGACTTGCAAGAGCTTGCATGCCTCTGACAGAGCCCTTTGAGAACTCACAACTCTATACCACAAAGAAGCTCTTTGAAAGAGTAGAATTTTGCGGAAGAAAGACTGATTTATTAGCTAGTTTTCAAGTTCAGATTTTTTCTGAAAATATTTTTTTTACCCAACTAATGTTTTCTCTTGTTCAATTATTGCCTTTGATAAGCATGCTTTTCAATTGAAATATCTTTCATCTGAATAAATAAGTGCCAGATATTGTAACCCTCTCCTCCAACCCAATATGTGCCAAAAATGTCCTAAACCTAGCCTAGAAATGGGTTTATGTTCTGGAAGACACAGTTATAAAACTAGAGGTAACAAAACAGTTATGGGATAAACACTGATTTTGAGTCAGAGACTTTGGTTTGAATCCTAAGTCTGCCACTCATGATCTGTGTTGACATTAAGCTATTTCACAATTGATGAACATTCTCTCAATTTTTAGTTCTTTGCTCCCACAAGAAGGGCTGTTAGAAGCATTTTGGTACTTAGAGGTCCTTTTACCTTTCCTTTGATATTTTTGGGATACAGACCTGATCGTGGTATATAGGTATATTAATGGCATAGAGGAGATAGTGATAGTGATAGCAATGGCTGGGTCAAAGGGTCTGCCCAATTTTATAATCCTTTGGATGTAGTTCTCAATTGTTCTCCAGAATGGTTGGACCAGTTCACTACTCCACCAACAGTCCATTAGTGTATCTGTTTTCATTCTTCTCCTCTAGCATTTGTAATTATGGATCTTTCCCAGGTCTCAGGCAATGCCCATTCATCAGTAGATAAATGGTCAAAAGATAGGAACAATTGGTTTTAAATGAAGATATTGAAGGATGAACAACAACAACAATTGCTGATAGGTGTGGCAGTACCTAAAACTTGTTTTAATTTGCATTTTTAATCAATAGTGATTTAGAGTATTTTTTCATATGACTATAGGTAGCTTTGGTTTCTTCTTTAGAAAGCTGCCTGTTTACATCCGTTGACCACTTATCAGTTGGGGAATGGCTCTTATTCTTATTTTCTTTAGTGGCTCTTATTCTTACAAATTTGACTCCATTCTACATATAATTGATAAATGAGGCCTTTATCAGAGAAACTTGCTGTGAATTTTTTATATTCATTGTCCATGGTGCCTTTTAGTAAAATGTAGTTTCCCTGATTATCTCTTTTAATTAGGCCTATTTTTGCTTTTGTTTTGCCTGAGATCATGATTACTACTGCAGCCTTTTAAAATTCAGTTGAAGCACAGCTCTAGCTCTTTATTTTAATTCTCTGTGTGTCTTTCTGTTTCAAGTGTGTCTCTTATAAACAATATATTTAATCAATTGTCAAATCCTGGTTTTTCTTTCTTTATAACATCTCAAACATCTGACCCCTTATCTCCCTTTAAAGCCAGTGTCTTAGTTCAAATTCTCATTATCTTTTACTATGATGGCCTCCTAACTGGTCTTCCTGACTCAAGTTTGTGCCTATTCCAATACATCCTCAATATAGTTATCAAAGTGATTTTGGCTTACATGCAGATCTAACCATGTTACCCTACTACTTCATAAAATAAAGTGTTTCCCTGTTGTCTCTAGTATTACATAAAAACTTTTCTGTATAGATTTTAAAATCCTTTAAAAACTGCTCCCAACTTATCTTTCTAGTTTCCTTAGAAGGCCATTGTAATAAAAGGTGATTTTTGGTTTTAGTTCTAGCTCCTTTGACCTCTAGAATATCACATTCCAAGCCCTTCTGTCCCTTAATGTAGAAGCTGCTAAATCTTGTGTTATCCTGATTGTTTCCACAGTCCTCAAATTGTTTCTTCCTGACCAAGAGGTGATTGGAAAATTCTTTTAATTTCTATTTTGCCCTCTGGTTCTAGAATATAAGGGGGATTTTCTTTGGGAATTTCTTGAAGGATGATTTCTAGGTTCTTTTTCTGATCATGACTTTCAGGTAACCCAATAATTTTAAAATTATCTCTTCTGGATCTATTTTTCCAAATCAGTGGTTTTTCCAATGAGATATTTCACATTGCCTTCTATTTTTAAAAATTTATTTGGATCTCTTTTAAAGTATCTTGATTTCTCATAGTTATTAGCTTCCATTTGCTCTAATCTATTTTTTTTTGGAGGGCAGTTGGGGTTAAGTGACTTGCCCAATGTCACAAGGCTAGTTTTTTGTGTTAAGTGTCTGAGGCCAGATTTGAACTCAGGTACTCCTGACTCCAGGGCCGGTGCTCTATTCACTGTGCCATCTAGTCACCCCTGCTCTAATCTAATTTTGAAGGAATTATTCTCTTCAGTGACTTTTTGAAATTCCTTTCCCATCTGGCAAATTCAACTTTTTAATTCATTCTTCTCCTCATTGGCTTTTTGGGCCTCTTTTCCCATTTGAATTAGTCTATTTTTTAAGGTGTTATTTTCTTGAGGTTTTTTTGGGTCTCCTTTAGCAGGCTGTTGACTCTGTTTTCATGATTTTCTTGCATCATTCTCATTTCTCTTCCCAATTTTTTTCTCCACTTCTCTTGATTTTCAACATCCTTCTTGAGCTCCTCCATGGCCTTTAACTAGTTTGTATTTTTCTTGGAAGCTTTCGATGCAGGAGTTCTGACTTCATTGTCTTCTTCTGACCATGTTTTGATCCTTTTTGTCCCCAGAAAAGGATTCTATGGTCTGATTGAACTTCCTTTGCTTGCTCGTCTTGCCAGCTAATTACTTGACTTTTGCGCTCTTTTCCATTGTAGGACTGTGCTTCCAGAGTGGAGAGAGCTGTGTTCCAAATTATTGGAGTTTTTTTTTTACAAATGTTGTCAGAGCTATGAGGAGGGTGCCCTCTCTACAGACATCCCAAGTTCTGGCACACTGGCCACACACCCCAGGACCACCTCCCTAGACCATGATCCAGATCCAAGCAGGTCATAGCAAGAGCAATTGCCCTCTAAATGGTCACTTGGTCTCCCAAGATCTGCAGTCCAGGAGCTCTGGAGAAAGCCAGGTAGCTGCAGCTGCAGTCACTGTTCCTCTGCCACCTCTCACCTTGGGAGCAGGGACCAGACTGTGCTCTTCTATCACCCAATTCCAACAGAGTTCCCTACTTACTTTTTACTTTTTCTTTGGAATTTATGGATTGAGAAATCTGGAGACTGCCACATCTGCCAGCAATTCACTCTTCTAAAGTCTGTCCTGGCCAGTCTGTGGTGCTGTTTGGGGCCACCACATATCTGGGCCCAGGTGGCTCACACAACTGTGCTCAGCTCACAGCCTGGTTGGATAGACTTTTCTTTCTGGCCTGCCAGGCTGCCTTCAGCTGGAGATTTGTTTCTCTCTGTCACTTTGTAGGTTTTGTAGCTCTAAAATTTGTTTAGAGTCATATTTTACTGTTATTGGAGGTGATTGGAGCGGGAGCTCAGACAAGTTCCTGCTTTTACTCTGCCATTTTCTCCCCCTTTTTTTTTTTAATCTTTGTTATATGAGAAGGCTCTCTTGGAGAAGAGGGAGAATTACAGAGGAAATTTAGGTGATGTAAAAACAAAAGGTATGAGCAAAATTTATTTAAAAAGTAATACAGGGGGTGGCTAGATGGCACAGTGAATAGAGCACTGGCCCTGGAGTCAGGAGTACCTGAGTTCAAATTCGGCCTCAGACACTTAGCACGAAAACTAGCCGTGTGACCTTGGGCAAGTCACTTAACCCCAACTGCCCTCCAAAAAAGCAAAAAAAAAAAAGTAATACAAAGAAATTTTGAGGGAGAGATCCAATAAATAGTTCATAAGATCAGGAAAAGCCTAAAGAATCTTGGCTGTTAAGATGTTTTAGGAAGAAAAAAACCCCCAGGCACCATATATTACCATAGCAGGACTTTGAATGTATTTAGACCTAATAATTGACACATAAACATTTTCAACTGCTAGAAAATAATATTTTTTGAGGAGGAGGGGTCCAGTGAAGTGATTTCATCAATATAAGGAAGTCTCAGTGTGATCAGAAACTTCTCTGTGACAGTCTTAGGCAGAAGAACGGAATGGAATAAGCCTTCTGTGTGACAGGCACAGTGGTGAGCACTTGGGCAAATATGATCTTTTTTGATTGTCACAACAGCCCCGTGATGTAGGAGTCATTATTTCCACTATTCTACAGTTGTGGAAACTGAGGCAGGCTGAGGTTAAATGACTTGCAAAGGGTTACCCAGCTAATAAGTATCTGAGGCTGGATTAGAAGTCAGGTCTTTCTGACTCTGGCCAAGTCACTTCATCTTGTTTGCCTCATCCGTTTGCCTTATCTGTCAAATGAGCTGGAGAAGGAAATGCGAACTACTACAGTGTCTTTGCCAAGAAAATCCCAAATGGGGTCACGAAAAGGCTGAAATGACTGAACAACCACAACAAAACAAAGGTCCATTGTTCTATCCATGGTGCCACTGGCTAGCCTAGCACCCTGAGATCTTAAGTGACTTGTCCACAGTAATATAGCCAGTATGTCAGAAGTACGATTCTAGTTCAGGTTTTTTCAATTCTAATCCTGTCCCTGACTCTCAGCTCTGCTACCCTACCTTTCCAAGGAAAGAAAGGAAAATAAAAAGCCCAGTGGGCAATCAGTCCGTGGACCATTCCAAAGATACAAAATCAACATAAGCTTTACTCTGCTCTGCTTTTCAGAAGGTAGTAGGGGCACCTAAGGACCAAAATGGATTCTAAGGACAAGCTGTAGCTAGGAAACAGGAGAACAAAATTAGGGGCTCCTGATCAAATCACTCCAACATGAGACCCCTGAGGAGCTTGGGAACTCTTGTTGAAACTCCTACATCTGAGTGCCTTTTTGATGTGGTTCAGTTAAAATTGTTTATGTTCTGATCACAATAGAGAAATTCTTTCCTGTTTTCAACATTCAGGGGGCAAAGTTGCTCTGAAGGAAATGTTACATTATGAATTCCATTCTCAGCACTTCAAAACCCTGCTCTTGGCATGCTTTCATTTGGCTGGAGGCTGAGGCTCTTGGATAACTTTTTTATGTCAAAGTTTTCCTAAGAGCCTAAAGTAGGAGAAAAGAAAAGAGGAGGAGCATCTAACATTTGGGAGTGGAGGGAGGGGTTTCTTCATTTAATTTGCAATGCAATGCCAATGTTTAGATCCTAGAAAAACTAGGATCCAGGTTAGGAGTCCTCTGCTTAGTCAATATTTGTATAGCAAAGGTGAAAGATGGATGTTTTAATAAGGACAAATACTCTAGCGTGACATAAATCCATGAAATTAATGTCAGGAACTTTAGAGCCCAGGACTGAGTTGAAAACTGTGAAAAAAAATGTTGGGGGAAGAGAGGTATGTTGGTAAATGTGTTGGTAGGGTATTGTTGGTGTTTTTAGTTAGTTTCAAAGCAGAAAGAAGGAAGGGGAATGTTATAGGGGTAGAGAAAAGAGTCCTTGAGCATATAGACATGATATTTCAGTGATTGTAGAGCTATAAATTGGTCTAAATCATTTGGCAAATTATTTGGGATTATGCAGGAAAAGTTAAAAATCATTCATATCGTCTGATTCAGAGATTCCATTGGGTACATCATGACTTGAATGGAGGATAGAAGAGACTTGAGGCAGGGAAAGCAACTCTCATTCTCACTGTGACCTTCAATCCCTCCACCCTTCAGTGTTCTCCCCAGTTATCGCCTAAGCTTTAGCTGCACTCTGCTGCCTTCCCTACTCCAAGGAGACTGATAGCAGCAAGAAAGAACCCACGCATTCAATGATGTCCATAGTAGCATTATTTGTAATAACAAAAAACTTAAAATAAAATATCTGCCCAAGGATTAGGAAGTCACTGATCATAACTGCAAAGAAGGATGAATATAAAGAATTCAGAGAAGGGTGAGCAGAATGAAGAAAGCAGGACCAACAGAACGATGTCCATAATACCTGTATCATATATTTTAAGTTTTTTTCCACAACATGGGATTTGAGTTGAAACTTGAATATCATATATTTTAGTATAATATATGTTATACAGTGTGGTGGAACAGAAAAATTCTGGAACTTTAGAGACCTGAGTTCTAGTCCTGAGTGCCACCAACCATTTATGGCCAAAGTGCTTCTGTCACATTTGCGACAAATCATTTCCTTCTTGAATTTTGTTTCCTTTATTTGTATAATAAATTTGATAATCCCAAAAGTCTCTTCTAGCTATAAAAGTTCGGGTACCTTGTGTCAAGGTTATTTGATGAATCTAATCCAATTAATTAATTCAAATTATAGCTAGAATGATCCTTAAAAATCATCCCAATCTTTTCATGTGTGAGGGACCTGTTTTTCACATGAAAGCCTTCCACATAATAATAGATGTGCTGTGGGTATCCATTAATCAGGAAATACATGATTAGATATGTACTTATTGCAAAAATTTTGGAGCCCAAAGATTATAAATCATTGATGCCAGTCCAGTCCTCTCACATTTATCTGACAATGGTCTCAACCTTCCTAATGCCACGACCCTTTAATACAGTTCCTAATGTTGTGGTGAGGAACTGTATTAAAGGGTCACAGCATTACGAAGGTTGAGAACCACTGGTCTAGGAGAGGAGCCCAGATTTCAATCCAGCTTCTCCAGTGCCAGGTACTCTGTGTTCTCCAGGATCCTACATCTGACAGCATAGGTGTTTGAGAATTTCAAGTATATTTCAAAGTCCTGGGTGAGAAGAAAAGGACTTACCCTCTGGATCAGATTTTCAATCTTTTCTCACCAGACTGGTCTTCCTTCCCTTTTCTTCTAGTTGGAGCCTGTGTTGCTTCTGTTCTTAACAACTCAACCTCTGTTGTCAATTTACATCCACCTTGAAGAGATAAGAGAGTGTTCCTTGGCATGAATCTATCATCCCCTTGGAAACCCTCGAATGATTTGGGGAAAAGTTCATGGAAATGATTGAAGGGTAGACTTGGCCTATAGATGTGGCTTTAGAAGCAGAACAGGAAACATCAGAACAGGAAGAAAACAAATATCCCACACTCCTCCTCAAAGACTTACCAGGAAGAGAAAACAGAAGTGTGCAAATTCTGCACTGACTGCTGTGTAAGGAGTTAAAGTCTAGAGTTGAGCAAGAGTTTCCTGGACACGAAATAGTGAGGACCAATTGGCTGAAAACTATTTATAATATTGAGTTTAGAGCCCTGGGCATGGAGCTCAGGAAGAAATAAAACTTTGCAGTTCCAATGAGCAAGACTGGACAAGAGATTTCTTTACAAGATATTTTTTTACTGCTTGTAGGAGCAAAAACTAAAAAAAAAAAAAAATCCAGTAATGAATGTAGCAGGGCAGGTCCTGAACTTTATATTACCTCTGTAGTACTATTTGAGGGGGCTGGAGGGCACCTGGTCCATCTTCATCTTCCTCAATGGTTGTTGTTGTTTGTCCTCCTCAAAGAGGACCCTGATATCAGGACATTAATGTGAAGACTTGCAAATGAATAGGATTTACTTGAGGGAGGGCTGGGCACAGTGAGCAGCCTCACTTTCTCCTCCAGTCAGCTGGGTCCAGTGGTGAGATATAGATCAGGATGACTGGAGATGTCCCCCTTCCTCACTAGACTGCTGTGCTAAAGCCAGTCCTTTGTGTATAGATGATAGCATTACGGGAGCCCTGTTCAAACACCCTTACTTGAAAAGTGTCACATATGTGACATCCACATTTAGTTAATGACTAATTTGTTACCTTAAAGGAATGGTACTAGGATTGAGGAAGATGGGGAAGGTTCTTTTTCACAAGATGGGATTTGGGTTGACACTTGAAGAAAACCTGGAAGTCAGGAAGCAGAGAAGAGAAGGGAGAGCATTTCATGCACGGACAACAGCCGGTGATAAGTTATAGAATCAGGATATGGAGTATCTTGTGCAAGGAACAGAAAGGAGGCTGTTGTAGCTGTGTTATAGAGTGCTTGGAAGAAACTAAAGTGTAAAAAGACTGCAGAAGTAGGAAGGTTTAGGATGAGAAGGGCTTCAAAAGCCAAGCAGATCTTATCCCAGAGGTAGAAGGGAGACATTGAAGTTTACTGAATGTGGGGGAGATGAGATTATATGGTCAGACCTGGACTTTGGGTACATTATGACTTAGATGGAGGATAGAAGAGAGCTGAGGCAGGGAAAGCAACTCTCATTCTCACTGTGACCTTCAATCCCTCCACCCTTCAGTGTTCTCCCCAGTTAT
>CM053601.1:11819495-11858168 GCA_028646575.1 Pseudocheirus occidentalis
ATATTCCAAGCCTTTTGATCCCTTAATGTAGAAGCTGCTAGGTCTTGTGTTATCCTGATTGTGTTTCCACAATACTCAAATTGTTTCTTCCTGACTGCTTGCAGTATTTTCTCCTTGACCTGGGAACTCTGGAATTTGACTATAATATGTCTAGGTGTTTTCTTTTTGGGATCTTTTTCAAGAGGTGATAGGTGAATTCTTTCAATTTCTATTTTGCCCTTTGGTTCTAGAAAATCAGGGCAATTTTGCTTGATAATTTCTTGAAAGATGGTGTCTAGGTTCTTTTTCTGATCATGGCTTTCACGTAGTCCAGTAATTTTAAGTTTATCTCTCCTAGATCTATTTTCCAGGTCAGTGGTTTTTCCAGTGAGACATTTCGCATTGCCTTCTATTTTTTTGTTTGTTTGGATATGTTTTATAGTGTCTTGATTTCTCAAAAAGTCATTAGTTTCCAATTGCTCCAATCTAATTTTGAAGGAGTCATTCTCTTCAGTGAATTTTTGAAGTTCCTTTTCCATCTGGGAAATTTGACTTTTTAAGGCATTCTTCTCCTCGTTGGGTTTTGGGCTCTTTTGCCATTTAAGTTAGTCTATTTTTTAAGGTGTTATTTTCTTCAGAATTTTTTTTTGGGTCTCCTTTAGCAGGCTGGTGACTCGCTCTTCATGATTTTCCTTCATCATTCTCATTTCTCTTCCCAATTTTTCCTCCACTTCTCTTGATTTTTAAAATCCTTTTTGAGCTCCTCCATGGCCTGTAACCAATTCATGTTTTTCTTGTAGGTTTTTGATGCAGGAGTTCTGACTTTGTTGCCTTCCTCCAACTCCATGCCTTGATCCTTTTTGTCCCCCCAAAAGGATTCTATCCTCTTTTTGTGCTTCCTGTGCTTGCTCATATTGCCAGCCAATTACTTGACCCTTGAGCTCTTTGCCATGGTAGAACTCTGCTTCCAGAGTGGAGAGAATTGTTTCCTAAATCACTGGGGTTTTTGTAGCAGCTGGAGCTATTAGGATGGCACCATCTCTAAAGCCCCCACAAGCTCTGGCTCACTGGTCACACATCCCACGACCACTACCCAAGACTGTGATCCAGATTTAAACAGGTTAAAGCAAGAGCAGTTATCCTCTAAATGGTCACTTGGTCACCCTACAATATGCAGGACAGGAGCTCCTGAGGCAGCCACATGGTGCAGCCTCCTTGACTCCACCTCTTTTCACCCCTGGGGTGCAGCAGTTGGACCTTGCTCTTCCTTCCACCCCTCTTCAGAGCTCCACACTGACTTTTTACTTTGTCTTTGGTGTATATGAATTGAGAAGACTTGAAGCCACCACAGATGCTGGTTATTAAACTCTCCTGAAGTCTGCTCTGGCCCTGCTGGTCAGGGCCTTCCTGGGACTGGAACCACACAGCTCCCTCAGGACTGAGCTAGGCTCCCAGCAGGATGTGTTAGACCTTTCCTGTTGGCCTGCTGACTGCTTTCAGTGGCAGATTTGTTTCTCTCTGTCACTTTGTGGGTTCTGTTACTTTAGAATTTGTTTAGAGTCATTTTTTCTACAGGCGTTGGAACTGTTTGGAGCCAGAGCCCATGCTACATCTTCTACTCTGCTATCTTGGCTCCGCCCTCTCATTACTACCAGCTTTTGCAACCTTCACTCCTATTGATCTGCTAGTGAATGATGGGGCCATTGTAAGTTTATGTTATATAACCTCAAACCTGGCACCTGCTGCAGCCACGTTTATTTGGTTTATTTATCTATTTTCATGCCTATCACTTAATTTATTCCTATCCAATTCACCACAACAGTTAGACAAACTTTTTTATCTCTCCTCAATTCTCCCCTGGCACTCCTCCTCCAACTCTCTCAGTTAAGGAGTTTGTCTAACATTTTCTCAAAGATAATTGAGGCTATTTACCCCACTCTTTTCCTGTCTTTATTTTGTTGAATTTCATTGATTGTAGTTGTCTTCCTCCACTATCTCCTTCTCTCCTTTCTTACATGAAGAGATGTCCCTTTTCTTTGCCAATGCAGACCCCTCTACCTGCACAGGTGACCCCATTCTGCCCATCCTATCTTCTCCAGCAGATTGCCTCCTCTGTCATCCCCATTCCCTCACTAATCTTTAATCTCTCCCTTTCTATTCGCTGTGTCCCTGCTGCCTATAAACATTCTGACATCTCCCTCATCCTCAAAAAACCCTCAATTGATCCATCCATCCTTACTACTTTTCATTCTGTATCTTGTCCCCCTTTAATGGCCAAAGTCCTTGAGAAAGCCTTTTTATTCCCTCAATTTTACTCTTGTTCTCTTCTGAACTCTGTGGTCCGTTTTCCTACCTCATCATTCAACTGAAGCAGCTTTCTCTACATTTGCCAAAGATTTCTCAATGACCAAATCTATGACCTTTTCTCAGTTAAATTGCAGAGAAGCTTGTGACCACTTTAACCTCTGGTTTCCCAGTGGTGAAGCCATTTGGATGTGGAAGTGGAGGCAATAGAGGTTTGTGCTGTTTCTCTTCCTTCCAGACATGATTGCATCTATGATCTTTTTCCATTTCCATCACAGTGTGCTCAAGGGTTCTTTACCACTCCTCTTGTTTATTGGCGTATTCCAGAATTTAGCACAGTGCCTGACACATAGTGGTTACTTAATAATGATTATTATATTGTAGAGTTATATTGACTCTTGAAACTCTCATTAATGGAAGAAATTCTTGTAGAGAATGGGCCCATGAAATCTGCCAAACCCACTGCTGTCCAAATGCCACTAATGAACAGGTAAGCCTAAGCATTTCAGTGACAGCATCATCCTTCCACTGCCCTAGACCACTGGCCCCACCTCTATTCTAGCCCCTTTAATTATTATTGAAAAAGGGAATCCCTTTTAATCTCCTCTTGTGGAAAGGGGTCTGCCATCCATGCCATAATCAACCAAAATTGTTGATTAACTACTACCAACAGGGCAGGCAAGTGAGCCTGGCTGGAGTAGCAAGGCATAGAGAGTAAGATAAGAGCAGCATGTACTATATGAGTCAAATCACTGCTACCCCCTCCACTTGCTTAACCTTGCACCTAGGTGAATAAAACCCAGGTCCCAGAACCCAAGATCTCTAGGAGATGAAGCACCCTTAGACCCTTAACCCTGAATCTTTGTTGATTTCTCCTCAAGGTGAGTTCACTTACTGGCCCTCCATCCCTCTCCTTTTTGTTATCTCTGCCTTTATAATGTTATCTGATGACCAAGTGGTGCCTATAGGCTGGTAAGCCCAACACTCCATATCCTGCTAGTCCTGATGCCAACTGAGTGGTAATGACTGTGGCAACTGTCCAGGGAAACAACCCTTTTGGAGATTAGACCTGAAAACTGCCCCTTCAGGTACTATAGCCAATGATTTTGCTTTAATTAATGTTTCATGGTTTGGTCTGGTAAAATGAAGCATTGTATGGAGGCTTTTTAGGGTTTTTGAATTGATGAGGAACTTATTATTTCTTCAACTTGGATATACTTTTCATGGTTCCATGTTTGGGGAGTACCTGGTCTATATAATTACTGAAAATAAGGCACCAAGGTGAGATTGTAAAGCTCTCCTGAAGTCATTATGAGGTTGCTTAATATGGAACATTTAAAAGAGACTATAGGCTTATCAGGAGATTTAGAGGGCATACTAGTCATAAACTATGCCCTGGTATTCAAAGTTCAGAGAAGGTGATGAGGATCAGTTGGTAGGTAATTGTATCATGAAATCAGAGAATGAAAAAAGAGTGATCCCTTTCCATTTAGAATCAGGAACATTTTTGTTGACCTTCTTAAGTAGAGTCTTGGTTAGACTCTAGTGGGTGCAGAAGTAGGACTCAAAGGGGGGGGACAGGAGAGGAGAGCAGTCAAGGATAAATACTTGGCAGAGAGCCTTGGAATCCAATGTAAATAGTCTGGATTTTTGGAAAAGGGAATAGAGGGGACCTTTTTTCAAACTTCCGTTGCTCTAATAGTTGCTACCTCATCACTTAGCCTTTGTTATTTTACTGCTTCCTGTGACTTTGCCTCTTAAGGAAGACTGTAAGCCTTCTGAGGGCAGGGGCCATGTCTTACATCTTTGTATCTCACAAGATGCCTAGCACAGGACTAGGTACAGTCTTACACAATGTAGTTACTCAGTAAATATTAGCTAATTTAATTAAAAGTGATGACAAATGCTCACTAAATAATTTCTGAATGATGTATTCTGAGAAGGTTACCAGTGAATCTTGCTACTTTTGCTATTTGTTCACAATATTTATTTGTTGTGTTCTTGATATTATTTTATGTCATCATTATATAAAAATATCCACTGGAGAGAGTAATTACCAAAACAGTGGATTATTCTAAGATTGATGCAATCATCTTGATTAACTGAAATAAATATAGGTTAATGGGCTGAGTGTGTTACTTCCCTTGTGTAGACTCAACTGAAAACTTAGCATTGACTCGATGCATCCCAGTTCTCATGGAAGGAGACAGTGAGGAATTAGGGAACAAATTTTGATAAAGGTAGTTTCTAGGTCTCCCAGCTCTCAAGGCCTCCCTTATGCTGAGACTTTCTTCCACCAGGAACCCACAATCTAAGCCTTTCTACCGCTTAGATATTTAAACCTTGAAGAAACACGGCATCACAGAGTTACAACTAGCAATTTGGATATCTGGGGCAGGAGGACCAAAAGGGAATCTCAAATTAACTTTATAACATATGATGTAAAAACAACGCAGGAAACAAGATAAAGTCAGTTGAGTAGGAGAGACGCTGGGACACTGAGCTTTGTTGAGGGCAGGTTGGAGGTTGCATGTAAGTGGGCACCTTGATCAGGCTAGGGAGGAATTCATTTGGGGCACATATTCTACCTTCTGGGAGCTTCTACTTTGAACTAAGAATCTTTGCTAATCAGGTATGAAGTTTTTTCTTTTTGGAGAGGGAAAGGTAGGGCAGTTGGGGTTAAGTGACTTGCCCAAGGTCACACGGCTAGTAAGTGTTAAGCGTCTGAGACCCTATTTGAATTCAGGTCCTCCTGACTCCAGGGCCGGTGCTCTATTCACTGTGCCACCTAGCCGCCCCCATGATATAGTTCTTTAAGACAATTCAAACACTCGGGTAGTTTATTAGGAAATCTTGGACAACCATTCTTGACATCATCTGATGTATAAGGTTAGGACTTTGCTCAGCAGTATATATGTATGGATGTATGGATGTATACATATATATGCAAATTACTAAACTAGACAATTTTGAAAGCTCATAGCCTGTACATGTTTTTACTAAATGTTTGATGGATGTTTTTCCCCCTGCAAAGCATCTCATAACTTTGGAGGAAAGGGAGACATTCCTCAGATCTCGGCTCGAAATTTCAGTGTTGTCCCTTCCATGTGCTTCTTGTAATGTTTTTCAAATCTCTCATACTGGGCCACTGTGAACTGATTCTTCCAGTCGCCTGAAATCCCTGCAGAAGAGAAAGGATAGAGTATTTACCCACTGCATCACTCTCCCATCAAACCATTTTTAGTCTGTTTTCCAAATCGTGGCCCAAACCTTGCATTTTGATGTCAGAGCTATGCTTCACACATTCTCCTCATGTTTCTCAAATGTCTTTAGTTTCTCCAGGTGTATCATTCTGGTGGCTTTTCCACAATTACATCAGCAATCACGGCTTAAATAGCTCTAGAACCACCCAGAAAAGGACTCTGGGATTCAAAATCTGAACACTTTCATTTTCTTGCTAATTTTATTCAGAATATGAAGAATTCTGAATATGAAGAATTCAGAGAGATTTCTACCCAAATCCTTGAGAATGAAAGGAGATGAAACATGCCTTTTACAGAGGCAGATCAGCTGCCCTGTGTGCTACTTGGTTATCACCAATATTTCTCATATTGGTTGTGGTTCAGTCATTTCAGGTCTTCCCAAGTCTTTCTGACCCAGTTTTAAGGTTTTCTTGGCAGAGATAATATAGTGGTTTGCTATTTCATTCCCCTGCTCATTTCATATATGAGGAAACCGAGATAAATAGGGTTAAGTGACTTGCCCAGGGTCACACAGCTGGGAAGTATCTGAGGCCAGATTTGAAATCAGGAAAATGAGTCTTCCTGATTCCAACCCCAGTGTTCTCTCCACTGCACCAAGAATCCATTCAGCCATTTATTGTAACTTAGATATCTGTAGTTGGCAGAGAGAATTAATAGCATAATAGCATTTAATACCTTAATAGCCTTTATCATTAATACAGGATGTTCCCAAAATCTTAGTACAGTCTTAAGCCTCAAATTAATAGATTTGTTGTTACAGTTCAGTTGTGCTCACCTCTTTGTGATTTCATTTGGGGTTTTCTTGCCAGAGATTCTGGAGTGGTTTGCCATCTCCTTCTCCAGCTCATTTTTACAGATATGGGATCTGAGGTAAATGGAGTTAAGTGACTTGCCCAGGGTCACACAGTCAGTGTCTAAGACCCTCTTTGAACTCAGGAAGATGAGTGTTCTTGACTCCAGGCCAGGAAATCTATCCACAATGCAACCTCCTTCCCCCAAATTAGTAAGTAACATTGTTGAATCTGTGATACCCTTTTATACTTCAAATTTAAAAAGCTTAAATTTTCACTAAGACTTTTAGAACATTCTCTAGAGTGCTTTAAGATTTATAAAATACTTTCACAAAGGTAATCTTTTTAAATAATTTATATAGTGCTTACTATATGGCAGGCACCCTGCTAAGTGCTTTATAATTATTAGCTCCTTTGATTCTTACAACAACTGGGGGAGGTAGTGATATTATTATCCCCATTTTACAGATGAGGAGACCAAAGCAGACAGGCTAAGTGACTTGCCTAAGATTCCATGGCTATTAAATGTCTGGGACTGGATCTGAACTTCAATCTTTCTAGTTCTAGGTCTTGCACTCTTCTGGACTCCAGGTCTACCTAGTGGTCTTATAAAACCCAGTCTGAGCAAATCCTAAAAAGGTACTCCATTATTTTAACAAATGTGTGAATTGAGTATTTTCTCAACAAATTTGTTAAAGCAGATAGATACTCCTGACTGTATTTTTTTGTATTTCTCCCACTAGATTATAAGTTCCTTGAGGATAAGGACTATCTTTTGCTTCTTTTTGTATCCTTAGTGTTTACCATGGTGAATGGAACACAGCAGACTCACAATAAGTGTTTATTGAACTGAACTGAATTGAATTTCTGGGCAATAATTGCAGAAAACTGCTGAGCTAGGCTAAACCCCAACAGATACTCTAAGCTCCACACCATTTCAACCATCTAGCCTTCCACAACTTTTACTCAAAGTATGCTAACTAAATAAGATAGAATTTTAGAACCAGAAGGGTCCTCGGTGATCATCTGCTTTAACGTATTCATTTCGTCAATGAGGAAGCTGCTCAGGGAAGTGCACACACTCCAGCTATCCTTGCTCCTACTTCTCTTACAGCTACTAATGCTTTTTTGAGTGAAGAAACCCAGGTCATTCCAGTAGCTCAAGGTGTCTTGGTTCAGTAAAGGATCCCAGGGAAGACATCAGTTGGGATATTCACTTTGGATGCTAAGGGAAAGTTCTCATTTGAAAACTTCCCATCCAGTTAGGTTTGTGCCCACAGAATATTACCTTGAAGTCGTATTTTTCTGTTTTGCCCTCACTTTATTGCTTTTCTAAACCACCCAAAGGGCAACTAGGTGTTAAAGTGTATAAAGCACCACGCCTGGAGTCAGGAAGACCTGAGTTCAAATCCAGCCTCAGACACTCACTAGTTGTGTGATCCCAGGCAAGTCACTTTTTGCCTCAGTTTCTTCATCTGTAAAATGAACTAGAGAAGGAAATGGCAAACCAACCTAGTATCTCTGCCAAGAAAACCCCAAATGGGGTCATGAAGAGTCATAAATGACTGAACAACAACACAAAACCACTCATGGTTACTATTCTCCTTCTCCTATTCCTGCTGTTTCCCTCCTCCCACTTAGGCCATTTAGTCTCATGGAATTTGGGGGATGGAATAGATGAGCTTTCAGATCTCTTCCAACTCCAAAAATCCCACATGTTTTCAAGTATGAGTTCCCCTGTAAGACTCTCACCCTTTCTCATAAAGGGAGATATTTTGTGGTCCATTTCTTTTTCTGTCAACATGGTATAATTGGTTGTTGGATTCTCTTTCATGGTATTGAAGGAGGTGTGATAGAGGATTTTATTCACAGTCTCTTCTGGTAAATCCTTTTCCAGGAACTTCAGAACTTTCAGTAGTTCACGTTTTGGGTCCTAGAGAATCATGGAATTACAGAATTTTAAAGTTGGGATTTCAATGGTTAAGCAGCTCAACTCATATTTGGAAGAAATTTCCCATTATAACATGGTCAACAAATGACTACACAGCTTCTGTATGAAGACCTCCAAAGAAGAGAATCTATTACCTTTCAAGAGAGCTCATTCCATTTTTTGACAGTTCTCACTTTTGGGAAGTATTTTCCTAACACCATACCTAAAATACTGTCTTTATGCCACCAACTTCTTGCTTCTCGTTGTGTTTTCTTGGACAAACAGAACATGTGAAAACCCTCTTCCAAATGATAGCCTTTCAAATACTTGAAGGCAGCTATCAAGTCCTCCTAAGTCTTTACTCCTCTGATCTAGCCTGTCCCTTTTATGTCTCATTATAGGCTCAAGACCCTTTACTACTCTGTCTACTTATTTTGGATATTCTCCAGTTTATCAAAATCCTTCTAAAACAGAAGACAGAACTCGGCATGATAGCTGGTGAGGACAGAATACATTTGGAATAATGCTTCCCTACTCCAAGAAGCTAGGCTTCCCTGAATGAAACCCAAGATAGTATTAATGTTTGGAGTTCCACATAACCTCTGATGCACATTGGCCTCATGGTCCACTAAAATCTTGCAACTTTCTTTTTGAAAGAAAAATAACTTTCTTGGGCATTCTGGGAAGATGGTAGAGTAGGTCAGAAATTTTCAAACTCTCCAAATTTCTTCCATGAGCAGACAGAATATCACCACAAAATGATTGTAGAGAAGCAAAAATAAAGGGGGTAAGGCAGTTGTCCTCATAAGACAGTTTGAGAGGATCTCAGGAAAAATACAACCATATCTAATCATGCCCCCGTCTCTTAAATGGAAAGCTGGTTTCCTTTTGTACTCAAGGTAAGATTTGACATTTATCCCTATTGAATTTCATCTTGTTGGAACCAGGCCAATGCATTAGCCCATAAAGGCCCTTTGGGATCCTGCCTCTGTCATCCAGCAAGTTAACTATCTCTCCCAATTTTGAGTCATCTGCAAATTGGAGTGTGCCATTCATGCCTTTATCTGAGTCATTGGTGAAAATGTTAAATAGTCATTGACATTGAATCATTCACAATAACTTTGAGTCTGGCCATCCAACCAGTTTTGAATCCATATAATTACATTCTTGTCTAATTCATCTCTCTTCATCTCCACAAGAAAAGTGTGAGATGCTTTGTTAGAAGATGATAGAATGACCACAAGACAGTTGTATTTGAAATAATTACATGAATGAAGAGAGTTTCAAGGGAGGAGGGAGGTAGAGTTTCTTTCACATGGAAGAAGGTTCTCTTTTTCTCACCTCTTTCATATCTTCATAGAAGAGGTAGAGGATACGGTAGTCCTTCTTCTTTTCCCACCAGCCCTTCACATGGTCATACCAGGAACCGAAACTTACTGTTAGAGAAGACAAGACGTTCAGAGAAAGAGAAAGATTTATAAGAACATTTCTTGTTATTGTCACCATTATTGTCGTATCCATTTTAATTCAAGAAGCATTTATTAAATACCAACTTTATTGAAAACTCTGCTAAATTTTAAGGATATGAAGGAAAAAACAACATGGAACCTGCCTTCAAGGAGTTACATTCTGCTGTGATAATACAATATGCTGAGCACCTATACAATTAAAGAACTATGCTCTGGGAATAAAAAGAGATACTCTAAAAAATAAAGTCTCTGCTGAAGGCACTGACAAGCTAAAGGCCATCTCCACAGAAAAGATGAGGAGTATTACAAAGTGAGGAAGTAGAAGTGCTAAACGACTTGTAGAAACAATGGATAAAATGAAGATTCAGAAAGGGAAGAGATCATGCTCAACTGGAGATCAGCCCTGACTCAGAAACGAGAGGATCTGAGTTCAAATTCTGCCTCTTTCACTTAACTATGGTGTGACTTTGGATAAGCTATTTACCTCCCTGGGACTCAGTTTCTTTATTTTTAAAATAGAAGAGTTGGACTGGATGCCTTCTTTGGTCCTTTCCAGCTCTGGATCTATGAGCCTATACAAGATGCTGGGACTTAAGCAGAGCCTTGAAGGACAAGTAGGATAGAAGGTGGGGAAGGGCATGTTAGGCAGGTAGAATGTCATGAGCAAAAGTTAAAAGGTACAACTGTCTAAGACAGTCTTGGGAGGAAATGAGTAGATACATTTTTGTTGGAGAAGACTGAAAGTTGGGGAGATGGTCCAGAACAGGTTGTGCAGTGCCTTGAATACCACTGTGGGAATAAGGCTCCACTGATTATCCCATTCAATTAAAAGTAATTGTCTTTGTCACATAAGGACATCTTTTTGATTGACAACCTGAATCAGTGTGCAGGGCCTGTTGCATCTTCATGAATCTATCAAAATCATTATATGAGTGTGAGATCCTGCTGGGATACTGATGGAATCCAGACTCTTAGAATTGCATGTTCTGAGATAATTTCTTCCTTTCATACAAATTCCTTAGGGCATGGCCAATCTGTCACTCAGTGACTTTGAGGGATTCAAGAAGGTGTGTAGGCTTTGTTCACTCTCCATTCTGATTCTACCAAAAAGGTGTTTTTACCTAATTTGTTGGGGCGGTGAGGTAGTGCTGGAGTGGAGAGAGGGAAGTGTTAGACTTATCTTCCTAGCGAAGTGACTGTAGCTGGTGACTCTGGACAAGTCACTTGACTTTGTTGAGCTTGAAAAGGAAGTGGCATACACCTCTAGTATCTTTGTCAAGAGAACCCCAAATGGAGTCACATAGAGCTGTACGGGACTGGGAACAACCGAACAACGACAACACCAACAACTATAACCTAATTTGTTAAGGTTAGGTGTTACTTTGAAGTGGGTAAAATAATCATTGTAGTTCCTCCCTTAAATCAGACCAAGCAACCTCCATTTTATTCTGCACAAGGATTTTAAGCAAGAGTAAAATGTGGTAGATTAGAGAAGGTGAAGATTGGAGACAGGAAAACAAGACAGGAGAGTTCTGAAACATTTCAGGCATAAGATCAGGGCCTGCACGAAGGGAATGAGAGTGAATTTTGGCAAATTATCCTGAAAAGTTATGATCTATAAGTTCTGATTATTTATAACACATGTTGCACTGCAAATGATACCATAAAATGTTCACTTTTTTTGTCATGTTCACCTCTGTTTTTAATTTTTTCTTCATTTTTGTAATAATAATAATAACATCTAAATAGTGCCATAAGGTTTGCAAAGCAGTTTACAAATGTTATCTTAAAACAATTCTCATGACAGCTCTGGGAATGAGGTGCTTTTGTTAGACCTTTTTTCAAGTGAGGAAACTGAGGCTGAGAAAGGCTAAGTAAGGTCACATAGGGTCTGAGTATGGATTTGAACTCAAGTCTTCCTAACGCCATATCCAGCATTCTATTCACTGTGCCACTAGCTAGCTAAGGGAATAGGAAATGGAGAAAAGGGCCTCAACTAATGTGTTTTGATTCACTGTGAACTCCATGTATCCTTACTCAGTCATTCAATCATCAAGCATTTATTAAGTACACACTGTATGTTCTAGGACACTTCTTGCTTTTGACCTCTGAGCTCCAATGAATAGTCTTACCCTTTCCCTTCATGAAATCCTCCAGAAACTTCTCCCAGGTACCAGGCTCTGGATGCATCTTTGCCATCTTGTAGAAATAATAGTAAGAGACAGCTACATCCTTAGCATTTCGTGCCACGTAGATCATCTGTGGGAAGAGATGGGAGATTTGTGGGATTTCATTCATATTCTTTAAAAAGAAGATAATTAAACGACTTCAGGAACATGTACTTGTGTTATTAGAACAGATGTTTCCGCTTCCTAATTTCCACTCTAGGCCTCCACATCTGTCCTCTGATATAGGACCTCTGTAGCTGTGCATTAGCACAACATGGAGGGGAGAGGGTGCCACTTTTGGGTATCCATATATGTGCTGGAGCCAGCTCAAACTGACTTGAGAGAACTGATTTAAATTTTCAGTGTGAGCATTTACACCTCAAATATTGGCTAAGGCTTAATTTGTTGCTTTTTGATTGTCTGTAAGAAAGCAGTGAAGAAAATGTTAATAATGTGGATTAATTAAACTTAAGAGTTCCCAGCCAACATTTTTTCCCCTTGAGGTTGTTCAGTTCTTTAAGTCGTATCTGACTATTTGTGACCCCATTCAGGGTTTTCTTGGTAGGATTGGAACTCAGATCTTCCCAACTCCAAAGCTAGCATTCTATTTTCACTTCACCTAGCTCTAAGTACAGTATAATAAACTCAATTTTTGATGATTACAATGACTCAGTGCTCGTATTCTGAGGTAATGGGGGTTGCCAGGTCTTATCTCTCCATCTGTTCTGGAAAGAACACCACCCCATGAGAATATTCAGGGTGGAGCTGAAAAGAGAGACAATTTCTGCTTTCACTCTGTACTTAAGAATGTGTGCCCTGGAACTCTCTTTATTTCTTCCTGTGGGAAGCAGGGAGTGAGGGAGAAGTTATTTCTTCCTTTAAATAAAGACTGTTGAATTGAGGGGATGGCATCACCATCTCAAAGACCAAGTCCTTCAAATGGGCCAAAAGCGTCCTTGGAGATGACCCAGGTGAGCTTAGCTCCCTCCCACCTTCTTCAATGAGGGGTACTCCCGTTACATCAAAAGAATGATGTTAAGGCATTGCTGTCATCAAAGAAAATGCTGTGTTGATTACATTATACTTACTAAATCATTAAAGTTAACTATTCTATGAAGTTTTAAAACCATTTATTCGTCTGTTCAACAAATATTTATTAAGTTTCTACTATGTGGAGCAGATAGGTGGCATAGTGCATAGAGCACTGCCCCTAGAGTCAGGAGGACCTGAGTTCAAATCCAGCCTCAGACACTTGACATAGCTATGTGACACTGGGCAAGTCACTTACTATTTGCTAGGCATACAAAGACAATAGCAAAATAGCCCTTGCTGTAAAGAAACTTACATTCCTTTGGGGAAGAAATGATATGCCAAGGAAACAAAAAAATATACAATATGTACAAGGTAATTTTCATGGGGAAGACTCATAATGGGGGGACTTTTGTAAGAGGTGGAATTTGAGGAAGCCTTGAAGCAAGATAGGGATGCAGGGCAGAAGGGAGGAGGGAGTTTATTCCAAGCAGAGGAGACAGCTTGACAACCCATAAGAGGCAAGAAATAGAAGGGTATGGGAGCATAGCTCTAAGGCTGCAAAGGACCTTCCAGTTCTCTCATTTTATAGATGAGGAAACAAGATAAGAAAGGTGAATTAAGTGAGCCAGGGATACAGGGAGTTCAGTACCTGGGACAGCAAAATGCATAGTGCATGAAGGAGTGTTATTTGTGCTATGGCTGAGAAAGTGGGCTAGAGATAGATTTTGAAGGGCTTCTGAGTTCAACTACAGGAATCTGTATTCATTCTAGAGTCCAATGGGAGTCCTACAAACTTCTTTAACTGGGGACTAACCTGCTTATACCTGTGCTTTAGGAATATCACTGGTAAGGGTGATCAAGGGACTTTCCAGGGAGGGATAGTTGCTGCTGAATCAATTCAATTCAATTCAATTCAATTCAATTCAATTCATTCATTCATTCATTCACTCATTCATATATTTCTCAAGTATCTACTATGTGTCAGGCACTGTCCCAGTCATTAAAGACCAAAAATGGTAAGGAAATAAGAAAGAAGAACTTATCCTAAAGGAACTTTTGTTCTTCGCAGAGAAATAACCTTCATAAGTACTTGTTGACTTGATGTGAGTTTTTTTTAACTGCATTATGCTGCTATATTCTGTCACATGTAAATGTAGAAACATAATATTATTGTGAGAGAATCCCTAGGAAGGGAAGCAGATTGGTGGCTCAGTAGATAAAGCACTAGACCTGGAATCAGGAAGAGCTGAATTCAAATCCAGACTCTAACACTTCTTAGTTATGCGACCCTAGGGAAGTCACCTAATCTCTGACTCAGTTTCCTCATTGGCAAAATGGCAACAATAATCGGACCTATCTCTGATTGTGAAGACAAAATGAGATAGTATTTGTAAAGTGCTTTGCAAGCCTTAAAGTGCTATATAAAATGACAGCCATTATTAAAATTCTATGCCTCTGATACTGATTTCTGATTAGTGTGGTGGGGTCCCTGCAGACAAGATCTTATCTCATTGTCTCCTCCCTGGGAAACAAATACCTCTCCCATTAATGGGAGATGGAAGTCCTCTCTGGAGAAGACCAGCCTCCTTCCTCAGCCTCCTCTTTCCTTTAGAATTGATTACCTTGCAGTCATTCTTCCACAGAGAAGAAGGAAGGAGTTCTACTGGCAGGTGAGTTTTCACCAGGCGTGGGGACTTCAATGCTTCCAATTGCTTTATGCCTGCAAGTGTGGAAAGACATAACCAAGATTGGCAATGATTAGTTCTGCCCCCTCTTGGTGGGGGAGTTTCTGTGGTCCAAGTTATCATTAGCGTGTTCTTTCCTGGTTAAAGTCCATTACATAATTGATAAATTACATAAATAAAATTTTATGGTATGGTCAATGTTTCCCCCCTGTTTCTTTTCTTAAAAAAAGAAGAAAATAAGCTTAATTCTGTAAAACCATGTCTTGTTGCACCATCTTTCTCTGAGTCTCTTGAAATCAGTTCATAGGTTAGAGCTGGAATCAGCAAAGAGGCCATTTGGTTTATGGAATATGGAGGTAAAACACTCCCAATTTACAAACGAAACAAATCTCAAGGAGTTAAGTAATTTGCCCAGGCTCACCCAGGTAATAAGTACCAGAGACAGGATTTGAATGCCAGTCTTCTAACTCTAGAAACTAGGGCTCTTGACCTCTGCCCCCTGCCTCCCCCAGAATGCAATGACTTTTTATAGATGTACTGAACAAGAGTCCCAAGCCTTGAAGCTGCATGTGACCCTCTGGGTCTTCAAATTCGGCCCTTTGCCTGACTCCAAACTTCAGAGAACAAATCTGCATCATAAAAGAACTTGTTCTGTACAACTTGGACACAGTCAAAAGGCTATACCCAAGGACCTAGAGGGCCCCACGTGGTCTCGAGGCTGCAGGTCCCCCAGCATTGGAACAGTGCACTTCTCTACACAAAGCTTTCCTAGAGTGGATGTGCCATTTGGCTGGGTTCATACTGACACACTTGGGACCAAACCTGCCTGGGAGGCCAATGACACTATTTAAACATCTTTACTTCTTGATATGAGCTGCTGATTTGTAAAGCTGATTTGGCTGATAAAAGTCTCTGTGCTGTGGGAACAAAGAGAAGAGCAAAGAAGTTAAAGAAGCATAATGACACCAGGAGACATGATGTTTCAATTGAATAGGGAGCCACACTTGGAGTCAGGAAGAGCTATAGAGCTGGGTTCAAGTCCTGCCTAATAAAGGCACACATACATATGTATAAAAGTTATGTAACCATGGCCAAATCATTTAACCTTTCCATGCCTCAGGCAAATGCCAAAGGCTTAGTTTAGATTTAGAGATGATTTTTAAAAAAGGCAATCAGGGTTAAATGACTTGCCCAGCATCACAAAGCTAGTAAGCATCTGAGGTCAGATTTGAAGTCAGTTCCTCTTGACTCCAGGCCCAGTCCTCTATCCACTGTGTCACTTAGCAGCCCCTGAGAGCTGATTTTTATCAGGGGAGGAAAGAAGGAAACAAAAGTGCCTACTATGAAGGTATTTTGCTAAGCACGACCTGATTTGATCCTTATGACAACTCTCTGAGGTAGGTGCTATTATGACCCCTTTTTTACAGTTAGGGAAACTGAGGCAAATAGGGTCAAGTGACTTGCCCAGGGTCACACAGCTAGTAAGTGTCTGAGATCAGATTCGAAGATGAGTCTTCCTGACTCTAGACCCAGAACTATCCACTGGATATTGAAATTAACATTAATAATTTATGTTATACTATTTTTCTAAACAGTTCCCTTAGGAGCTTATATGTTTCACCAAGAAATATCTCAGTCATATTTCAACATGCCAGCATTTGGGGGTTAGAGGAAGCCATTACTGACTCCACTTTGCAGATGGAGAAATGATGAGGAAATTGATTGCCCATGAAATGGATGAATAGCTGCCCACATTTCTATAACACTTGGAGGTTGGTCAGGCCATTATACTGCCACAACCCAATCCTGCAAACATGTCATCATGCTTATCTTGCTATGGCTGAGAAAACAGACGTAGTGGGATTGAGTTCTTCTTGGTCCCACAACTAATACAGGTCAGAGCTTGACCCAAACTGATTCCACATGGATTTAGAATCCAGGGCTTCTAATGCCGAACCCAGTGCTCAGTCCACTGTGGCAGCTGCTTTTCAAACAAAAGGGCAAGAAGCATAATTTAGACAGAGTATGATTGCCCATAGAGCGGCTTTAAGATTTGCGAAATGCTTGACAAACATTTTGTCATTTGCTGCTCACCTTCTGAGACAGAGGATATTCTTATTCCCATTTCATAGATGAGAAAAATGTCAAGAGACTTGCTCAGCATCACAGAACTTGGGAGTGTCAGAGGTAGGCTTTAAACTCAGTTTTCCCATGCCAAGACTAGTGCTTTAACCTTTCTGTTATTTAACTGGGAAACAGGTCATGGGACAAGTTTTGATAGAATCAGGAAAGGTCAGGAAGACTGGGGCTTACTTCAGTGGAGAGAGAGCCTTAAGCAGTGATGGTTCAACACAGCTAATAAAGGCAAGGGGGAGGATGCTGTTATCTGAGAAGGATCTGCTGAGAAACAAAGACTTGGCTTGGGTTCTTGTTTTGCCTGGGGACAGTGCTTCCTTCTATAACAAATTTAGGGAATGTTTCATAAGCACATTCAAGATTTTCCGTTACAATCTGATCAAAGCTCTAAAAATCTTTAGATCTGAACTTAGGGAATGATGTGTTTCTTGGCCAGTAAAATGATGTTTCTTGCTTCTCTTCTTACTGCCCCCCCTTAACCACCAAGAGGCTGCAGAATGAAGGGAGAGAGTTCGCTGCTATTATCCGATGACCAGATTACTAGAATTTATTTGCTCAGATAACATTTGATAAGCTTCAAATGTTTTGCTTTTTAGCTTTGCAGTTTTTTTTTTTACCATAACTTTTCATAATGTCAGCTCTGGAGATGGTGGAAAGAGTATGGGAATACTGATTTCTTCTAAGGTAAAGATACATTCGTTGGAAATACCATTTACGTATCCAGGTATGATCAGTTCCATGAAAGGGACCCGAACGAATATAGGATCTTGTTTGCATTTCTCTATATCCCCATTGTTATAGATCAAGTCCACCATTTCACTGATCCAAGTAGTACCTGGAAAAAAGAAATGACAGAAATTAGGTTCATTAAATTAAGAAATGACCTCTACTTTAGTTTTACGAAAGCATGATTATTAAAAAAAGCCATTTTCACACTAGGGAACTGAAGGCAGCTAAGTGTCTCAATGGACAGAGCACTGGTCCTTAAATCAGGAGGACCTGCATTCATATCCCACCTAAGATACTTACTGTGTGACACTGGGCAAGTCAATTAACCTCTGTTTGCCTCAGTTTCCTCATTTGCAACATAAGGATAATAATAGGGTTATTGTGAAGGTCAAATGGGATAATATTGTAAAATGCTTAGCACAGTGCTGGGCACATAACAAATGCTATTATTATTATTATTTAAGGAAAATTGCCTGATAAAGTGATGGGAAAAGAAAAAGTGGGAAGGAAGGGGGCCTAACAATAGCAGATCTCAAACTATACTAAAAGTGGAAATCATCCAAATGTTTTGGTCCTGGTTAAGGAAAAGAAAGGTCAATCAGTGGAACAGATGGGATACACAAGTTATAGAAGCAAATTAACATAGTAACCTAACCTAGTATGTGATCAATCCAAAGACTAAAGCTAAAGAAGGAAGAATTCAGTATTTAAAATTGCAGGGAACATTGGACAGCAGTGTGGCAGAAATGAGGTTTAGAGCAACCCCATGAACTACATACCAAGCTAAGCTCCACACGGATACATGCCTTAGATATAAAAGGTCATGTCATAAACAGATTAGAAGACAAATTATGGGCAACACAAGAATGAGCCATTAAGAACTTAGATGACCGTTATGAGTCAGGCTTTTGGGAATCCTTGCTCCTGGTGCTTACATTCTGTCAGTGTGAATGAGTAAAGCAGGCAACCCCTTGGATAGTGTGGCATGGGACAACAGCAACAGCAACAGCATTCATGGAGTGCTTTGAGGTTTGCAAAATGCTTTACAACCATTACCTCATTAATGTCCTCATAACAATAGATAAATAGATATCCCAGGTAGATAGACTCTATTACTCAGGGAAAGTCCTTCTGTGTGCCCAGCCCTACAAGATTTGTAACCAGGTAAAATGTGCTCAAAGTGAATATTAAAGGTGGAGAAAGGGGAGCTGATGAAATATTGCAAAGGGATCCAATGAATCTTCCTAATTCCAGACCCAGTGCCCTAGCGACTGGACCCCACTTAGAGGTAGTAAACACCTAATGAAGGATTCAAACTCAGCTTTTCTTGACCCTGTGTCCTGCCACCTAGAAGCCACCAAGTCATCTGTAGGAAGAAATGTTCCTTGATTGATTGTCCCAGCAGAGAAGATAGAAAAGTCCTAGAGGAGGAGCTGTGAGAGACACATATAAAGGGATGATAGATTTAGGTGCAAGGGGTATTAGCAATCTTTTGGTCCCACCCTTCATTTTATAGGTGGAGAAACTGAGGGCCAGGCAGGTAAAGTGATTTGCCCAAGGTGAGGAGAGCTAGGGTTTGAATTCTGATTGGCTGACTTGAGATACAGTGCTCTTTTGACTACCTGATATCGCAGATCTGGTTGGTCTGAAATTTGCCAAGTTGCTCTGACAAAGCACAGAAAAATCAATTAAGGCCATTCAGAATCAAATGAAATATCTAGTACTGGGGGAGACAAGTTATTAGCATTGCAGATACAAAGCCGTTCTGATCCACTAACTAAATACAAACTAATTAATAATGCATTAGAACTAGTTAGGATGAAGCCCTTGCTTGGAGATGTTTGTGTATGACATTGCTGTTTTGATGACAGATAAACAGATGAAGGATGCAGAATTTATTGATCTTCAATCAAAAATTCTATTCAATTTAACCCAATTAAGAGCTAGTAGACTTGAAAGAGGAGTTCTTAACCAGAGTTAAGACCTGTTTGTGGACCCTGTTTTGTGGACAGATTTCTGGAGGGGGAAAATGACACCTTTATTTTCATTAACCTTGAACTGAAAACTAGCATTTCCCTTAGTTATTTAAAAAACTCTTCTGCAAAAGTGGCTCTAAGCTTCATAAAACTGCCAAAGGAGGCTGTCACAAAACATCTTAAGAAGCCCTTAATTCTTCAAATGTTTTGGTGGGAGCCATTTGGCCATTTGTGGAAAAGTGAGTTTAGATGCTAGCATGCAAGGGATAGGAATAGGGACTGAAATCTCAGGTGATGAAACTCCCTCATTCAGTCTTCTCTGAAACTTAACATCTTCAGACAATCAATCACTCAACATTTATTGGGAGCCCACTTTGTTCCAGGCACTTTGCTAAGTGCTGGAGATACAAACAGAAGCAAAAGCCAGTCCCTGCCCCCAAGGAGATCACAATCCAATGGTGGAGACAACAAGCAAACTAATATGTGCAAACTATGTACAGGATAAATAAGGAAGTAATTAAGAGAGGGATGGCACTAGAATTAAGGGGGTTGAGAAAGGCTTCCTATTAAAAAAATGGGATTTTAGTTGGTACTTTAAAGGAGTCAGGGAAGCTGGAAGGTAGGAAAGAGGAGGGAGAGAATTCCAGGCATGGGGGAGAGCCAGAGAGGATTCCCATAACTAGGAAATGGAGTGTGTTTTTGATGAGACAGCAGGAGGCTAGTGGCACTGATTCAAAGGGTAAGGTGTAAGAAGACTGGATAGGTAGCAGGCAGCTAGGCTGTGTAGGACTTTGAATGCCGCATCCTGGACCTTGTAGGGAGTCATGGGAGTTTGAGTAGGGGGATGACATGGTGAGATCTGAAGCTTCAGGAAAATCGCTTGGAGTCTTAAAGAGTTGTCTAGATCAGTGGGGCCAAACTGATATAGAAACAGCCCCTAAACCATAAATGAGGATCCCTGGGGGGCTGCATATTGACTTACAACAACACACACATACATAGAGAAATAATAGATACATCTATATTTAAATGAACACATCAACACATAAAAAAACCAGATGGGAACTCCATTTTAATCAGGTTCCAACCACACTTTGGAGAGCTATGAGCAATATACGCTTGATGACTGTATGTTTGACACCTCTGATGTTGAGAGATGAAGGGATTGACTTAGTGTCTTGTAGGCAGTATGCGACAGACACGGGATTTAAACCATCTTTCTGATTTGGAGGCCAGCTCTCCAAGCACACAGTAGCACACTGTCTTTGTAAATGTCTTGGAATTGTCTTAGTGAAGTGACTGAACTCACCAGATTTGGGATAGGTGGCGATGAGAAGGTCGTCTGGTCTGGCCTCGAATCCTTCTACCTCAGACCATGCTTCTGCGATGGTCCAGAAGAGGGGTACTCCTTGAATATCCACCAGTTCTTGTCTGAATATTTCTTTTTTTTCCATTTTTCAGAGACTGGCTTTAAAATAAATGGAAGACCCCCATGAACATGGGCAGAGTTTATGAAATTTTCATTGTGACACTATCATTTGGTATATATATATTGCTTTTTGGAGGGTGGTTGGGGTTAAGTGACTTGCCCAAGGTCACACGGCTAGTTTTTTGTGTTAAGTGTCTGAGGCCGGATTTGAACTCAGGTACTCCTGACTCCAGGGCCGGTGCTCTATTCACTGCACCACCTAGCCGCCCCTTGGTAGATATTTTTTGATATACATATTTTATGTGTGTTTATATTATATATATCTATACATATACATACATATATATTTTTTGGGTCAATTAAACCATAAACTACACATGGTGGCACCTTATTATAATACAGTTATTTAGTCATAGTTATTAAACCACATATAGTAAAGTCCTGATTTAACATTGATTATTGAAGAGACAATAAGTTTGACTTCCAACATCACCACTGTGGAAATAACACAAGGAATTGGGCATTTGGAAAAGTTCCAAGAGTTCAAAACGGACAAACTGCTGGCAAGATCTTCAATAATACCATCTTCATCCCTTTCTTTGTATTCTCAGTGATTACCACCATGGCTAGCATACAAATATTTGTTGACTGATTGACTAACATAGAAGCATTCAGAGAAGTTATAAAGGTCAGAGAACTTTTGTACCATATCCTTCTTTATGTATGTAAAAGTCAAGGTATCCTCATAGGATTTGAATAGTTAATTTTGCATACAAGAAAATTAAATAATACTGGGCCAAGTGGTTCAGTTTTTCTGTGAGACATTCAACCAACATTATCAGCATGAGGTCCTGGAAATTAATCCCTCCCTTTAAAAATATTAATTTAATTACAGGGTTAGAATCTGAGTTGAAAGTTCTTATCAGGAAAAACAAAATGGGAACAAAAATAAGGTTATGAAAAAAATCAGGTAACTGTCAATTATTAAAGTACCCCTGATGGTCCAAGTTTTTAGTTTTGGCTAAAATACTAATAAACCAATTAATCATATATTTATTTAGTCAGCTGGGTCAGTCATGTGATTTCAATTCCCTTTGCATATTTCTATTGGACTGGAGCCAATAACCATCTTTTAAAGAATTATAACTTCAAATAGTGTGAATTTAAATACTGGCCACCTTCAGGATTCTTTATTCATACCAATTCAGGCCTAGATGGCACACAGCAGGTGCTTAATAGATACTTATTGATTGAATAACTAATTGATCAGTCATTTTTTCTGTATAATTGCATCAGCAAGCACCCTAGCATACCCAGGCTGGCTGCTAGCACAGGTTCTTTGATCTGCTTTTCTAAAGGAAAGCAACTCAAAATGTTTAACAGTCTCACTTTAATCAGTCAAACACATATATCATTTACCTAGTTCAGGGGAAAAAGTCAGTACCCTGAACTTTAGAGAATGCAAACAGAATACAAACAGAAGTTACAAGCGAACAGAGAAACAGGTCAGCAGACGGGCTTCTAGCCGTCTGACCACTGCATTCATACCTAGTCAGTTACCAGAGAGAGAAGCACAAACATCTGGGTTTTCAAAGCCAGGGGGCTCAGCGGCTTCCCAGAGTCTCCTCTGGCCAAATCATACAACTCTTCTGAAAGTGGGCTCCGAAGCAAAACCTCACATCAGGGTCTATATAGCCTTCTCCTGGATTGGAGAATGTCACAACCCTCTTGACCCACTGCCCAATCACAAAGTAATAAGGCATGGGCATTCCTGAAGAACAAGCCTCCTACCACAGGCTCCACATGACCACATTTAGCCTATTAGGGGGCAGAGTATACTTTCAAATCAGGGAAGGTTCTCAGAGTCACTTAAGCTTATGAAAGGGCCTAGGGCTGGGAAGATCTTCAGATTCTCATAACAATTTATCTTAGGGAGGATTTTTTCAGACATCTTCCTGCTGTCAGTGCTGACTTGGCTGAATTTTAAGACTCTGCTTGGTTGTTTGATGTGTGGTGGGAAATCTATCCCTAAGTTCCATCTCAGCATGCCTAACATTACTTTAAATCACTTTACAAAACATACTCAATAATAGACAGTGTGATATAGTGGAGAAAGTATTGGCTTTGGAGCCAGAGAACCCAGGATCAAATATTGCCTTTGACCCATATTAGATGTGTGATGACGGGCAAGTGATTTGACCCTCTGTATGTCTCAGTTTCCTCATCTGTAAAAGGGAACACAACTAGATGGCCTCTAAGGTTTCTTCTTTGGTCCTATAACTACTTGTAAAGATGAAGGCTGTGACAATAATGTCACTTCTTCTAGAGCTTAAACCTGTTAAAGCTTAACTGAAATCAGCAGTAAGTATGGCCATTTAAAATAAATGTAATTTGAGGGCAGTAGAAATGGAATTGTGCAGATGGGGGCACAGTGGATAGAGCCCTGAGTCTGGAGTCAGAAGGTGTCATTGTTCACTTGTTTTTAGTCACGTCTGACTCTTCTTGACTCCACTTGGAGTTCTCTTGGCAGAGATACTAGAGTGGTTTGTCATTTCCTTTTCTAGCTAATTTTACAGACTGAGGAACTGAGGCAAAGAGGATTAAAATCTTCATTCAAATCTGGTAATGGATACTAACTAGCTGTGTGACCTTGGGCAAGTCATTTAATCCTCTGTCTCAGTTTCCAAATCTGTCAAATGAGCGGGAGAAGAAAATGGCAAACCCTTCCAGCATCTTTGCTAGGAAAACCCTAAATGGGGTTAAGAAGAGCTGGATGTAACCAAACAAGAAGAAATGGAGTCACCCCAAATGGAATGTCCTGCTGCAATTATGCATGCCCTATGTCCTAGGTCCCCCTATATCCCACTAAGAAGGCCATCTCTTTCTAAAAGAAAACTAAAGAGCTCAGAAACCCATGATTTGGGGTGGGGGACATGTGGCCTTGAGGCTGCAGGTTCCCTATCCCTGATTTAGAGTCTGTACAGACAGAATGGGATTTCATGGTCTTCTATGAATACTTGTATGTATGTGGGTGTATCTGCATGTAGGCGGACTTGCTTGGAGATAGATAGAGGAGGGGTGTCCTGGTTCCTAAGACCACTGGAAATATGTGTTTTCCTATGGTCTTAGGCGACCCCTGGGACCCCTGTGAAAGGGCCGTTTGACCCCCAAAGGGGTCACGATCCACAGGTTGAGAACCACTGCTCTGTTCACAGCCTTAGTCTTCACTCCTTTCCCCCAATAATCTTTCTCAGATTAGAGGGAGCACAACCAGTCGCCATCACTCCTTTCTTTACTCTCTGGATATCCCACATCTCTGTCCTTCCCAATAATATTGCTGTACTACTTTCCAAGCACTCTGTGCATCCTCGTTCCCAGACCTAGGCAGCTCTCCATCTGTGTTCCCAGGCTGGTCTTTAAAATGCCTTATTCAAGCATTCCCACCCCTGACTCTACTTCCTGACTCTCTCTCTCTCTCTCTCTCTCTCTCTCTCTCTCTCTCTCTCTCTCTCTCTCTCTCTCTCTCTCTCTCTCTCTCTCTTTTTGGAGGAACAATTGGGGTTAAGTGACTTGCCCAAGATCACACAGGTAGTAAGTGTTGAGTGTCTGAGGATGGATTTAAACTCAGGTCCTCCTGACTCCAGGGTTGGTGCTCTATTCACTGCACCACCTGCCCATGCCTCCCGACTCTTTAAAGATCCAGAGTTTAGGGGTCCCTGTATTCCCTTGTAACTACCTCCAGGGAACAACTACTTCTCCTTCTCCCCCTCTTGGCCCAGTTCTCTTCAGGCTTCATCATATCTTCTTTCTAATCCTCGACCTTTTTGGCTTGTATTTATGGAAATTAACTGACTGGCTTCTGCTAGAACAGACAGGAAAGGTATTGAGTGTTTTCTTAAATGCTTCCTAGTCCAATATTTTACCCAAAGTTCTACCTTTTGCTTCTCTGTAGGCTGATCTTTTTTGAGTGTCAAATATGACTCGAGGACAAAACCAGTTGTTCTTGGTGAGCTCCCAGGTAGTTTCAATTCAATGCCAGAACAAAATGAGATACTTTTGGGGAATTTGATTAGCTGTAGCAGGGGAAGAATATTCAGCAAGGGCTTGTATGAGGACAAAATGAGTTGATTCAGCTGAATGAAGCTCCCCTTGGTCTGAGTTGCTTGTCATGGCCTACCAGCCAAACCCTGGAGTCATGATGAAGCCCTCATTGATGTTTTTACAAAAGTGACCTGGAAGTGATGTTGTCCTCCTGAGCCCTTCATCAGCTGAGCCAATGAAATCTTGAGGTTGGTCTTAATGCATTTTATGAAAATCTAGACCAAATTGTATGGGGGCTGGGAAGTAGAAGATGTTCTCATCACAGAAATTATCTTTTAGGTCCTTAGTCCTTGTCAAAGTCTCTTGAGGGAGAAGCCTGAATGTCAGGGTCCTAATAACTGGTTCCCTTCCATTTCCTCAGATACAAGGCCCTTTTCCTTGTAGCTGGAAGGCTGTTGATCTGCTCTTTCTTCAAACTGCCCCTTATTCTGGGCCCTTGCAGCCTCTTACAACTTTGGACTCAAGATATCGTTTTGGAATCAGCATAGGTGGGGTTGGTGGGACTTTGCTCTTTTGAATCCAGGCCAGTGTAGGGTCATTGCCCCTATCTTCAATTAGGGCACCATTGCCTACACAGAGGAGTCAAATATTCCAGGTCTATCTGTGTTAAAAACCAGGCTCATGCCAGGCCAGAATGTTAATGGGCTGGAGAATGGAAGCTGTTTCTCTACTTTCTGCTGCCCATCTATAGGATCCTCTTTCCTACCCAGACACAGAAGTAGTGAAATCTGAATAGCAGTGACCCAGGGCTCATGGAATGCCTTATAATGCCCTGTTCTGCCAACGCCAGGGTGCCCAATTAGGTCAGTTGGTCCCTAGCTACGTGGATTGTAGACTCAATCCTTTCTGGCCCTTGGAATCCATCTCCCTTAGTGCCTAGGATATTCTAGTCTATTGCCTGGTGGTATGAACATATCCCATGAGCATTGGCCCTGTCAGGTTGTCAGAGGCCCTGCTAGGTGATCTTGAAGCATATTGCCAAACTATTCTTTAAAAGTCTTCATCAAGATCATTTTTGGCTTTCAAATGCTTGAGTTTGTTCATGTATGCTGTAGGGGCTTTGTCCACTCCCTGTTACTTAGTGTTGATGTCACAGCATCTGGCTCCTGGGAAGGTACTGCATATTTCCTAAAATTTAGCTTTCAATCATCAGGCTCCTAGGCTCCATCAAAGGCACCACCACAGCACAGCCCCTCCCAGTTGTCACATCAATAATGTTCCTAGTATTACAATAGGCCTTGGGGATGGCACTAGAAGAGATGATGGGGAAAAAGTTTAGGCATACCCCATGACATCATTCCTAAGATAGGCTGCTGTAACCCAGGTGATTTTAGAGTAACTTAGTCCATAGCAGGGCAGTGGGGTGAGAGTGAGGGGAGGTCCATGAACTTATAGAGTGACATCAGTCAACAAATTAACAAATACTTATTAGGTGCTTATAATGTGCCAAGTACTGTGCTAAGCCCTGGAGATATAAAGAAAGGCAGAAACATGATCCCTGACCTCGAGGAGCTCACATAAGAATGGGAGAGACACACATATACATACATATATCTTATGCTGTACATACATATGTATATATATGAAATCTTATAAAGATATATGTGTATATCTCTATATCTACCTATCTGCAAGAAATAGGAGGTAATTTCATAGGGAAGGCACTAGCAGTGTGTGTGTGTGTGTGTGTGTGTGTGTGTGTGTGTGTGTGTGCACGTATGCGTGTGTGCGTGTGTGTGAGGGTGTGTGAGGGTGTGTGAGGGCAGGGGGTTCCAGTCAAGATCTCTTAAAGAAGGTGGGATTTGATCCCCTAGAGGACTCCTCAGGAGCCATTGGGAATGGGATAGGGGAATAGTTACTCTGAATAGCCCTTAACAAGCTTGTTTTTCTAAGACGTTAGCAACAAATGCTTGGGGATCCTTGAGCTGATCCCGTGACCAAGCAATTCCGATGATGAGGTGGGGAGCTGTTTCCATGGCATCTCTAAAGTTCTGATGATGGTATTATCATAAACACCTCTGTCCTACATCACCCTGTGCTTCTGCTGTCCAGGGTAACCTCTGCTTACTCAGCCCCAGGAGGACCCCGAAGCTCACTCTTCACATACACTGTAAGAGACTGAAGCTGATCTCCCTGGCTCACAGCATAGCTCTCTCTCTCTATTGGTTTTTCCCATAGCAGATCATGAATATCTAGGTCCTGCCTTTCCCAGTCTCTCAGACTAGACTCTAATGAATGGCCAGAGCTTTCCAGCCCCCCAGCGTTTGCCTTTGCACTCAGCAAGTTGTTTTTCCTTCCACTGTATCCGGGAAACAAAATCTTCACCTTTCTTCATCTCCATCCCAGGATTCCAAGCTCCTGACTGAGGCTCTGGACTCGCCACCATCCCAGGGTTCTAAATCCTTTGTTTTGGAGTTGGGAGAGACCTCAGAAGTCATCCAGCTGAGTAGTTCTCAAACTTTTTGGTCTCCAGACCCCTTTATAGTCTTCAAAATTAAGAGCAAACAATCATTCTTCAAAATTAGGAGTAAACACTCACTTTTAAAAATTGAGTAAGACAAATATTCTTTTTGTTTGTTTTTTTTTTTTTTGCTTTTAGGAGGGGGTAAGGTAGGGCAACTGGGGTTAAGTGACTTGCCCAAGGTCACATGGCTAGTTTTGTATTAAGTGTCTGAGGTGACAAATATTCTTAAAAACTGAGAGCAAGAAAAAAGCCTAAAGAACTTTTGTTTGTGTGGGTTATGTCTACTGATATTTATCATGTTAGAAATTAAAATGCCTTAATATCACTATGAAAACAGTTTTGACCTTGCAGACCCCCTGAAAGGATCTGGACCATGCTTGGAGAAGTCTGCTCTAGTTCAATCCCCTCATTTTTTGGATGAGGAAAGTGAGAAAAGTTAAGTGACTCGTCCAAAGTCACAGAGATAATTAAGTTGCAGAATTGAGATTTGAACCCATAGCCTTTGGTGTCTAGTCCAGTGCTCCTTTCCAACATTTAGAACTGCCTAAATATCTTGACTAACCCCCAGGGTTAGTCAAGGAATCAGGGAATATCTTGCAGTGTAGTTTTCCAGTATTCTGGTCTAGAAGGGTGAGTCTTCGTGACTCTAAAGCCAGCCCTGGAGTTACTGTTAGGGTGAATTTGGCACTCCACAAAGGAACCGTGTCCCTTTAGAACAGCCTTGCCCTCATTTAGTCTTGGTAAGGAAGATTTATTTGGCATTTCTCCTGAATGTATTTGGATTCATTTGTACACTGAAAGTGAGTTTCCTAAGATGGGAATTTCACTGTGGATGACAAGCAGAGCCATTAGGAAAATTTCATAAAGCATGTAAGGGGGGCAGCCTCATGTCTAAACGTGTATATGGGATGTCCTTATAGTCAAGGAGACCCGGCCTCAATCAGAGATATCAAAGTGCTTATAATTAAGTTGTCAAGAGATAGTATGCCAATTTCAAGTGATGAATGCCAAGACAAATAATATTTATTCAGGGCTGAACTTTAAATTGTAATTATTGGCATTATTAATGACTAATTACAATAATCATATCACACATTGGAAAGAAGTTTTTTGTAGTATTTAGACAACTTTCACAAATGTGAAATTTGATTCTAATAACAAACTTTTGGGGATTGAAAGGGAAAATACTATCCTTTCCATTTGGTAGAACCAGCAAGTAGCATAGGATGTTAGGTGTTATAGATGCTCCCAGAAGTGAGAGATTGCTTCCTCTGTTCCTAGTTTGGGTATATATCATGGACTGAAAAGCTTTCATGGGCAAGTTGTGGTGAGGCAAGGGTGGATCTTGGTTAAGTTTTTGAAGAGAAGTGGAGCTTCTTTATAGATGTGTGGGTAAAAGGGAGAAGGGAAGCATTCCAGAAAAGGAGAATAGTATAGCTCAGAATGCCTTTTGTTCCTTTTCTAGGACCCTGGAGTACTTAAAAAATTTAAATTGTCATCATGAAAATATGAGAATTGAGATGTTATAGGAATATAATGCTTAGGACGTCATGCACATTTCAGGAAAAGACATAGCTTTCATGTGATCTGGTGTTTTAGTTTTTAACAGCTATTCTTTCTATACATATATCAGGATTGCTTTGCTTGTTTGTAAAAGTGGAGAATATTTTCTTTTGACCTATTTCTGAGGACATATTATATCTTGTATTTATCCCACTTAATGTGTGGCAGTATCACAAAAATGGATGGTCTTATTTACACGAAGTGTTATTTACCCCAACTTCCATAGGATGACAATGAATCAAATTAGTTATTGTAGTTTTCATGCAGAAACTAAGCATTAGTTAAAAATTGCCTTTCTCCATCCCTAGCTACTAGGATGATTTGTGTTGAGTTGGCTCATATCATGTAGCAAAATCATGACTCGTTAGAATCAAAACATTCTTCTACACAAGAAATTCCCCAAATGTATCTTATTAGATGCAAATTTCACTTACCTTTAAACTCCAGAGATTTAAAAAAAATCAAGTATCAGAGTCAAGATCATTCAATTTACTCTGCCTTGAACACCTTCCAAATTCCGACATCAGGAATCCTTGCAATAGAATAAGCTCAAATCACAGACAACCTGAGTTCCCTGCTGTTTACTTTTGTACCCAAGGTCTCTGGGAGTAGAATTTCCTCCAGAGGATATTTCTAATCTTTTGGAAAACAATCAGTCCTCTGAAAAATGTGTTTAACCCCTTAGCAGGGGTTAACTAAAGCATAGTTTGGAATTCTATTATCCCTTAAAACGATAAGATAAAGTCCTTATTCACAGGGTTATTTCATACTTAACTTTAAATTTTAACTATCATAATTATTAATTAATTAAAATAACACTATTATACATTGGAAAAGTTTGCATGCCCTTTAGACCACTTTTAGAAATATGAACTGTGTTTGGAGGTAGAAAGAGAAAATATTGTTATCATCTCCGTTTATTAGATAAAGAGAGACTACCCCAGATCACAGAATCATAAAATTTTATCGTTAGAAAGGACCTCAGAAGCTGTCAAGTCCAATCTGTGCCTGAATTATGTAACTTGGGCTATTAATTAACTGGATTAATTCAAGCATATACCCAAACTAACTTCATGGCTATCCGTTGCCTCCAGCCTAAGTCAGATTCTTCTCATTCTGCCTTGCGTCAGCTCATTCACTTTTAGATAACTCTACTGCTTAGTAATGTTTGCCTTCAATCAATTAAAAAATCAGCCTGACTGCAACTTTCTGTTCAGTTATTTTAATCATGTCCAAGTCTTTATATCCTCTTTGGGGTTTTCTTGGCAAAGATCCTAGAGTGGTTTGCCATTTCCTTCTCCAGCTCCTTTTACAATGAGGAAACTGAGTCTAATAAGGTTAAGTGACTTTACCAGGGTCACATAGCTAGTAAGTGTCTGAGGTTAGAGTTGAACTCAGGTCTTTCTGACTCCAGGTACAGAACTTTATCCATTTTACCACCTAGATGCCTGGATAATATATAGGATTCAGAATACCTGAGTTCAAATTTGGCCTTAAACAGTAGCTAGTTGAACGACCCTGGGCAAGTCACTTTCCTTCCATCTCTCTCAACTTTCTCATCTGTAAAAGGGGGATCATAATAGCACTTACCCCCAAGGTTGGTTGTGAGATCAAATGAGGTAATGTTTGTAAAGTGCTTTGCAAATCTTAAAGCACTCCATAAATCACAGTTATTATTATTATTATTATTTGGTAAGCTGCCCTGTGTAGTACTTAGTGCAACTGTTCTTATCCTCATCTTATCAATACATAGACTCGCTAAGCATCTTTCTCTATAAATAAGCCCATTGTCACCCAGGTACAAGTGTATGGGGTAGGATTCGAGTTCAGCACCCCTATTTTCAAGTCCAGCACTTTTCCCGCAATGCCCATTGCTTCTGATTTGGTAGATGGAGAAATTGAGAAGGCAGCTAAGGAGGAAAGGGCACAGAATGTTGACCTTGGAACCAGGAAGGCTTGAGATAGAGTATTGTTTCAGGCACGTACTAGTTGTGTGATCTTGGACAAGTCTTGGACCTCTCCCAAACTCAGTTTCCTCATCTATAAGATGGGAATAATAATAGCACCTACTCTTGGGGTTCTTGGGAAGATAGAAAGAGATGACTTAGCAAAGTAATTTGCAAACTTTAAGGTGCTACATAAACGCTATTAATAATGAAGCCGCACAGTTAGTAAGAGCCCAGGCTTCCGATTCTAGATCCACTCCTGTTTCCAATTCCATCAGCACCTTGGCATTTTCTGACAATCGGTGCAACATATGCACATGGTAGGATTCTAGGGGTTGCTGAGGCATCTGTTTTAGGAGCTCTAGGTACAGTGATTACCAATGGAAGAGTTAACGAGACTTCTGTCCACCTGTCTTCCCCAGCGTCTCTTATTTCCATAGACACCACCTGGCAGCACAAACCTCAGGAGGAATTGAAGACATCTGTGAGATCATCCATTACTGCTTCTGCTCACAGTATGGATAAACAGCTTTTCATTTTCTCAACTGATTTTCTTTTGAGGAGAAGCTTAGTTAGCAAAGAGTTTGACAATCAAAGAGCTGGAATTTTTATTTATTCATGTCTGTGTGCCTCCTTTATTTCTTCTTTGTTTTGCTATCTGTATAGATAAACATATTCATTTTATTTCTCTGCAATCATCACTTGCTTTTATCAGTTTTTAAAAAAAACTCACTCAGCACTTAGCATAATGCAAGGGACATAGTAGGCACTTAATAAATGTTGATTGATTGATGGTAATTAGGAAATTGCATCATCTACTACTTTTCTTGCTTGTTGAGTTTGTGAAATTTTTCAAATTAATTTTAACCAACATTTTATTATAAAAAAGGAAAAAATAAGTATGGTCTCTATATGCAGACAATTATGTATGTATCTGTCTGTATATGTCTGTCTGTTTATTTGTCTGTCTGACTCTATCTCTCTCTCGTTACTTGCCCCACCCCCCCGCCAAACCAAACTGGTAGCTTTGAATAAGTTGGAGTTATGAGGAACAGAGGAAGCAAAAAGAGGTCAGACTCAGACCTTTCGATCCCTACTTATCTATCTCACATCTCCAACATAACCCTTTCATCTGCTTTCCATGTGTCCACTCTCCTCGTCTGACCTTGACCCTCACAAGTTTTCCCTCACAAGAGGACCGGGAAGCAGATGTCATGACTAGCAAGTGAATTGGATTTAAATGAGGCAGGGACATTTAAAGTCACCAGCCTCACTTTCTCCTCTGGTGCCATCTGGGTCCACTGGTAAGTTATGGATCAGGACAACTGGAGATGGCCCCAGACACAGGGGGAGGCCTTGGCTTTTGTAACCTAAGGTTTTTCCCAGGTTTCAGTTTGTCTGGAGCAACACCCATTCAGTTATTAAGGCTAGGTAAGAAATGAGGCAAAGAATGACTTTTACCTAGTTAAATAAATCAGTCTGGGAGGGGAAGATCCTCAGGGTTTCTGGCCAAAAGAGAAACAATTTCTGTTTACATTCACTCTGAGCCATCAGACTCCAGACAATGACCAAGTGAGACTTGGCACAATGGACAAAGCACCAGACCTAGTTAGGAAGACTCATCTTCCTGAGTTCAAACCTGTCCTCAGACACTGCCAGCTGTGTGACCCTGGGGAGTCACTTAATCCTGTTTGCCTCAGTTTCCTCATTTGTCAAGTGAGCTGGAAAAGGAAATGGCAAACCATTCTAGTATCTGCCAATAAAACCCCAGATGGGGTCACAAAGAATCAAGCATGACTGAAACAACCGAATTCCTTCCCAGAGCTGAGCTTAATTAATGCCTGCCTTCTGATGATGAGAAGTTGGTTCATGTGGCCTCATGATTTCCTGATAATATTAAAAAAAGGATAAATGTCCTCAAAATTCCAACATGATAACAGTCAAATAATAAATGCTTTTATCAAAAAGTAAAATTCCAAAAGTGCATTTGTCAAAGTTAATGCTTTAGCCACCAGGAAAAGGAACTCATATAAGACAGTGGAATTCCATGAATGACTCCTGACATCCCCTTTCCCAAGGAATTCTTTCCTGTATAGGGCCCTTAATTGCTTGAATTTGGTACTGTTTTATGAGAAGTTACAACTGAATGGTATCAGAAATACCGAGAAAGAATTAGGGCCTATCTAGAGGAAGAATTCATAGCTAACAACTGGAAATTTCTTATTTTCATCTTGCTTAGCTTCAAAAATGGTAGATAGCACTGCCTTTATCTTGAGTTTAATCTAACTATGAACACATTTCAAGTCCATGTGTTAGCATCTTGGACCTGAGTCTCCTCAAATTTCACCTGTATTATTTAAGGATGGGAGGAACCCATCCCTGTCACACTGTGGGATAGGGGCCAACATCACAACTGATGCACTCAGACTTATTTCATGTCTCTGATTGCACAGCAGAGCAGAGCACTTTAGAGCTGGAAGGTACTTAGAGATGATCTCAGCTAAGAGCTTCAGGCTCATCCAGAGTGACTCTCTTGAGGGTACACAGTGAGTAGCAGTCTAAGGCTAACAAGGCAGTTCTCCCAAATACTAACCACACCTTCCTCTACACTCTGCTCACCCTTCAGCTTTTTGGCTCTTTGAATTTTTGATTAATCTAAGCAAGGTCATTATGAACAGAGGATAGTGCTGTTCCTTACCTGTTCCTTGCCTCTCCTGAAACAAACAGAGATCCAGATTTTTTCTGCCTGATTTGGAAATTGATTCAGCTCCAGCAATCGAGTCAACTCAGATGAATTCTTTCAATGTTCTTAGCAAAGGTAGTAAGACAAGAAGAACAGGATATTCAAAAAAGTTTCCTCACCAGATGCCTTTTGTGGTTGTTATTCTAAGTTAGCAAGGCTTAGTTGCAGGTGTATTTTGGCTTGGTGGGGGACCGGATGAAAGGGAGCCAGAGGAAATCTATCAGACTCGGCAGCCGAGCGGGTGCTGTGAGTAAATGTGTTTGTTAAATAAAGGATGGCCTAAGCCTTCCAAGCTCCTCCCCAGAGTGAGGGAGGCTGGGCCAGATACAGATGCCACTTATGACCATGGGGCTGTAAACCAGAGGGGAAAAAACAGGCACATTTTATTTATTAATGGCACACACTTGGCCAAGTCAGTAAGTACAGCTGAGAGTGGCCATGGAGCTAGGCACTGATATTGAGTGAATGTTAAGAAAATTAAAACCATATTAAGAAAATACAATCATTTTTCATCATAACAGAGTTTAGCTTTTAGCCAAACCAGCCTGGAGAGTCAGGAATGCTTGCTTCCTAAAGTGTTCAGTGGGTTAACCCTATCCAATCCAAGGACTGTCAATCTCGGCTTTTAGTAGACTTTCTGGCACCCTCATTCTAGATGAAAGGAAATGAACTATAGAATTTACCATATATATATATATGTGTGTGTGTGTGTGTATGTGTGTGTAAAGATAGATATAGTATATCTATACTATATATAGTAAAGAGAGATATAAAGACAGTATTAATGTAGCACTTTAAGTTTGCAAAGAGCTTTACAAGTATTAACTCATTTTATCCAAGAAACAACATTAATGATAACAGCTACCATTTATACGGAGCAGCTAGATCAGTATTGTTGGTACAGTGGTTACAGTGCCAGGGCTGGAATCAGGAAGTTGTTGTTGCTGTTGTTTAATTGTTTTATGTCTGACTCTTCATGACATCTTTTGGTATTTTCTTGGCAAAGATACTGGAGTAGTTTGCCATTTCCTTCTCCAGCTCATTTTTTGCAAATGAGGAACTGAAGTAAACAGGGCTAAGTGACTTGCTTAGGGTCACACAGCTAGTAAGTATCTGAGGCCAGATTTGGCCAAGATGATGAGTCTTCTTGATTCCAAGCCCAGCACACTATCCACTGCAGCGCCACCTAGCTCAGTGTCTTCAAATTGCACCCTAGGAAGCAACTCCAATGGAGAAGCAGCTTGGCAACTGCCCCTGTGAGTGTTGTGGTCAAAGCTCCTGAAGATTCAGAAAAGAAAGTCCTTGTCACCAAGGACTGTCAAGGTACTGTCAAATGGCTCAACACTGGAAACTGAGATAATCTTATCAATGGAAATGACCTTAAGGAAGAAACATTAACACCTGCTTTGCAGCTGTATCCTAAGGACCATGGACTTTCCATCTGACTTGCAGCTGAAACCTTCCATATCTGTTTCTTCCCCCCTCCCTTGCCTCACTGTCCCCTGTAGAATGAGAGCTCCTTGAAAGCAGAGACTGTTTTTTTCTTTTCTATTTGTATCTCCAGAACTCAACATGGTGCTTTGCACATAGTAAGGACTTAATTGACCTTGTTTCAAATCTAGCCTCAAGCTTACTAGCTGTGTGACCCTGGGCAAGTCACTTTACTCTCTTTGCCTCAGTTTCTTCTTCTGTAAAATGAGCTGGAGAAGGAAATGGCAAAACACTTCAGTATCTTTGCCAAGAAAACCCCAAATGGACTCACAGAGAGTTGAATGTGACTGAAAAATGTCTAAATAACAACAAAATACTTATATAGTGCTTAGTATAAGCCAAACAGTGTGCTAAGTGCTTTATAATGATTATCTTGTTCAATCTTAGAACATGTTGGCTTAGGCAATAGATGCTGTTATTATCCCCATTTTGTCAGTGAGGAAACGGAAGGAAATGGAGGTTTAGTGGCTTTCCCATGGTTGCACAGTTAATAAGTGTCTGGGGATTTGCTCTCACTCCAAGTTCAATGTTCTACCCATTGTGTTATAACTGTCAAGAATGAGAAATAAGTATCTGATGTAAGAAATGATGAGCAGGCAGATTTCAGAAAAACTTAGAATTATGTGAACTGATGCTGAGCATTGAAGAATGAAGAGGAGAACATTGTACACAGTAACAGCCACATTGTGCGATGATCAGCTCTGACAGATTTAGCTCTTCTCAGAAAAAGCCAAAAATCTGAGACAATTCCAAAAGCCTCATGGAAACTGAAACATGCTATCTTCATTTTGGGTGGTTTTCCCCTTTTGTTGTTTCTTCTTTCATAGCATGACTAACGTGTAAATATGTTTAACATGAATGCACATGTATAACTTATGTCAGATTGCTTGATGTCTTGTGGAGGGGGGAAGAAAGGGAGGGAGAAAAATGTGTAACTCAAAATCTTATAAAATGCATGTTGAAAACTATCTTTACACATAATTGGAAAAATAAAATGATAAGTTAATTTTTTTATAAAAATTCTTCAGTATGTAACATTTTTCATAGCATAAAGTTGCTAAATATTTTTCAGAACACAGTCAAATAAATTAAGGAGACCTTTGATTCTGTTTTTAATCAACTGACAATTTTATCTTGGTATACTTTTTGAAAGAGATACCCACAGACTGAATTCAGCATCCTCTGGTTGTTTCTTGCTTTGGATTTGATTGAAGATTGGAATGAGAATCCTGACTGACAGATATGACAGGGTCACAAAGAGCGCCCCCTTGGTGGGTTTTACCATTTATGCAGAGTATTCTTGGTCTGCTTCCCACCAATGGCATGGGAGCTTTGGGGCTGATAGAATTTGACATTTTAATATGAAATGCTTGATCCCTACTTGTCTCCCTCCCCACTTACCTGTAAATCTCATTGCTGCTGTTGCCACATTTTTAGTGTATGCTTAGAGAAATCTATCCCATTCTCACTTGCCCAACAGACTCATAAAACTGTAATTCCTTTTATAACAATTTAACTCTTTTAATGGGGTGTTGGAACATGCTTACTTCTTGGTGGGTTGTACAGCATCTGGTGAAGGAGGGGACTACATCTGTTATAAGATGTGCTATGCACTCAGTGGTTGGGGGGACAATGGAGGGGTCACTTAGAGTCTATACCATTCTATTAGAATGCCACATCCCATCATCAGTGGATCTCCACGTGGCTGCCATAAACCAGGGTGTTGGGAGCTGCTTAGTGTCCAGCACTAAGCATGATTGGAGATGTGAATAAGAAATGACCAGGCCATGTGGATAGTTCAAGGAAGAACCAGGAACTCCATTTATTGATGCTTAGAACAAAGTTTTTAAAAATCCAAAAGACAAAGATTCAACTGTTCTTAATCATATCCTGGAATATTATTACTAATAGAATAGTCTGCCATACTGGGGAAGTAGCTTGGATAAGATGAGGCTTGTTATCAAGGACCCAGGAAGTCATGGGGAAGGTCAGTTGTCTCTTATCAAAATATATCTACAGGACAAAGGATTCTCCCAGAGAGCAGGCCACAATCTCAAAGACATCTGCATAGAAACTGGATCCCCAAGAATCACGTATTTTGACTTACAACAGTCTTTAGCACAATATGATAGGGAACATGTCCTTTTTGGTGCCTGAAGTTTGGGGGCAAAGGTTTTGATGTGAGGATATCAAACAAAAATCCTTTTAAGTCTACCCTTGAGGTTCTTTCAGGGGAGCCAGCCTTTGCAAGCTGCGTCACCTTGAGAGGAATTAGGGTACATTATTAAAGTCTCTATCTGAGTCCCGGATTAGGCCTCTTTGGCTCCCCACACCAGAGGAAGAAAGATAATATTTACACATACTCTGATTAACCACCAGGAAGGAGCAATCTGAACATGCCCCAGGGACTATGTTAAACAGGTAAAAGTTGTTATGAAAGGAATTGAAGTTTTATGGGCATGTTGGTTCTGAATGAGCTAAGCTTCTCCAATGGCACAACAAAAATGTGGCAACTTCATTGACTGGGAACCAGTTCAGGGTTTCTGATTATTGTGGAACTCATTTATGAGTTATAATCATTGGTTTTTTTCTAGCTTTATATAAACATGTTTCATATTCAAGCCTCATTCTTTTAAAAATTATTTTATTTTATGGAATAAAACAAATGTTTCCATAACATGGTAGGATGATAAAATATGATTACACATTGAACTGCAAATTTATTATATGCAGTTTGCTATTCCTTTTAAATATATAACAAATTTAACATGTAATTAACATAAATTAACATGTAATTTCTTCCTTTCCCCCCTTCCCTCCCCCTGGCTACCATTAAACACTATTATGTAAAGTCATTCTACATATACTTCTATTTGTTAGTTTCTTTTTTGGATGCAGATAGCATCTTCCTTCATATGTCCTTTGTAGTTAATTTGGGATTTTGTAATAGTCAAAATGATGGTTGCTCAAATCTGTTCTTGAAACAATGTTCCTGTTAGTGTATACAATGTTCTCTTGGTTCTGTTCATTTTACTCTTTATTATTTTGTGCAAGTCTATCCATGTTTTTCTTAAACCAATGAGCTTCATTTGGTTTTGGTCAGCAGTAATTACCTTTCAATTGTCTCTTCAATTTCTCAGCTGCTCTGCAATGTTGGACCACCCACCCTCTGCCTCGACCTTTCTCTCTTCAGTCCACCATTTCCCCACTACTAGCCCAGTTGCTTTTGTAGTGTTTCATTTAACTCTTCTACAGGGTGACTCAACATCTTCATGCAGTTTTAAAACTTTAATAACTTTGGAAGTGTAAATGCTACAAACTCATAAAAACAACATTTGCAATATTCAATATTTAAAATATCAATGTTTCTTAATAAAATTCAACATAACTGCCATCTTGTGTTCTATATCACTCTAGCTGATTTTCAAACTTTATAAAAACTGTCATAAGCTTTGGCTCAGGGATTGAATGGGC
>CM053601.1:11858668-11883191 GCA_028646575.1 Pseudocheirus occidentalis
GGGGCAGAATGCCGAACTGCTTTACTCCCCAAATTAATTTTCAAAGTTTCACTTTTACTAACCATATCTGAAGATTTAAAGATCCCCTTAGGCCGGTGCTTTAGATTTTCTTTGAAGTAGACTCAAGCTGCTGTTTGGGAGGCTCCACTGCTCCTCCTGGCCGCCCTGAGGTCTTGCCTGGCAGAGGCTGTGGTTTTGGGCTGTCTGGGTCTCTGCTCCGCTGCCTCTCTCCGGTCCTGTTCCTCATGCCTTGGCAGATGTGGGGGTGCTGGAGGCTGTAGAACTGCTGCTGGCTGGCTGCCGGACTCTGCTCAGCTCCTTCCCACTGCCCTAGGCCTGGCCATGGTCTAGGCTTCCGGCTGTTCCAGCCTTTGCTCCAGTGGCCACGCTGAGTCCCTGCTGCCGAGCTGCCTTCAGCGAGAGCTGTGTTCTCTGTATTTTTGTGAGTCTGAGAGTCTTAGACTTTCCTAGGCTTTGTCTGGGCTCATATTTTATGGGTGTTTAGGGTGGCGGTGTGGGAACTGCGGGATCTTGCTGCTTCTACGCCGCCGTCTTCTGTAAAGTGTATTGTTGAGAATATTCTGTTCCACCTTAAATCACAGTAGCTACTCCAATGGGGTCCTTTCCTACTCTTCTATTGATGTGTTTCAATCATGCCTGACTCTTTATGATGCCATTTTGGACTTTTGTGGCAAGTATCGGAGCAGATAACTCCATTTCCTTCTCCAGCTCATTTTACAGATGGGGAAAACAGATGAGGCAAACAAGGTTAAGTAACTTGCCCAGGGTCACACAGCTAGGAAGTGCCTCTGGTCAGATTTATTCATACATATGAGTCTTCCTTATTTCAAGCCCAGTGCTCTGCCAGCTGGGATACCATAGTTTCATGACATTTGGGCTGATTTCTTTCCATTACATCATGTTACTCAAGATTTATAGTTGCTTTTCTCCAAAAACAGAGAATAAGAAAAAGAGTTCATCAAATTTTAAAAAGTGTACATTGGGGACAGACCACCCTCAACTTGGTAAGAATGTTCAATTTACTGTTTGTTGAACCTAATAGTGTTTAATATGCTTGAGGGGAAGACATGAGAGTGGAAGGAAGTCAGAGAAAAGAGTTCAAACAAAGAAAAACAAAAATTCATTTGTTGTGTAAAAAAAAATAGTAGCAAAGGAGAAACCAGAGGGAGAGAAAATCAGACAAAAGAAAGTATCTGGGCAGCAGTGTAGGTGAGTGAGTTAGGCAGGGGACACTCCTTCAGTGGAACAAATGTCATTTCAGGAGACGACTTCTGAAATTCCTACTTTGGGAAAGAAGAGGGGACTATAAAGGGGTGCCGTGACCTTCAAAGAAACAGCCAATATCTGAGCTTCCTTTCAGAATGAGGAGACCACCAAAGAGTTGAGAGCAGGATGGAATGTCCAATTGTCCAGTTACACCACTTATTTTACTAGTTCAATTTGTAGGGGAGATTTGTACTGTTATATTCATGACCTTAACAGTCCCCTTAGCAGTCTAAAATTCATAGAAACCATGTTTCTGTCTGTGAAAATGAGCCATCTCTGGTTCTCCAATATCATATCCAAAAGACTTTAGGGAAATGACTTAAGCTGCCTGAGCCTCAGTGTCCTCATGTGTAAAATGATTTGTTTAGACTAGATGGCTTCTGAGGATTTTTTCCAGGTCTTCATCGGCAATTCTATAACATGTCTATTTCCTCACACCCGATATTCTTATTTTCTAAATTAAAATGGTACCAGTATTTCTCTATAAACTATTGTTAGCTTACATTTATTCCTTATATACAGTTTTCATAGGTAAGATACCCATTCAGTGATAAATTAGAACAAAAAATTATTTGATATATAGAAATATTACCTGAGGCAGATGACTGGAAAAAGAGATCTTCTTTCAAGAGATGATGGGTTTCAGAGTATCTCAGAGCTATTTAAACTCTGCTGTTAATGATCTGCTAATTTTATGGTTGTAAATAATGTCAAAAGTGACTTTGAATTGTCAAGATATTGATTTTGTGCCCATTTTCAGTACCCACCCAAGACAAGAAGTCATTTAACAAGGTAAGTTTAACAAAAGACTCTACAGCTGAATGTTCCAAGTTAAAAACTAAAATATCAAATGCTTAATCCTTGTTTCAGTCTGGCAGACAGACCTGTATAGGATGTGATGACTCATAATCAGGATGTAAGTTCTTTAAATAACACAGTTTGTGTGAGGCAAGTTTTGAACCAAGATCTTGCCAACTCCCCGTGTATTGTGGGGAGGATTCTTCAGGCTTGACTTAGCCTAGGTGACCCCTTGGGTCTCTTTTACCCTGAAGTGCTATAATTCTGTGCTCATAGCACTTGTTAAGTATTAGCAATGTACAAGCTAGAGTGAGACTAACAGCTTAGCTCCCACAGTTTCAATTGTCATCTTTTTGCTGGTGACTTCCCGATCTTTACACCCAATCTTCATTTCCCTCACTGAAAGTCTAGCTTGATGTCATCAAAAGCATTGTTGACATCCTCAACGGTAGATAGAATCTAAATTGCTCCAAACCATACTTCTCACTTTCTACCTTAAATCTATCCCTTCTTCCAAGTTGGTTATTTTTGCTGGTGGTGCCACCATGTTCTCAGTCACCTACTTTCATATCCTCAGAGCAATCCTTTCCTCTGCCCTCTTTGCCCCCCCCATATCTAATCAATCAAGAAAACTTGTTCAGTTGATTTTCCCAGAATCTCTAGCATCCATTCCTCTTTTCCTTTCATCTAGCCCTCACCTAAGTTTAAGCTCACATTGTCTTCACCAAAAGGATTGCCATAACTTCCTAAGGTAAGCTCTCTTTGTTTTTATTTTCTCTTTTCTCCAATTGGTCTACCACATAACTTTCAAACATGACCTTCTTCATTCTTTTTTCTGAAACCCACAATGTCACCTCTTGCTTAAAAAAAAAGTCAACTCATTCCTTGCTCCCAGGTTAAAGTATATGTTCCACTGTCTTTCACCATCTTACTCCAGTGTAAATTTTTCTCCCTTTCTTCTTTTGTATTTCTCCCTTCCAAACACCCCGTGTTGCAAACAAACTGGACTTAATAGCACGTCCTAATCTCAGCATTCCACTTCCTACCTCCACTGTCCTGTTTGCCTTTAATGCAATGATAGATTCCCATTTCCCTCCATTTCAAATGATCTTTATGTTTCTTGAATGTTCATCTTAGATATAATATTGTTGATGAATATTTTTCTGATCCCTCCAAATAGATAGATAGAAAAACGATTGAAAAGGAAGCAATTGATGGAGATAATTACAGCCCCCTCGATACACATAATCCCCAGAATATTATCAAATAATTTGTAAGAAAACAATTTCAAATTGAACTCTTTGGTAATTGAAATAAGTTTTTTTTGCTATTTTTATGTATTTAGAACTTTCATATCTGGGACACAGACAAATCAATCTTCATGTTTTTTCCCAAAACTTATACATTAAATTGAGTCCTGCATGATGATCTGGATCAGTCCATTGTCAAAAGGTGACTTCGTGTTTCTTGTTGGGAGAAATGAGAATAATATACATGAAGGGTCAAGTAAATAATCAAGAAATCCCTGATAATGGAAATACAAAGTGTTTTCCTTGTGAAGTTCATTAGGATGATACTTTTCATTAAAAAGTCAAAAAGATTCTTCCATGAATTATAAATGTCACACACAAAAGACTACTAAATTTTAAAAAATGACCTCTTCATCAAGAATTAATTGGGCATGAAAATTCTCAGGTCAAGAAAATATAGATATTTACTTAGTCTTTTTAACACATGAGCATAATATTTTTATATCTTATCAGAAAGCTTCTCTGATTCTGAGTCTGACTTAAGTTTACCAAGAGAGGAACTACGTGGAATATGTGTGACCATAGGAACTAAGAATAACAAATATTAGAAACAAGAAGTGTATTGTAAATGATATTTTTTGTCTTTCATAAATCACTGTATGAATTGGAGGTGATTGGGAAAACTGACAGACCTTAAAATTCCATAATATTTATAATGCATTGAAAAGGAGGCCTTTTTCCCTATTGAAAAATGCCATACTCTTTCAAAAGACCAACCCTTGCTATATTAAGCATTTGCTTGTGAAAAGCGCCATAAAGAATCTTCAGTTTCCAAGAGGGTGTCCCATGTAACCCCACACCTGACAAGTATCTGAATACTTTCCATTTCTTTTCCTTTTGCTTCTCCTCACTTGTGAAGATCAGGATGGTTTTTCCCCCTGTTATTAGCCATTTATTGGTCAGTGATCTATCTACATGAGAAGTGATTATTGCCAGAAAAGAGAATTCTTAGAACTGTCTGACTCATATAAGATCCTATGGTGACTCTTATTTTCCTCTGATTGCTGGCTCAATTTCCCGAGTTTTTAGATCACAGAGAGTTGAGACTGATGCTTGATCTTTAATAGGATCATAGAGAGACTTCACTGACAGTCTGAGGAGAACAAGTCATTTTACCAGCGATTTGAGGAGAACTGAATGCCTAGTGGACAATCCGAGGTGGGGCTCAGTGTGTTTCAGTTTCAGGTTCCTTGAGGAAGGGGCTTTTCCCCAAACTTTAGGGCACCACATGATGAGGCAGAGAGGCAAGAGAGAAGTAGACAAACAAGAGAGAAGACCTAAGTGGGACAGAGGAGTTGACTGTAGTGACACTGGCAGAACCAGAAGCAGGGCACAAGGAGAGCAAGTCGACCCTGAAGTCCCATTCACTCCTGACTCTGCAGAGCCCAGAGGTGACTCTGACTTCTGGTTCAATTGCAACATTCTGTACTGTTTAAAGGTTTATTCTCTTTCCTTTATTTCTTTATACTGTTAATAAATTCCTTGGTCACCAGCAGTGAGGTGTCTAATTCTATTGGTTTTATTGTTTGAGGAAAAGGAATCTAGTCCATATTTTTTTTTTGCTTTTTTTGGGAGGGCAGTTGGAGTTAAGTGACTAGCTTTTTGTGTTAAGTGTCTAAGGCCGAATTTGAACTCAGGTCCTCCTGACTCCAAGGCTGGTGCTCTATTCACTGCTCCACCTAGCCGCCCCATTTTTAAAATCTAGTCCATATTGAAGTCTTATTCAAGAGTAGAGAATGAGCCAAATGGAGGGATTTTTCTAAATTTTTAAAAATAAACCAGAGTGCCTCCACTGGGTTACTGTTATAATAAGGAAAGGAACCTTAACGGAATGATGAGATTATTGACTTTTGGGGGGAGGCAGTCAGGGTTAAATGATTTTTCCAGGGTCACACAAATAGTTAATGTCTGAGAATGGTTTTGAACTCACGTTGTCTTGACTCCAGGCTGTACTGCCTGGCTGTCCCTATTATTGACTGTTAAAAAATGTATTCACTGTGCTAAGACTTGAGGATACAAGGAAAGGAAAAGAGAGGATAACATTATGACCACCCTAAAGGAACTCATATTTCAACTGGGTAGACAGCATTCAAATAACTGTATATATGAAAGATACTGTTGTTATTGTCGTTCAATGATGTCTGACTCTTTGTGACCCCATCTGGGTTTTCTTGAAAATGACATTAAGGGGTTTGCCATTTCTTTCTCCAGCTCATTTTACAATTGAGGAACTACAAGTGTCTGAGGCTGTATTTGAACTCAGGAAGATGAGTCTTCTGGACTGTCAGACTCAGCACTCTATCCACTGTGCCACCCAAAAGTCTTAGTGCATCTGTCTACTTTAATTACTTCAAGAGTTTCCAATTGTATGTAGACTTTTTGGATTTTGAAGATTTTGGGGGGCTTGTGCAGACATTTTAAAAGCAAGGTCACCACAGAGATAATCCCAGGCACTCAGTCTCTTCCCTTGCTTGCCCAATGACAGTGAGGAAGAGGCACCAGAATCCAGAAGTTTCCCCCTAACATCCAGTGTGGAATTTTGGGGAGGCAGTTGCAGGAGGTGGTTGGAAAGATAAGGGAGCAAAGTGATTCATGAAGAAAGTGCTTAATGGATTCTTTTGCAGTTTTACTGTTTAATAAACTTCATGGTTACAGAAAGTTGATCACATGGGCAGCATGAATTTAGAAAGTTTGTCTGATTCAGAAGATTTCCCCAAAGTGGGAAAAGAGACTCTTGAAGTATAAACTTATCTCCTTTTTATAAGCCTGAAGTATAGTTTTTCATCACCCCTAGAATGGAGTTCTGAAAACAGCCAAAGAGGATTTCTGTCTGTGAAGAGTCTTTTTAAAATCCTTGTGTCTCGTTGAGGTGGATGGCTTACATAATGCATAAAGAGAATCATCTAACCACATGTCAGAGAGATCATGATAAGACCACTGAGCTTTCATATAGTGCCACCTGGTAAAACAAATGTTGTACTACACTCCCTTGCAAGTTACTTTGCACTAAGGCAGCACCCTGTATTCCTGTAGGCTTAAGACAGGTGGGATATCCAGTTGACACAAGCTGTTAGTTTTACTTCAGCACCTCCAGCATCACCTGGGATGCCAACCACCAACATCACAGTGGGAAAATTCTGCTAAACCAAAAAGATCTGGGAACTAATTACGGCAGCCAGGTTGTCATTTTCCCAGAGCAGAGACACTTTGAAATGTGTTGAAACCCTAAGGAAGCACTTTTTTCATACTATAGACATTTTTTTTAAACTCAGAAATCTGGAAGCTCAGAAAGAAGGAACTAGTCTGATTACTTCTCTATTAAAGGTAGATATCCTAGGTTTCTGATAATTATATGATTTATTATTTCATTTATTTATGTTAGTATGCTAATATTACTTATTATTATTACATTTACATTAGTATAAGTATATCCTTAATTACTATTCCTAAAGAATTTTATTATTTAAAGTTAGAGTTGTCATTCCATTTGGTGTAATACTTTTAGCAGAAGTTCTCATGTCACAGAATTGTTGTTCCCTCTGGGTTTTTTCTCTCCTCTGACTTTTTGAAAATACTATGACTATCCTTCTTGAAAAAAATCTGTGGAAATCATTGTTGGGTGTCATTCCATGTAGTAGTACCAACCCCATTTGCCAGCAGGCAGCTCAAACAATTATCAGATGAAATTTGTTTGTAATATTTATTGTTGTTTTTTTTTTTTTTTGGAGGGCAGTTGGGGTTAAGTGACTTGCCCAAGGTCACACGGCTAGTTTTTGTGTTAAGTGTCTGAGGCTGGATTTGAACTCAGGTACTCCTGACTCCAGGGCCGGTGCTCTATTCACTGCGCCACCTAGCCGCCCCTGTTTGTAATATTTAAAAGTAGGTGAGAAGTGAGAAGACCAGAACCAGGAAAAATTTGTACACAATCACAGATACATATTTGATAAACTGGACTCTTCTCAGCAGTGCACAATTATAAGACAACTCTACAAGTCTCAGGAAGGAAGGAGATATCTACATTCAGAGAAAGATCTAGAAAGAACAGAGTTTAAATGGAGGCTGAAGCAAGCTACATGCTATCGTTCTTTTTCATGTTTGATTCTCTTTCTTTTTTCCCATTGTTCGCTCCATTGGTTACAACCCCTGTATACAACCATACTAAGGTCCAATGTGAAATCATTGGCAGATCCTATACTTGATTACATGCCACAATGGAGGGAGTGAGGGGGAGGAGAACATTTGAAACTCAAAGCATTCTAGAACTGAAACTTGTAAACTAAAAGTAAATAAACAAATCAATTAATAAAAAGGAAAAATATTTAAAAGTAGGGCTTATGATGAATCTCTGGGATAATAAAGAAACCATCTGCTAAAAAATCTGTGGTCTTGGGTGTCCATGCTCTTCTACGCGGCTACCAGCAGGTGGCACCATGAACCATGCCATTATCATTTTGTTCTCTGCCATACCAAACTGCTTTCTTGACTCAATAATGTGGGATAGAGGGCACAAGTCCTTCAGAGGTTTCCCTTTGATACCTAAAGAGTGACTCATTGAGGGAGGATGTGATTTGACTCTTTTTGAGCCTAGAGGTCCCTAGACTGTTTTTGAGAAACTTTATGCTGTACAGAGAAGAATCCCTCTCAGATATTCCCTGCAGCCAGCGTGGACTGTTCTCCCTGCAGCCAAAGTGCATAAAATGCAGATCTGAACCCAGAAGTCTCTTATTCAACAAACTTCACTGGCTCCCTTTTGCAGATAGGACCAACAGGGGAAGATTAATCTATGGACTGCAGGCCAATGAACTTGACTTTCCTTCCTGGGGAAATTGTAGAAAATTTTTTGGAGAATATTTGGAAAGAGCCACTGTGGCTTCGTAATCATGATTAGCCATACTAAACTTCCCTCCCTTTTGGAAAGGATTGCTTACCTAGAAGAGCAGGAGAACACTGTGGATATAAGCCTACGTAGTTGTTTAGCAAAGCTATTGACAAAGTATCCCATGCTTTTCTTGTGAAGATGGGAAAATGTGGATGAGAGAAGATGATAAGCCGGTGAAAGGCAAGCAGGTAAGTGCTTCCATTCATTGGATGAACTCAGATGTTGAAATGTATGGATACTGGTTCAATTAATTAGACACATTTTTGGACCTAGGTTTGTCAGAGATAAAATCAGATGGGGGCTCTAGGGAGAATGTTGTGCATCAATATTTCCTTTTTAAAAATTTTAAACTTAAATACACAGAAGAAAAGAAAAAGAAAAATATGAAAAATGTAAATATGAAATAAGAAAAGCATAAAAAGCATTGCCATGTGCATAGTAGAATGTAAGAGAAGATTCAAAACACGCAAAAACAAATTTCCCCTAAAAGAGAGCCTAGATAGTAAGTGCTCTGCATTGTGTTCAGAGCTGTCCATCTTTTCTGTGCTTCCTGGTATGTTTTCTTTTGTTCTCTGCTATGAACTTTTTACTTTTCCCCGCCTTCTTCCCTCCCCCTCCCAAGAAGGCTACAATCAAGAGCAGATACACACACATATATACATATACATATATACATACGTAAAATATATAGACATAAATATACAAAGATATATATCCATACATATTACAAACATACACTGTCATACACATATGTACTTAGATATCTATAATCATACTCATATATAAACATATCCCTCCATATTCATCAATGTAAGACAGTACTATACTGATTTTCTCTGTTTCCCAAAGGGTAAATAAACTCTTCCTTCATCATTTTGACTCTTTCCATATTTTTCTAAGCCCACCATCTTGTCCTTTCCTACATGACAGCAATATTCCAACCTTATCCTGTCTAGTATTTTAAGTATTCTAAAATAGTTCACATGGCTGATATATACTGTAGTTTCCCTGTTTTTTCTCTTTTGCTTAAATCTATTTTAGATGTAAAATTGTCCAGTTACACCACTCATTTTACTAGTTCAGTTTGTAGGGGAGATTGTCCCCAAGGACAAGGACGTTGTGCACCAATATTTCATTTTTTATGCTAAAATTGAAATTAAATACACAGAAGAAAAGAAAAAGAAACATATTTAAAACTTAATATGAAATAAGAAAAGAATAAAAAAGCCTTGTAATGTACATAGCAGAATGTAAGAGAGGATTCAAAATGCACAATAAATTTCCTCTAAAAGATAGCCTAGATATTAAATGCTCTGCATTGTGTTCAGAGCTGTCCATATTTTCTGTGCTTCCTGGTATGTTTTCTTTTGCTCTCTGCTATTTTTCTTTTGCTCTCTACTTTTTACTTCCTCCCCCCCTTCTTCCCTTCCTCTCCCAAGAAGGCTGCAAACAAGAGCAGATACACAATACATATATCCCCCCCCACACACATATATAATATAAAAAGAAATACATATCCATATATATATAAGAAACATATACTGACATACACATACATATACTTAAATATCTATAATCATACTCCTTTGTAGTCATATTGCTTAATATGCATGAAGGTAAGATTGTGCTAAACTTATTTTTCTCTGTTTCCTTAAGGGTAAATAAACTCTTCTTTCATAATTCTGAGTCTTTCCATATTTTTCTAAGTCCACACATTTGTTATTTTCTACATGATAGCAATATTCCAACCTTACTAATTATTTTAAAGAGTCTAAAACAGTAATAATATGGTTGTCATGCAGTGTAGTTTCCCTATTTTTCTCTTTTGCTTAATTCTGTTTTAGATGTACCTTTGACTGAGATCATGTTTATTACCCCTGCTTTTTCCCCTAATTAAATTCTACTCCCGGTCTTTGCTTTGTATCTGTATGTATCTATTATTTTCTCTTTTGATCGAGCTTCCTGATAACCTATTTTAGCCAAGACATCTCACTACATAACATAACCCACTCATTTGATCCATATAGGGTCAGCTCTTTTCAGGCTGGGTGATGTCCTCAGACCCCTTCAGTCATCACATCTTGCCCTTGTGACTGCATATATTTCCAAATGTGTAACAGAGCAACTGCAGATACTGAAACTGAGGACTACTGTATTCTTGTAGCATATCCGTGCTAGGTTAGGGCTGAGTAAATTTCCTTTCCTTATCTGCTCCAAGCCTACTTTTGCCCCCAAATCAAACAGATGCACATTAATTAGATTTTCCTGAAAGCCTGAATCTGGGCAATTGCTGGATTTTTTTTGAGAGTTTAAGATTTTTGAGCCTTTGATTATAGTCATTGCAGACTACCAGAAAGGGAGAATGAAAAACACTGGCAGCCCTTGAAATGGAAACACCACCATGTGGAGTACATTGTTCAACACTGATCCACGCCAAAAAATGGATACAGTAGTCAGGTGGGTTCAACATCAGGACTATAGTGCCACAGCAACAGGCATGGTGCATTCCAACTCAACTCTTGGTTTCACTAAAAGAGGCCATTCAGTTGAACAAAGGCTGTGTCTCTGGGCATATTCAAAGGATTAAAGGTGACTTCGAAGACCCAAGAAATGGGAGAAATTAATAAACACAAAAATGAGCCAAAATAGTGATGGTCTTTTTGATGGTCAAGGAGAAAAGCCAATAGAAATAAGTTCTGATAGGCTAGTGGAGAAACATCAGGGAGCCTAATTCCTCCCAAATAATCCCACAGTGATTTCGTGAGATGTCATTGACCAATGCAATGAATGTACCAAGGATGAAACAGACTGAAGTCTAGTTAATAATATAAGTGCTCCAGAAACATTCTTTCTAATTTTTGTATGCACTTAATTACCAAAACAGAGGGTGCTTCTGTACACACAGCAAAACAGAAAACCAGAGTTAGGTATGGAGCCATAGACTTCTATCATACATCCCTTACAATGGAAAAAATGAATACTATAAATTAAATTAGTTACATTCAAAATTGTCTTTTCTGTCAGTCTTCCTCTTTTCACTTCATTCTCTTTTCTTCTGTAAAATTTTTAAAGTATATTTCAATAATTCTTGTTTTTATATCACTCTTACTAACTCCCTCAATCCCAATTACTTGCAGTGTTTTTAAAAAGCAAAAATAAGTAGCCTTTGTCTCCTAAAAACATATCAAAGCAAAATGAATCAGAGTAGTCCCCATGTCTGCCTCCAAAAATGTATGTGTCATTCTGCACTTTTAATCCAACAACTTTGTGTCAGAGGGTAAGTAACATGCATCATCGATAAGTTCTTTCAAGATGTGGATGATCATTGCATTGATCAAAGTTGTTTTTAAAGTTCGTTTTCTTTGCAGTATAGTTGTCCTTATAGAAATGGTACTGGTTCTGCTCACTTCACTCTGCATCAGTGCATGCTACTGAGGATTCTCTCTAGAATAATCTCTTTTATCATTTCTTATGATGTATTAAAATTCTCTTGTATCTCTAGGCTACAATTTGTTCATCCATTCCCAATCTTATAGGCTCTTCTTTAGATATTAATTTTTTTCTATCTTTTTTCTCATCTTTTAATGTCCGTTTCAAGCAAAAGATCAAAGATTAAGAAGTTTGATTACTTGTCACTATTTCCCACTTCCTAATTCCCAAGGGCAGCTAGGTGGCAAAGTGGATGGAGCACTGGGCTTAAAGTTAGGAAGACTCAAACTTATGAGTTCAAATGTGGCCTAAGACATTTACTGCTGTGTGACCCTGGGCCAGTCACTTAATCCTATTTGCCTCAGTTTCTCTTATATAAAATGAACTGGCAAAGTAATTGGAAAACCACTTGCCAAGTGATGCATGAGCAGCTTGCCAGAAGAATGCTACTGTGAACAGCATTCAAGGTTCTGATTACATAGTATAGTGAGTATTCTATTTACTCAATAACAACTCAGGAGAAAACATTCACAGATAATCAAGGTACAACATTCAGAATATTACAACTTATCACAGAAAAGCTAAATGCAGCATTCGCAACAACTTATTTATGGCCACATAGTTTTCTCCAACGTGGTCACGTAGTTTTAAACAAAGTACATTCATTTAATCAATCACAAAAGCCTTAATTCAATTACAAAGTACAAAAGTCAAAGTTTTCCACTCTTAGGTCACAATAAATCATAATCTTCTCAGTCAGTACACAGTATCTAACTACTCAAGTAAAGTCCTTTTTCAGCTTGACTCGAGGCTGGCTATCAGCTTCCATGGCCGCTCTTCCATGCTCCCAGCTCCAACTGTCACCTGAGTTCAAAGGCAGGCAGCTTCCAGTTCCTTGTCCAGCTCCTTGTCCTGTTCTTTATCCAGTTCCCCTTCTATATTGAAATTCACAGTATTGAGTCCAACTCCAGTCCTTCACAGTTCCTGTTTCTGGGAAGACAAAGCTTGATTGAGCCACAATAATATTCATACACTTTTCTGGCACCATTATCAATTCACTATCTGCCTGTGAAATCAACTCAGACCCACCAACAAGGTCTGAGAACTCAACACAAATCATCAATGCAGATATCAACACAGACCCACAAACAAGGCCCAAGAAGTCAGCACAAATCATCAACATAGAAATCAATAGAGACCAACAAATAAGACCCAAGATGTCAGCACAAATCATCAGTAAAGTCCCAGGACCTCCAAAACCCTCCTCCAGTAGTTCTGTAAACATACAACCAGAAAACCCTCTTTCAGGGCTTCCAGTAAGGTCCCAGGGCTTCTGTACAAAGTATGACAAACAAACATCTACACAGACAGAGCATACAAACAGAGTGCTGGGATACCACATGTTTTCTCCCTCTTGACTGCCACCACAAGATTCCTCTTCTCAGTTCTTCTTTCTGTAGCTGGGTTCTTCTTTTTTTAAAATAAGTAATACAATCTCCATTTCATTTTTATTTTTTTAGCCTGGGTTCTTGATATATATTCACAAGTTTTGGGGTTCACATGTTCTGTTTCTTAACAGGCTTGATAAAAGGCTCAAAAGAGGCTTAGACTGAAACAAGGTGTTAATTCAATAGATGAAACAAGGTGTGAACTACCTCTGTGCTTGCCACTTCAGGATTTTTTGCCAAGAAAATCCAAAGAAGGGACATAAAGAGTTGAACATGACTGAAAAACAACTGAACAGCTCCCTAAATCCTCACTTTCCCTCCTGAAAGGTTTGACATATATTTATGTCTAACTATTTGCATGTGTTCAATTATCCTTTATCTGTTTCAAATAAATGTGAGCTTCCTTTGAAGCCTGGCTCCCCACCCATTCCTCTGAATTTGTATGCTCTTCTTACACACCCCAATTTTAGGAAAGAACAAGTTCCACTTCTTTCTTCCTTATTTCAACAACAGTGTATGGTTTTAACTCCCCATTTTCTTTCCATTCTTAAAAATTGTAGAACAGAACCAGTTTACCCCCTAAGTCTTCTGTTTTCCATTCTATAATTCCATAAGATACCTTGAACATATAAAAAAGGAATATTTGTTTCTTCTCTCCCTATTAAGATGCTAGCATTATATCATCATGCAGTTCCTTCTAATTGTTTCAATACATTTACCTTTCAAGGATTCTCTTGTGATCAGCAGATTCTTCACTTTGCCTTCTGGTTCTAATAGAGCTGAGGGATTTTCATCTATGATTTCTTGAATTATACTATTCAAACTTTAAAAAAAAATCAGTCATGAATTTCAAGGAGTCCAATGATTTTTGAATTATGTTTCCACAGCCAAGTCTGGGAGCCTTAACTATAAAACAGGATTGTTGGGACTTTTCTGTCACCAAAAGGTTCAACTATTTTAAATAGACTGGGGAATATTTGTATGTGTACATATGAGCATTCTGTAAGATATGAACAAAATACATATGAATAACATAATCCATGTATGTCACCTAGTTCCCTATTGCCTTTCCACATATCCAAGTTCCCCCCTCCTTCAATGAAACCTTTAGCAGCCTCAACTGCTCCCTTGAGCTCTTATTCTATGTCTCTCCTCCATTTCTTAAGCCAAACTCCTTTTTTAAAAAAGCTGTCTATACTTTGAAATCTGACTTCTGACCTCATCACTCAAATCAAATTGTTCTCTTCATTGACAAATTCTAATCCTCTTTAATCTCTCTGCTTCATTTGACATTGCTGACTTTTTCTTCCTCTCTGATATCCTTTCCTGTCCAGGTTATTGTGACACTGCTCTCTCAAGGCTCACCTCTTATCTGTCCGAGTGATTCTCATTCTTCTTTGATGACTCATTGTTAACATTATCATGCCCCCTATCTGTGGATTAGTTATAGGATAATATGGGGAACTGTCCTTTCCTCAAGGGTTTGTTCTGTCCCCCCCCTTTTTTCTGGATATACTCTCTTTGTAGTCTCATCAGCTGCCACGAGTTTCCTTTCTTCTTTATATATGAATTCCATATTTATATATCCAGCCCCAGATTTTCAGTCACAGATCACCTACTAGATATTTTAAACTAGATTTTCTTTAAAATCAAATTGTCAAAAACTGAACTATCATTCCACCAAGTCCTTTCCAATTGCAAACATCTTTATTTTTGTTGAATATAACACTATCCTACCACAGTGTCAGGTTCCTAATGTAGCTATTATTTTGGACTGCTCATTCTCCCTCAGCTGACATATTAACCCACTTCGAAAACCTCCCCATTTCTATACTCACTCTACCCAACCTCTTCTCTCCATTCACCAAGGGGCCACCTTATTTCAAGTCCTCATCACCTTTCACCTAGATAATTGCAACATTCTCCTGATTGTTCTCTTGACCTTCAGCTTTTCTCCACAGGCCATTTTGTCTCCTGCTGCCAATGTAATTTTCCTTAAGTTCTGATCTGATTGTGTGATTACCGTAGTCAACAAACATGAGTGATTTCCTGCTGCCTCTAGGACAAATTATGAACCACAGTGTTTAACCTTTAAAGATTTAGACAACTAGAATTATCTTTCCAGCCTCAATGGGCACTATGCACCCTCCTACACACTACAATCTGCCCAGAATAGTCGTCTCATTGTTCCTCCTACACACCACTCAAGGTCTGCATCAGCTAATCTCCACCTCAGGAATGCACTCATAGAATGCCATTCTTCCTTTAATATGCAACTTACATATTATCTTCTTCATGAAGTTTCATCAAGACCTCCAACTACTTTCCCAAATAATTTGTACTCCACCTCTTTGTATGTTTTTGTTCATTGTTAATTTTACATTTTTTTGGTGTATCTTAATCTAAGAGCAGCTAGACAGCTCAGAAGGAAAGTGTTGGGTCTGAAGTCAGAAAGATTTATCTTCATGAGTTCAAATCTTGCCTCAGACACTTATTAGTTATGTTACCTTGGGCAACTAACTTAACCCTGTTTTTTTCTCAGCTTCCTTATCTGTAAAATGTTCTTGAGAAAAAAAAATGACAAACCACTCCAGTGTATTTGTCAAGAAAACCCCAAATAGGGTTTGAAAAACAACCAAATGCCAGCTTATCTTTATCAATATTTCATAAATATTTGTTGTGTCCCATAATAGAATATGAATTCATTCTAACAAGAGGTTATTTATTCTTTCTAATTACATGACCAGTGTCTAGTATAGTACCTGACATGCAGTAAGAATTTAATAAATATTTGTTCATTGAATGATTGGTATGTTTTTCAAATTCTCTTGAAAATAGCCCATCCTTATCTTGGACTTAACTACCTCCTCATGTTTAGAAAGGTTAAGTTGTTAAGACAGTTCTAGTATCTTTAGTGTTCGCTTGGCTGGCAAATAGTGTAAGTACTATGCTTAACAGGATGTAGGGTTTTGTAGACCCCAAACTCTGTTTTTAAAAAATCCAGTTATGGGGGTGTCTAGGTGGTGCAGTGAATAGAGCACTGGCCCTGGAGTCAGGAGGATGTGAATTCAAATCTGGCCTCAGACATTTAACACTTACCAGCCATGTGACCTTGGGTAAGTCACTTAACCCCAAGGCTTGTGGGGCCTGCAACAACCTCCTAATAGCTCTGCCAGATGCAAAAACCAAAGTGATTTGGGACAGAGCTTTCCCCTCTGGAAGCAGAGTTCCACAGAGATAAAATGTCAAGTAATTGAATGGCAACATGAGCAGGCAAAGGGAGCAAAGTAAGAACGGCAATCCAACTTTAGATTCCTTTTTTGGGGACAAAAAGGATCAAAGAATGGAATGGGAGGAACACAACACAGTCAGAACTCCCTCACCAAAAGCTTCCAAGAAACATGAAGACTGCCTACAAGCCACAGAGCAGCTGAAGAATTAATTCAAAAACCAAGTATGAAAAGTGGAGGAAAAATTGCGAAGAGAAATGAGAATGATGCAAGAAAATCATGAAAAGAGAGTCAGCAACCTGACTGAAGAAAAGAACACCTTAAAGAACAAGCTAACTCGAATGACAAAAGAGGCCCAAAAAGCCAATGAGGAGAATACCTTAAAAAGCTGAATTTGCCAGATGGAAAAAGAATCTCAAAAACATTCTTAAGAGAATAATTCCTTCAGAATTAGAGTGGAGCAAGTGGAAGCTAATGACTTTATGAGAAAACAAGATATTATTAAACAGTTACAAACAAACAAAAAATAGAAAGCAATGTTAAATATCTCCTTGAAAAAAACCAGTGACCTGGAAATTAGATCCAGGAGAGACAACTTGAAAATTATTTGTCTACCTGAAAGCCATGATCAAAATAAGAACTTGGAAAGTATCCTTCAAGAAATTCTCAAGGAAAATTGCCCTGATGTTTTAGAATCAGAGGGCAAAATAAAACTTGAAAGAATTCACCAATCACCTCTGGGAAAAGATCCCCACAAGAAAACTCCTAGAAATGTTATAGCCAGGTTCCAGAATCCCCAGATCAAGGAGGAAATATTACAGGCTGCCAAGAGAAAACAATTTGAATACTATGGAAACACGATTAGGATAATCCAGGATCTAGCAGCTTCTACTTTAAGGGAAAAAAGGGCCTGGAATATGATGTTCTGGAGATCAAGGGAACTATGATTAAAACCAAGAATCACCTACCCAACAAAACTGAGTAGAATGTTCCAGGGGAAAATATGGTCATTCAATGAGGTGGAGGACTTTCAAACATTATTGCTGAAAAGATCAGAACTGAAAAGAAAATTTGACAGTCAAATACAAGAATCATGAGAAGGTAAACATGGAAAGTAAATCATAAGGGACTTATCAAAGTTGAACTATTTACATGCCAACATGAAAAATGATAATTGTAACTTATGAAACTTTTCTCAGTATGAGGATAGGTAAAGGGAATACAAATGCATATATACATATCCATACACATATGTGTACATAGGAGTGTATATATTTATGCATATGAATATGTTTATATATGTGTACATAGAAGGCACAGGATCAATTGAATAGGAAGGGATGATACTTTAAAAGGTGAAATTCTGAGGTGGGAGAGGATTAGAATAAGAGGAGACAGGGAGAGACAGAATGGGGTCAATCTCATATAGAAGAGGCAAGGGATAATTCTTACAATGGAGGGGAAGAACAGGAAGGCAAAAGGGAAAGGGTCAGCTTTACTTTCATTGAATTTGGCTTAGGGAAGGAATGACATAAACTCTAAACTGGGTATCTTGCCACACAGGAGAGTGGGGGTGGGGGATGGAGACAAAAGGTGGGAAGATGGAGGGAAGGGTTGCTGGAAACACTTCTGTAAAGGGACTGGGACAGGGTAGAGAATAGAAAAAGGAGTGGTGGGATAGGAAGGAGAGACATATAATAAGTCTCTCACAATATGTCCATTGTGGAGATGTTCTGCGTAACTACACATGTGCAGCCTGTCTTGAATTCCTTGTCTCTCCAGTGGGGGTGGGTGATGAGTGAGGAAGGGAAAGAATCTAGAATTCAAAGTTCTATAATCAAATGATAAAAATATATGTATGTGTATATATATATATATATATATGTTATCATTATCATTATTATTATTATTAGCTACATGCAACTGGGAATTAAGATATAAAGGCATTGGGGAAGGTAGATCCATCTTGCCTACGGGAAAGTCAGATGGGTGATGGGGGAAGACATAGGAGAGAGCAGACTGGGGGAGGGCTTTTACAGTCTTGAGGAGGTGGGTGGGAGAAAGATGGGGAGAAAATTTGTAACTTAAAATCTCATGGAAATAAGTGATGTAAACAAGAAAATAAACAAATTTTAAAAATATATGCTTCAATCTGTATTCAGGCACTATCAGTTCTTTCTCAGGAGATGGATAGCATTTTTCACCATACGTCCTTTAGATTTGGCTTGGATCATTGTATTGCTGAGAATAGCTAAGTCATTCACAGTTGATCATCTTACAATAGTGCTGTCACTTTTACATAGTACATTCTACTTTGCATCAGCTCGTGTAAGTCTTTCAATATTTTCCTGAGAGCTCATTATTTCTTATAAAAGAATATTTTTCCATGATAATCACACACCACAATATGTTTGGTCATTCCCAAATTGATGGATATTCTTTCAATTTCCAATTCTTTGTCACCAAAAGAGCTACTATAAATATTTTTGTACAAGTCATTTTGTATATTTTGGTATAAGTCCTTTTCATTTTTGTTTTTTTTATCTCTTTTAGGACACATAAGTAGTAGTGAGATTGCAAGATCAAATGGTATTATGCATGCTTTTATGGTCCTTTGGGTATAGTTCTGAATTGTCCTACAGAACAGTTGGATCAGTTCACAACTCCACCAACAGTGTATTAATGTCTCATTTTCCCCAAACCCCCTCCAACATTTGTCCTTTTTCTTTGCTGTCCTATTAGCCAATCTAATATGTATAAGGTAATTGTTTTAATTTGCATTTCTCCAATAAATACTGAATTAGAACTTTTTTTCTGTATGCCTGTAGATAACTTTGATAACTTCATCTGATAACTAATTATATCTTTTGATCATTTATCATTAGGGGACTGCATAGTATTTTTTATAAATTTTACTCAGTTCCTTATATATTCGACAAATGAGGCCTTTAGCAGAGAAACTTGCTTCAGAATTTTTTTCACAATTACTATTGCTAACTGTATATCCCTCCATCCTATTTCCTTCACCCATTTATTCTATTCTCTCTCCTTTCACCCTGTCTCTCCTCAAAATGGTTCTGACTGCTCCCTCCTCCAATCTGCTTTCCCTTCTGTCACTTCCCTTCTCTTATACCCTTCTCCTACTTTACTGTAGGGTAAGATAGATTTCTATACCCAAATGAGTGTGTATGTATGTTACTCCCCCTCTTTGGGCCAATTCTGATGAGAGCAAGGTTCTCTCGTTCCCTTTCACCTTCCCCCTCTTTGACTCCACTGTAAAATCTTTTTCCTACCTCTTTTAAGTTAAATAATTTACACCATTCTACCTCTCTTTTTCTTTTGATCATAATATTTTCCTCTATGACCCCTTAATTGCTTTTGGATATCATCTCTTCATACTCGATTCACGCGTGTGCTCTGTATCTATATATACTTCAAACTGCCCTAATAATGAGAAGGTTCTTCTGAGTTACAAGTAGCATCTTCTCATGTGGGAATGCAAACAGTACAACCTTAACAAGTCCCTTATGATTTCCCTTTCCCGTTTAACATGTTATGCTCCTTCTGAGTCTTGTATTTGAAAGTCAAATTTTCTATTCAGGTCTGGTGTTTTCATCAAGAATGATTGAAAATCCTCTATTGAATTAAATGTCCATTTCCCCCTGAAAAACTGTATTCAGTTTGCTGGGCAGGTGATTCTTTGTTATAATCCTAGCTCCTTTGTCCTCTGGAATATCGTTTTCCACGCCCTCTGATCCTTTAATGTAGATGTAGAAGTTGCTAAATCCTGACTATGGCTTCACAAGACTTGAATGGTTTCTTTCTGGTTGCTTGCAATATTTCCTCTTCGACCCTAGGAGCCCTGGAATTTGATTGCAATATTCTTGGAAGTTTTTATTTTGGTATCTCTTTCAGGAAACAATTGGTGGATTCTTTCTATTTCCAATTTACCCTCTGGTTCTATAGTATCAGGACCATTTTCCTTGATAATTTCTTGAAAGATTATGTCTAGGCTCTTTTTCTATCATGGATTTCAGGTAGACCAATAATTGTTTAATTATCTCACCTGGATATATTTTCCAGATCAGCTCTTTTTCCAATGAGATATTTCACATTGTCTTCTTTTTTTTTTATTCTTTCGGTTTTTTTTATTCTGTCTTTTTTTAAACTAATTTATTTATTTCCTTGTTTACATCACTCATTTCCAAATTTTCTCCCCATCTTTCACCTATCCACCACCTCAAAACAGCAATCCCACTGTAAAGCCCCTCCCCCAATCTGCTCTCTCCTATGTCCTCCCCCATTGTTCCTCTAACTTTCTGGTAGGGCAGGATTGTTTTATTCTGTCTTGATTTCTCATACAGTCATTAGCTTCCATTTTCTTAGTTCTAATTTTAAGAAATTATTTTCTTCACTCAGCTTTTGTACCTCCTTTTCCATTTGGCCAATTCTACTTTAAGGAGTTTTTTGTTTTCTTCTGTGGAATTTTGTGCCTCTTTTTTATTTGGCAAATTCTGTTTTTGAAGGCATTCTTCTCCTTATTGGCTTTTTGTACCTCTTTTAACATTTGGCCTAGTCCTGCCTCAGTGATACCAAAGGGATACCTGTAATCAACTTCCGACCCTTTGCTTGACCCCCTTAGTGTCTGTGGACTGAAAGCTCCAGAAGCAGCCTCTGTCACTGCTGATTCCATGGCTCCCAAGGCTTGCCCCTCATTTGCTAAGACTGGGGCTGTGTTGGTGCAACCTGTGCTGGACTGTGCTCTACTCTCACCCATGTGTCACAGACCTTTCTTACTTACTTTATAAGTTTTCTTTGCCTGGAAAATTATTTCACCTCATCCTTTTGTGGTTTCTGCTCCTCTGGGAATTGTTTTGTGGCATTATTTAAAGGTGTTCAGAGGTGTTTGGGGGAGAGCACAGGTGAGTCTCTGCCTTTTCCCCACCATCTTAGCTCCAACCCCTTATCCCTTTCTATAGAAGGGACACCACCCTAAGTCAGGCCCTCATCACTTCTCACCTAGACAACTGCAATAGCCTTCTCATTCACCCCAAGGTCTAGTCTCTCCCTTCAGCAATCAACTGCCACTATGATATTCCTTAGGCACAGCTTACTTCCTGTGTCACCTTTAAGCAAGTCAATGAGCTTCTCTGGGCCACACTTCTGGGGAAACGAAACAATTCCATTCAGATTTCCCATGATTAATGAAACTTTTAGTTAAGCAACATTACTCAACTCAGCCACAGTTATCAGTAGAGCAAGGAAATCTATGGCTAAAGGATGGTTGCTGAGAAATTCTGCCTTCCTTTGCCTCTCTCAGCTCTTACCCCTCATAAAAACCTCTTTCATCAACCTTGTTCTGCAAAGAGTGCAATATTCCATTGACCAACATTCTTTTCTTTGTGCTAAGATCCTGAGTGTCCAGCAGTCTCCCACTGCTGGTGTAGGAGCATGCTAGGGAAGGCAACACACTCCCCAGCATTACAACAAGCCAGGAGTGGAAAGAGAATGGCAGAAGAAGACAGCTGACCATGTCACTGGCCTGTTCCATAAGCTCCAGGGGCTCTCTTACCTCTAGGCCTTAAGAGACTTTCACAACTGGGCTCAGACCATTTCAAGCTTGCCTTCATGTAGAATAAAGTCCAGACTGACTGGAATGTAACCCTTTTTTTTAAACTGTAGCATTAAAAAAAATTTGCATTATCTTAGTAATTTGGAGGATTAATCCATAAACTTGTCAATGTTTTGCTATCCTTTTGAGAACTCTTTGTTAATATCTATTGTAAGAATTATTTCTTATAACACAACATTATACTACATAATGCATTATGCATAATTTATTTGGCCTTTTCAAAGCTGATAACTTGTTATTAATTCATTAGTATAGTGCCTAGAATATACTGAATGTTTAATAAATGTACATGGACTGTGGGATGGACCTCTACAATTTTTACAATGCTGTACTGCCACAAAAAGTGTTGCTATAAACTTTCTTGTGTAAATGGAAATATCCTTATTATCAATAACATTGTTGGAATATAAATGTCACAGTGAAAAATCTTGGTTAAAAGTTATGCTTTGACCATTTATTTGCATCCTTCCTAAATTCTTTCCAAAATGACTGTACTAATTCATAGGTCTACCAACAATACATCGGTGTGCCTGTCTTCCCAACCCTCCTCTGACAGTAATTATTCTTATCTCTTGCTATTTTGCCTGTTTGCTAGCTGTGAAGCAAAACCTCACTTTTTATTTGCATTTATCTTATGAGAGATTTGGGGAATTAATTTCTGTGGTTATTGATGTTTGTGAGTCTTCTTTTGAGAAGGCAGTTCATAACTGTTGACCATTTATTTTATGAGCAAAAAGTTTCTGCTCACCATACTCGTTCACCATGATCATTTTTTTGGTTTTGTTTTTTAAATTAATTAATTTATTTCATTGTTTACATCACTCATTTCTATGAGATTTTGAGTTACAAATTTTCTCCTCATCTTTCCCATACCCAACACCTCAAAGCAGCCATTACACTGTATAACCCCTCCCCCAATCTGCTGTCTGCTATGTACTACCCCCAGCCCCTCTGAATTTCTGGTAGGGCAGGATAGATCTCCCTACTACAGTGCCTGTATATCTTAATTCCCAGTTTAATGTACTTAATAATAATATATTTAACATTTGATCATAGAATTTTAAATTCTAGCTTCTTTCCCTTCCTCCTTTGTCACACAACCCCACTGGAAGGATAAGCAATTCAATACAGGCTGTACATATGTAATTACCCAGAACATCTCCACAGTGGGCATATTGTGAGAGACTGATTATATATCCCTCCTTCCTATCCTGTCCCCCTGTTCTATTCTCTGTCACTTTATAGAAGTGTGTACTTTCAGCAACCCTCCCCTCCATCATTCCACCTCTTGTCCACATCACCCCTACTCAGAGTGACAAGATACCCAGTTTATAGTTTATGTAATTCATTCCCTATGCCAAGTTCAATGAGAGTAAGGTTGACCCTTTCCCTTTTGCCTTCCTGTTCTTCCCCTCTCCATTGTAGGAATTATCCCTTGCCTCTTCTATATGACATGATTAACCCCATTCTGTCTCTCCCTGTCTCTTCTCATTCTATTCCTCTCCTGCCTCAGAATTTCACCTTTTAGAGTATTGTCCCTTCCTATTCAATTGATCCTGTGCCCTCTTATGTATTCATATATACACATACTCAAATATGTGTTCATATGCATATGTAAACCCTCCTACATAGACATATGTGTATAGATATGTATATATACATCATTTGTATTACCTTCACCTATCGTCATACTGAGAAAAGTTTCTTAAGTTACAATTATCATTTTTCATGTTGGCATGTAAATAGTTCAACTTTGATAAGTCCCTTATGATTTATTTTCCATGTTTTACCTTCTCATGCTTCCTGAGTGTCAAATTTTCTTTTCAGTTCTGGTTATTTTTTTCAGCAAGAATGTTTGAAAGTCCTCCACCTCACTGAATGACCATATTTTTCCCTGGAACATTATACTCAATTTTGCTGGGTATGTGATTCTTGGTTTTAATCCTAGCTCCCTTGATCTCCAGAATATCATATTCCAAGCCCTTTTATCCCTTAATGGGGAAGCTGCTAGATCCTGGGTTATCCTAATTGAGTTTCCACAGTATTCAAATTGTTTCCTCTTGGCAACTTGTAATATTTTCTCCTTGATCTGGGAACTCTGGAATCTGGCTATAACATTCCTAAGAGTTTTCTTTTGGGGATCTTTTTCAGGAGGTGATTGGTGAATTCTTTCAAGTTCTATTTTGCCCTCTGGTTCTAAAATATCAGGGCAATTTTCCTTGAGAATTTCTTGAAGGATGCTTTCTAAGTTCTTTTTTTGATCATGGCTTTTAGGTAGTCCAATAATTTTCAAATTGTCTGTCCTAGATCTATTTTCCAGGTCAGTGTTTTTTCAAGGAGATCTTTCACATTGCCTTCTATTTTTTCATTTGTTTGGATCTGTTTAATAGCATCTTGATTTCTCATAAAGTCATTTGCTTCCATTTGGTCCATTCTAATTCTGAAGGAATGATTCTCTTCAGAAAGCTTTTGAGATTTTTTTTCCATCTGGCAAATTTGACTTTTTAAGG
>CM053601.1:11900675-11913536 GCA_028646575.1 Pseudocheirus occidentalis
AACTTAGAAAGCATCCTTCAAGAAATTCCCAAGGAAAATTGCCCTGATATTTTAAAACCAGAGAGCAAATTAGAACATAAAAGAATTCACTGATCACCTCTTGAGAAAGATCCCAAAAAGAAAACTCCTAGGAATGTTATAGACAGGTTCCAGAGTTCCCAGATCAAGGTGAAAATCACTAGTTAAGTGAAAAAGTGCATGGACTTAAGATAGGAGTCAAGAAATTGGCCCAGAAAACAGTTAAGTGATACTTTATGAAATTAGAAATCTCAAGTAAAACTCTATGAACTAGAGATGAACCCAAGTTAGAGATCATTGAAACAGCCTGTGAGCTGCCCTGGGGTGTGGGAACTGACCTGGGTAATTCGTCTTTTTCTTAAGATCATCATGCCCTGGGTCCCTTATCCATCACCCTCTGCCTCACAAACTCTCCCCATGCCTTAGTAACAGATTGCTCCCATTTGCACAATAATTAGATTAGTGAAAAATTATGTTAGTTAATAAAACAAAGAAGTTGTATTGTATATAAGTTCCTGCAATCCTGAGCTCTGGGCTGCTCCCTCCCTTTGAACTGGCATGGAGTAGCCCCAGCTGGTAAATTAAAGCTTCTTTAAAACTTTTTATTCTTACTCTGTGGTCACTCTGTTAAGATATTTCACAAGCTGCCAAGAAGAAACAATTTGAATACTGTGGAAACACAATCAGGATAACACAGGATCTAGCAGCTTCTACAATAAGGGATCAAAGCGTCTGGAATAAAATATTCCAGAGATCAAGGGAGCTAGGATTAAAACCAAGAATCACCTACACAGCAAAATTGAGTATAATGTTCCATGGAAAATTATGGTCATTCAGTGAGGTGGATGACTTTAAAACATTCTTGCTGAAAAAACCAGAACTGAACAGAAAATTTGACATTGAAACACAAGAAGGTAAACATAGGAAAGAAATCATAAGGAACTTATCAAAGTTGAACTATTTACATGCCAACATGGAAAAATGATAATTGTAACTTATGAAACTTTTCTCAGTATGAGGATAGGTGAAGGGAATACAAATGTGTGTGTGTATATGTATGTATGCATACATACACATATGTCTATATAGGAGGGTATATATGCATATGAACACATATATAATTATGTGTATATATGTGAACATAGAGGGCACAGGATCAATTGAAAATGAAGGGACAATACTCTAAAAGGTGAAATTCTAAGGTGGGAGAGGATTATAATGAGAGGAGACAGGGAAACACAGAATGGGGTTAATCATCTCATATAGAAAAGGCAAGGGATAACTGTTACAATGGGGGGAAGAACAGGAGGGCAAAAGGGAAAGGGTCAACCTTACTCTCATTTAATTTGGCTTAGGGAAGGAATGACATAAACTTTAAATTGGGTATCGTGTCACACAGGAGAAGATGGGGGATGGGGATGAAAGGTGGGATGATGGAGGGGAGGGCAGGGTAGGAAGGAGGGTGGCTGGAAGCACACATTTCAGTAAAGGTGAAGTGGCCAGGAACTAGTTAAGTAGCAAGAAACTGGCCTAGAGTAATTTGTCTATTCTCCATTTGTTTTTCTTCTCGGTCATCATGCCCTACGCCCCTCTCTGCTTACCCTACAACCCTCTACCTACAGATGTCATCACAAACTCCCCCCTTCCCTATTCTTCATTCTTCTTCATGCTCGGTCATCATGCCCTGTAATCACAACCCCCTTATCTCAGCAACTTACTTGCACCTCTAAGCAATGAAACTATACTGTATAAAAGATTCCACATCCCTGAGCTATTTGCTGCTCCTTTCATATTGGCCCGGAGACAGGCCAGCTGGTAAGTTAAAAGCTCCTAAAAACTTTTATTCCAACTCTGCGGTCACTCTGTTAAAACCTGCCATTTCATTTGGAGGCTCCAGTAAGATGGCCTTTCGCCATCTCAAGTGACCAGCAGTGCTTTTTGGCAGACTGGGGAGGCTGGGTTGGCAGAATGAGAGAGGGGACAGCCACTGAGAAGTTTTTTCTCTGCCCCGTTTCATTCACCACCCTGGAGTGGCTTCAGCTGTGAAAAACTCTAAATTCTCTCAGGAAGGCTGAAAGCCTGCCTGAGTAAATTGGGAACAGAGCATTCCTGCCAAGGCCTTGAGCTGGCAGTTGATTTGGTGAGTACTCTTTTCTTATAAGAGGGTAGGTGGCAGGCTGGATGCAGCTGACTGCCTCTACTGGGTCAATCACTCAGGACACCATTTGTAACCCCTGTTTTAGGCAGTTTGGGGCCTCTGTTCTGTTTCATCTGTCTATCTGTTTCATGTCTCAGTCTTAAGTGTCCCAGTGACAGTTTGTGGTTTAGAAGTGGAAGTTCCTATTTCCCCCACCTTTATTGAGAGATTGGGAAAAAGGGGAACTTAAAAATTAGTAGTGTAGAATCTTTCCTTGGCTCCTCCTCTACATGCGGGACCTCTTGCAACCAGAGGTCCGGGTCCACTACCCCCTTCCCCTAGAGGGGGGCAAGAGCCAGGGGACCCCACGTCACCTGCTAGAAGTAGCAGACTCAATTTGTAGGTCTCTCCCTGTACCCTGGTTTCTAGGTCTCTGTACTTGTGTTTTGAACTGCATTGATTGGTTTAAATGATTGGTTAAAACCTCCCTCTGCATTCTAAACATCTGGCCAGAGTTTTGAATGCTGAGAGACTTGAACAAGTGGGAATCTTTTTTCCCCTCAGATGAAAGAGGCAGGCACACCAAGAAATTAACCTTTTTCCTGCCTCACCAAAAAGAGAAAAGTTTTGTGGGTCAGCATGCAACTGTAAAGCAATTGATTCCAGTCAGTTTTGAAAATTACCCACCCCCGAAATTATTTGGGTTCCATATGTTTGAAGAAAGGGGGTAGGAGGCATAACAGCTATATCAAGGGCCCCTTTTGCAACAGCCCTGGGCTCCCCTAGGTGGGTACCCTGAAACCAAAACCTCTGGAAACACAGATGAACTTCTCCTTTCAAACACCTGGATTCACAGCCAGGCTCTGCAATGTGGGGAGAGGAGAAAAGCCTCTGCATTTGGCAAGCCCAATTTTCTATTTATGTTCATCTGAAAGTTTGTGAATCACCACGTTCACCATCTATGTGAGATTCCAAAATGTAATTGATTTCTAGTGATATGTTGATAGGTTGTGTGACAACAAGAAAACTTTATTTCTGTGTAACTTCATGTGGAATTTTAAGGTCATCAGATTGGTAATTAGTTGGTTTTTATTTCAAAGCTTGAACCCTGTACTATTTGTGTTGTAAGAGAAGCATTTTCTTTTGTAATGTTTTAGAGTATTATACTTTGAAAAGTCATATGCTTAACTTGTAAGATTGTTAATAAAGTTAAATGGACAACTGTTTTAAATGCTAAAACCTAAAGTTGTTAATTGATATTGTATGTAAGAAGGAGATTGATAAAAATGTCGTTCTGAACAGTCCTCCTGCATGTATGAGAATTGAAAAAGCAGGGGCATCACCACTGGCCTCTCCTTAAAGTCCTTCCCAGTTATTCCTTATGTTGTAAAACTGCCAGAGCCCCTAGAAACTATCTCTATTAGGGAAGGTCATTCCTCAAGAGAAAGGAATGATAGTAAATGGAATTCCTTACATTTGTGAGACCTGGTAAAATTTTATTGCTCATTGCAGCTCCATGAGACTAAAGATGAAAATCGGCCCTAAGCCATTATTAGTGAAACTTGTTGTTTAAGGTAAAAGGCATTTGGGACAATAACTTAATTTTGTTTGGAGTTTGAATTTGGGTATAGTTGCCTGCATAAATGTAAATTCCACAAGCTACTCAGAGGGAATGTGAGCCAGTGGAAGTCTACATTCAGTAAAAGCCAAAGGGACAATCTCAGCCTCTATCTGGGATGGGATCCCTCTGGCCAGCTTACTCATGAAGTTCCTTTGAAAAGGAATGTTTTCCACCTATTCCTGAGTCTAGCTTTGAGGTGGTACCAATACTGCATGGTTGGATATCTGTGACTTTACTTAAATTTAAACAGAACCAAGGATGTTTTTATCCTGTCGTATTTGGAATGTCCTATGTCCCCTGTTTCTTTTCCTTCTATAGCAAGTTTCTATGATCAGAGCAAGTAGTCAGTAAAAGATATGAACCATCTTGTTTTGTGGTTAACAAATGTAAAGGAAGGCTGAATAATCTGGATAATAGCTTTAAGGGATTTGGAAAGACAGATAAAGGTTTGATTGGAAATGTGAAAAGTGGATCTGAGCCCCCCTGCCTCCAGGTAGTTGCAGTTTTATTTTTAGAAAGCAGAAAGATTTGTAACTTGATCCTAAAATTTTGAGGGAGGCAACAGGCTTCTAAGAATTATGTAATTATATTGTCTTTCAAAAAATTTCTCTATTATGGAAACTCAAATCTTGAGCATGTTTGGTAATTAGATCAATAGTTTGGGTTTTTTATGCAATTTTGTAGCCCTTTGTGTAACTGTATTGCAATGTTTGTGCCTAACCCTGTGTAGCTAGAAAACTTAACCATTTCTATGTACCTTTGGGGTTCAATAATGTTTCTGTGAACCTCCGTCAGGTCTGGCTAACTACTCTAGCTTGTGAATATCCCTGCTCCAGAGCGAACATCTGAACCAAGGAACCTGAAAAAGATGACATCAAATGTAGACAGCTTTTCCAAGAATCTAAACCAGGTCTGCACAAGAACTGCTACAACTTTAGCTTATTGTTCTGTATTCTCATTGTGCAACCTGACCCCCCCCCCTTTACTGCAGAAAAGAGCAAACAGGTTTCAGTGACCACAGTGTGTGACCAAGTTAATGATTCTCATGAAAATAGAAAATAGCCTGCATACCCAGCCAAAATGGGTTGGAGGTTTTGAAAGGTCTTGTGTGGCAGTTTCCGAAAGTCTCTATTTCAATGTGAATTTGTAACTATTCCATGGACTAAACAAAAGTTAACATTTGTAACTGAGTGTCTATGTAAAAGATTCAAGTTCTGGAGTATTTCTTTCTTCCAAAGTGAATATGATCAGAAGATAGACACGATTTGTGAAACAAGAATGTATATCTGCTATTCAGTTGTGAGTTTCAAGTCATGAACCTCCCTTGTTTAAGGCAATACAGTTATGTTTGTGAAGGAAAGTTAATTAGTCTGAGTAACAGATTCTACTAGCCCATGCTCAGTCTACTTCTGGTCATTTTTCTCCTACCTTTTTTACTCTTGTTTGTTTAATCTCTCTGCCAGATTTGTATCTTCTAGGCTCAGTGCATTCCACTTGCAGATGCCAGCGCAGGCTAACCAACCACTGCCTGAAGTCGCTACCCAACACCTCTTGGATCTGGTGTCTGCCAAGTTCCGGACATTGGCTGCAGCCCCCACCTCTCAAATGATAGACCCCTGTGAGGCAAGGCCAGCTCTACATCCTTTCTCAGCGTGAAACAGCCTGGAACTGAGTCCTTTATCCCTTGTTCCCAAGTGATTTTGGGTCCCATCTGTCTAAGGGGAGAATGATGGGGTGCTGGGGTGCCTTTGGCAAAGGGCATGGGTTCCCATTTAATAAGAGCCCTCAGACCCAGGCCCAACTTTGAATTGTTAGTTCTTTGGAAGAATCCAAAGTCTTGCCCAGAGTCAACATTCTCTCCATATTCCTCTCACCCCCCAATTAAGAGATGCCCCCATTTCCCTGAACGTCTCCAATGGCTTCCCTTGGGGATTTGACCTACCCTATCGAGCCCCAGGGTGAGGAGGTGGAGGAAGAATCTGACAACAGATGCTACTCAGAGGCCCAGCCCTTCACCAGCTTTTTCACCTACAGCCCTGATGGGTGTCTTTGGCATCATCATCAAGCTAGCTCTGGGGAGTGTGGGCAGAGGGAACCATCCCAGGCCATTCAAGTGACCAACTTTCTTTGCCCACAAGCAGCAAAACCTCCCTGAACCTCCAAAATCCAACCCTGAGCCACTGTCCCATCCCCAACAGACAGATAAGAGAGGTGACCCAAACTGGGTCAGGTTCCCAGGTGTTGGGGTGCCTTTGTAACTTTGTGACATTGTTGTAACTTCAGCCTGTAAAAATCTCCTTGTGTGCCCCTGCTCAGACCTGCAATTGGCATTCCCCAACAAAAACAACTATGGGGGATGTGCAGGAACAGGCAGTTTGTGTTCTCTCCCCTTCCTATGACCTTGCTAAATCACCCTATGCTAACCTGTGTGCTGCTGCCATTAAAACTGATAAGGACCAATGGTCATCTAACCATGTTCTCCAAGCTCCTGACAGTGCCTGGATGGCATGCACCACTGGCCTTTCCTCCTGCATTCCCATCCCGGTCTTAGCAGACTCTAACTCCCCTGAAATGTGTATTTTGGTCCCATTGGTTTGAATCTCTGCTTAATTGGTCACCCTGGATGACCTCCCTTGTAACATCATTAGCCAGCCCCACCCTCCCAGGCTACGTGCAGAACTAGGTCCACTCTATCATACTCATGGTCCTGCATGAATGAGACAGTGGAAGCATTCTCATAAAATGAAAGAGACAGTCACCAAACTTGAGCTAGGTCCTAGATCTCTTTAGACCTAAGTTTCATGTTCCTGTAAATTACCTGATTTCGGGGAAATCAGATGGTGTGCTCCTACTCCCCTTCCTTTTTTCCTGTAAGGGGCTTTTTGTGACGGCCCCCTTTTGCTACATATGGATAATCATAGCTGTATGTCTTTGTATTGGGTGAGAGGAGCTTTCCAGGGTCCTGCGTAGACTGTGAGGTCATGTCACCCCACCAATGGGGTAATGATCCAGCATAAGGGGATTTTTGATGGGAGGGGGTTTGGGGTTTATCTGGAAATGTGGGGTTTTTTCATAGAATTGTTTGTACAAGGGTATGTAACTGCTTGCTTGCCTCTTCTTGGGTGCCTCCCTATACCAGGTCTGTCTTGGATGGGGGACACCCAATTCTTGCAAAACTTATCTTTAGAATAAAGTGCTTCTGTTTCTACTTGGAGAAACCTCTGAGTTTATTTGGGTAAGAGTCTTTGGGGTCCTTATTGCACACACCACGTATGCACTGACCACCCATAAGTGGCCAGGAATCCACGATTGGATTCTTTCCTTAAACAAAGGGACAAATGACGTGGCCAGGAACTAGTGAAGTAGAAACTTCATGGACTTAAGAATGAAGTGGCCAGGAACTAGTTAAGCAGCAAGAAACTGGCCTAGAGTAATTTGTCTATTCTCCATTTGTTCTTCTTCTCGGTCAGCATGCCCTATACCCCTCTCTGCTTACCCTACAACCCTCTACCTACAGATGTCATCACAAACTCCCCCCTTCCCTATTCTTCATTCTTCTTCATGCTCGGTCATCATGCCCTGTAATCACAGCCCCCTTATCACAGCAACTTACTTGCACCTCCAAGCAATGAAACTATGCTGTATAAAAGATTCTGCATCCCTGAGCTATTTGCTGCTCCTTTCATGTTGGCTCAGAGACAGCCCAGCTGGTAAGTTAAAAACTCCTAAAAATTTTTATTCAGACTCTGTGATCACTCTGTTAAAACTTGCCATTTCAAAGGGACAGAGACAGGGACAGGGTAGAGAATAGAACAAAGGGGGGGCAGGACAGGAAGGAGGGACATATAATCAGTCTCTCACAATATGTCCACTGTGGAGACTTTCTTCGTAATTACACATGTATAGCCTGTATTGAATTGCTTGTCCTTCCAGTGGGGGTGGGTGACAAAGGTGGAAGGGAAAGAATGTAGAATTTAAAGTTCTATAATCAAATGTTAAAAATATATACATATATGCATATATTATTGTTGTTGTTATTATTATCTACATGCAACTGGGAATTAAGATATACAGGCACTGGAGTAGGGAGATCCATGCTGACCTACTGGAAAGTCAGAGGTTTGAGGCGGAAGACATAGGAGAAAGCAGATTGGGGGAAAGGGTTATACAGTGGGATGGCTATTTTGAGGTGGTGGGTAGGGGGAAGATGGGGAAAAAATTTGTAGCTCAAAATCTCATGGAAATAAATGGTGTAAACAAGAAAATAAATAAATTTATTTATTTAAAATTTTTAAAAAGGAACAAAAAAATTAAAAGAAAAAAACAAAAAAAATCCTACCATTCCAGCTAGCTATTGTCATATATCTCTCCTCTCTTTCATGACTAAACTTGTTGAGAAGGTTGTGGACAATTAGTGTGTCCATGTCCTAGCCTCTCACTCTCTTCTTACCCCTCTATACTCCAGCTTCCAAAATCAACATTCATTTTATATTGTTCTCTCCAAAACACTAAGGATCTCTAGACTGCCAGTTCTAATGGCCTTTTTGAGTCCTCATCTAATTAAAAATCTTCTGTTTGGCCTGCAAAGCTCTTTATAACCTCGCCCCTTCCTACCTTTCTGGTCTTCACATGCCTTACTCCCTTTCTCATCCTCTACCATCTAGTGACACTGACCCCATTGCTTTTCCTCAAACATGGCACTCCATCTCCACATCTTTCCATTTTCAATGGCTGTCCACGAAGCCTGGAATTCTGTCCCTTCTTAGCTCCACCCCCTCGTTCCCTTCAAGCCTTACCTGAAATCACCTCTACAAGAAGCTTTTCATGACCTCGCTTAGTGTCTTCCCTCCGAGATTTTCTTCAGTTTGTCCTGATTACATCTTGTTTGTCCACAACTGTTTGTGTGCTATCTCCTCCCATTAGATTGTGAGCTCCTTGAGAGCAGGGATTGCTTTTGCCTTTCTATACCCAGTGTTGATCACAATGCCTGGCACACAGGTAGACACTTGACCTGACTTAGTGTCTCTGGGCCTGAGTTGGATTCAACGGCCTCTAAGGACCCTTCCATCTTTGAATCAATAATCCTATCATTCTATTCCTAATCACACTCGTGGCACTATTATAACTACAGAAATAGCTACAAAAGTGAATGTCCCAATTCTGGTCCCAGTCCCTACCCTTGATAACTTTCCAATCATAAGGAAAACAAAATATCCATATTCAAAATGGTGGAACAAATAGACAAGCAAGATATCATTAATTCAAGGGGGTGAATACATGAAAAGTTCAGGAAGGAAGTGCATTTGATGTGGGCTAGGAAGGACAGGCAGGCTTCCAAGAGCACAGAGCCAGTGAATTCGTGCTCTTCATGAGCCATCTTTGGGTTCTCCTTGGTATTGCTTTTTTTCATCCCAAAGGAGCTTTAGTGAAAGCATGCTAGATGCTGGTGCATGAGGCATCTGGATTAAATCAAATGAACTGTTTTTGTTGTGTTGTTATGTTCATCCTTCCTTTTGAAGAGAACCACGGCATCTGGGAAATGATGACATGACTGGCAGTTGACTTTGATTTGAATGATAGAGGGCTAGACGAAGTCACCAGCCTCACTTTCCCTTCCAGAGCCATATGGATCTAGTGACCTGATATTCTCAGGATGACTGGAAATGACCCAGGATGCAATAGGAGACTCTGGTCCTTTTGGGCTAAGGCCCTTTCATGTACTCACTTGGAGTGAGGTAATATCCATTCAGTGAATAGACCTCTTTCAGGAGTCAAGGGATGGCCCCTTTAATTAGAAAAAGAAAAAATCAAGCTGGGAGGGGAAGACCCTCAAGGTTCCAAAGAGAAACTGTTACCATTGACGCTCACTCTAAGCCAGGAGGGCCCAAAATAGAGTCATTAAGTGGAGCTTGGACAGGGACCAGTCTATTGTGGTGCAATCTATGGCCATAGAGAACAAGAATAAAGGTCAAATAAGATGGTGCCTTAATAAGTAATTTATTAAAAGCAAGAAAAAGGAAAACCTTATTACACAGTGGCTAGAAGGAGAAATGCTAAGAAGTTAAATAATTCAAGGACTCTTTCTTATAAATTCCCTTTACAGAAACAAAGCAAAAGCTTTGGTGCCTATAAATAATGTGTCCGTACTAGAATGCCCTACACCTGGCTTGTCAGGACTGAAATTAGGATATAGGAAAGAGTGTTTCTCAATCAAATTTTGATTAAAAGGAATAATGTCATGTAGTACACATCAGAGAAAGATGCCACTCTCCTGAGTTTGGCTTTGCTCTTGTTTTCTTCATTCAATAAAGAGCTTCAAATCTCCTGCATAGGATGACGTTATTTGTAGACACCAATAGAAGAGAGATCCCATAAAGAGGTTGGAATTTTCCATCGAAACTGTGAATAAAGTGAGAAATTCAATATTAGTGATTGCCATCATTTGTGGATGGAAGATAATGTCATATGACACAGAAGTTTCTAATACATATTTGCTGCCTGTCACTCCTAGTTATCACTGGGGGAGACTGAGTCATTGGTCTTGACATAATTTATTTTCTTTCACAGTAACAGGAGAGGGTGGAGCCAAGATGGTGGCATAGAAGCAGCAGCGTCCCACAGCTCCCACGCAGCCACCCTAAGCACCCATAAAAATATGATGCTGGACAAATTCTAGGACTCTCAGACTCAAAAAATACAGAAAACACATCTCTCCCAGAAGGCAGCTCGGCAGCAGAGGATCATCCCTGCAGGACAGGAGCAGGCCAGCCCAGCTTGAAACCAAAACCTCGGCCAGGCCCTGGGGCAGTAGGAAGGAACAAGCTGAGCCACAGCCAGTGAACAAGAGAGAAGATCTACAGCTTCCAGCACCTCCACATCTACCAAGGTGTGAAAAATAGGGATTAAAGAAAGGTGTGAAAAATAGGGATTAGAGAAAGGCAGCTGGCTGGAAGGGATCATCCCAGGCCAGGAGCTGAGACCAGCCCAGCTTGAAACCACCATGTGGCCAGGCTTTGGGGTGGCCTGGAGGAGCCAAGCCTACCAAGCCACAGCGTGAGTCTACTTCAGAGAAGATCTATAGCAGCTGGAGCAATCTGCATAAGCCAGGATTAAAGGTCAGTGAAAGTGAGTGAAGCTTTCAAGCTAAATTTGGGGGAGGAAAAGCAGTTTGGCCAATCTACCCCTGGGGCAAGGAAGAAGTGGGGGAAGGGCAGAAACTGCTATAACCCACGGATGCCCCCATTGGGCTGCTTCAGAGCTCCTGGCCTGTGGACTCCGCAGGGGGGCTGAATCAATTGATCAGGGCCAAGTGCTCCTGCATTGAGCAGCCTGGATCTGGATCGTGGTCTTGGGTGGTGGTCCTGGGGTGTGCTTTCAGCAAGCCAAAGCTGGGGGGACTTGCAACACCCCCCTAATAGCTCCAGCAGCTGGGAAAACCCCAGTGGTTTGGAACAGAGCTTTCTCTCCTAGAAGCAGAGTTTCACAGAGCTAAAAAAAAAACCCAACCAATTAATTGAATGGCCAACATGAGGAAAAGGAAGCACAATAAGAACAGCAATAAAATTATAGAATCCTTTTTTGTGGACAAAAAGGATTAAAGCATGGAACAGGAGGAAGACAACCCAGTCAGAATTCCCACACCAAATGCTTCCAAGACACTTGAAGAATGCCTAGAAGCTATACATCAACTGAAAAAGGACTTTGAAAAACAAATAAGAGAAGTCGAGGAAAAACTGGGAAGAGAAATGAGAACAATGCAAGAAAATCATGAAAAGAAAGTCAACAACCTGAGTGAAGAAAACAATACTTTAAAAAAAATAGATTAAATCAAAGGGCAAAAGAGGCCCAGAAAGCAAGTGAGGAGAAGAATGCCTTAAAAAGTTGAATTTCCCAGATGGAAAAAGAATCTCACAGTAACAGGAGACAGAAAAGGCATTATGGCATCTACATTTAGGATTTCCCACACAAATCGAAATTACTCCAACTTTATTTAAAGAGGCATCATGATATAGTGGGCAGAACACTGAATTTGGACTCAGGAAGAGCTGGTTTCAAATCCCCCCAACTGACATTAGCTGTGTGACTCTGAGCAATTCACTTAACCTGACTATGACTCAGTTTTTTCATCTCTAGAATGAGGGGTTGGAATTGACCCTAAGATCCTTTTCAGCTCTCAATTTATGATGCTATGTTTTCATAGTCATTCAGCATTGGTTTAGTATAATACCAAGGCTAATGAACTCAAAATTTATCACCAAGGAGTTGGTTATTGATTACATACTTGGACAATTATTTATGTACTTTTATATATGTTATTTTTATAATTGCTTATCCATTTTTACTATCCTCATCCAGTAAAACATTTGGCATATGTGAAAGTTTATTGAAGGTAACTGAATCATCCAGTCTAATCCTCTCATTTCACTGATAAGCACACCAAGGCCATGAGAGAACAAATAACTCACTCAAGATCACACAGGTAAAAAGTGACAGAGTCAGTATTTCAATCCAAATTTTTAATTCAAATTCAGTACTCTTTGTTCTCTGCTTCACAACCAAAGTGAGGTGAGATGAACTGAATGGACTGGTAAATAACTTCGAGCTAAGTCAAAAGCCAGTCCACTCTCCCCACAATTTGCTTTAGTCCACTAGATGTTAAATACATCTTCAACTTTTGGGAGAAGACTTGATCATGAGAAAAATCAGACTAGTCTGAAAGAATATTTGTCCTGTATGTATTTTGCCTGACATTAATACTATTTTTCATTTTGCACATGCTGCTGCTGGCTATGCCCATAATCTTTGCCACTGGGATTGCTGAGGTTGGTGGACCATTTTAATTCATAAGTTCTGAGCTGCAATAAGGCTAAAGTCAATCAGGTGTTCTCAATAAGCCTGGAACCAATATGGTGAACCCCAGGGAGTAGGGGAGTCCCTAGCCTGCTTGAAGAGAGACAGACTGGGCCAAATCAGAAACAAAGCAGGTCAAACCTCCCATACAGATCAGTAATTTGGATCAGGACTGTGAGTGGCCACTATACTTGTGGTCTAGATGAGATAGAGAAAGCCAGTATTGGAGAGACAG
>CM053601.1:11914036-11942228 GCA_028646575.1 Pseudocheirus occidentalis
GAAAGAAACAAAGAAAGAAACAAAGAAACAAAAAAGAAAGAAACAAAGAAAGAAACAAAGAAAATGTATAGATAGATATGTATAAACACATACATACAGATATGTATATACATATATACATATGTGTGTTATGATCTGCTGCTCATCTTCTAAGCAGCATTCTACAAATAAGATTTTGCCTTAGAATTTTTTCTCAGCTCTGTGCTTCTTGCTGATTTTTCAAAAATCTAAATACAATGTTTAAATAAATACAGCTTATTAGCTAAGAGCTACTTACTGTTTCTACCAAACATATGTGTCTAAAACCCCATCTTTTAAAATGCAGTTTAACCTGGAGTTAACATTTTAACATCTGTATATCTCAATGCTTCAAAAGATCTGTTTGTTGATTTACTTGGTCACTCCCTCCAAGGAACACAACTAATAAGACTTCCACTCTTAAGCCGACCCTTCTCCCTGAGTTACCATGCTGAACAAATTTTTGTCTAGTTGCCAAACACTAGGGAATTCTGGTAATTACTGATGCCTACATAAGAGCATTTAAATCAGAGAAAGGCTGTTGACCAGTTCTAGCATTGATTTGATTCCATTCCTTTTGTTTTTGAGTCATTTCAGTCATATCTGACTCTTCATGATATGATTTGGAGTTTTCTTGGCAGAGATTCTAGAATGTTTCATCATTTCCTTCTCCAGTTCATTTGACAGATGAGAAAACTGAGGCAAACAGAGATAAGCGACTTGCACAGAGTCTCACAGCTAATGTCTGAGGCCAGATTTCAATTCAGGAAGAAAAGTCTTCCTGCCTTCAGGCCCAACACTCTATCCACTGCAGCGCCACCTAGCTGACCCCATTCCTCAAGTACTTGTTAAACACAGTATCATGTGCCAGGCACTGTCTCTGGTGCTGACAAAAAGAAACAGTCCCTGCTTTCAAGGAACTCACATTCTAAGGGAGGGGGGGGGGGGGGACCAGTAGTCTAGACGTTCACTGGAAACTTCACTACTATGGCCAGGAAGTTTTAATTTAACAAAAAATACATAAATAAAAGTGACCTGCTCCCCCCCCCCATCCAGAGATATTTCTCATGATGAAATTACTTATCTAGACTGATGTTGAAAGTTGCTTTTCCTACTTGCTCCTGATGTAAAAAAAAAAAAAGAACAGTAACAGGGCAACTAGACTCATGTAAGAGGATAAACTGCTGAAAGATGCCATTACTGGAGAAGTAAAGAATCATATATCCTAGGAAATGGATTAGCATATCCTAGCATAATTTTTTAATTGTATCTATTATAGAAATTGACTGATTAAAATGAAGTTTAATGTTTGTTTGAATTATAGTATAATATAATAGTTAATCCCAAAGCTTCAGTTTAATAAGCATATCAACATGTAATATATATGTATATATATATATATATTTAATAAAATATCAGTTTAATAATCCCCTAAATGATAATGGGTTAAAATAAAATAGATAAGCAGCACATACAAGAATTTTTAATCATTTTCCTTTGCACATATTTATAATATAAAAATTGAATTTGACACTTTGCATAAGACCAAATTATAGCTGACTTACCAAGGGTCAGGAGATGGGGGTATCTGGAAAGCTCTTCTTAGTTCTTCTAAAAGAAAAAAATATTAATTTAAATGTAAATAAATACCTGGTTCATAACAAAATAGAAAAATGTAAACAGTGGCAACCTGAACAATGTACCAAGTAAGTCACATTCTGTTTCCTTGTGTGGCAAGAGAAGGAAGAATTGGCAGTTTTGTCAAATTAAGGAAAATCAGTTACCCCCAAATTTATTTGCTCTCTTTGCTTGAAGCCTCTTCACATTCTGATCCATCCTCCACTCAGATACCAAAGTAACTTTCCTAGAGTGATCATGTCACTCAATAAACTCCCTATTAATTATATGATAAAATATAAAATCTTCTAGAATTTAAAGTCGACCCTTCTCAACCTATTCCCTTCCTACCTCTTTGATATACTTTACTCCTCTCCATGAATTCTATGATTCAGCTGCATTGACCTATTTCTTGAACATGTTATTCCATCTCCAGACTCCATATCTTTGCCCTGGCTCTCACCCATGCCCGGATATTTCTCTTTCCTTACCTCTGTCTCTTAGTTTCCTTGGATTAGCTCAAATTCTGTCTTTTTCAGGAGCCCTTTACCCCTACCATGACGATTTCCCTCTGAAATCACCTCCCATCTACTCCATATGAATATTATTTGTATAAAGTTATTTGAATGTCACTTCCCTATTCAAATGTTGTCTCTTTAAACACAGAAACATTTTTTGCATTTCTCTGTCTTCCCCCTGCCCTCCACCACACAAAGCCTAGCAAATAACAAGTGCTTAACCAATGCTTGTTGACTGAAGGACTGACTTTATGTCTCTAATGCCTAGAAAAGAGCTTTGCTTTGTTAAGAACTTAATAAAGACAAATTAAGCTAAATCGAATTAGGTGCTGGTGTTGGGAATGAAATTCAGAGGGCAGTTGATACATAGGATGGATCAGCTTTACTTTTTCTAATATAATACCCTTAGCCTAAGTCTTTAATTTGAACTTCGTAGGTTGGAAGGATTTCTTTTTTCCCTCCTCAATGAATTTCACTTCTAGATGGATCTCCATCTCCTTAAACTTAACCAAATCCTAAGTGAAGATCGTGTATGTACCAAGAACCTTGCAGTAGCTTACCTTGAATTAGCCAAGGACTGAAGATTGCTTTCACTCTTACAAGAAGTTTTTGCCTGTGAATCTATCATAGATATGTTTTCTTTTGTATTTTTATGAGTTGTCAATCCTTTTATTCTCTGTAGCATATATTCAAAATATATTTTCATTGAGGTGTAATAAATTAAGAGGAACTCACCTTCTCCTCAGAATAGGTATAGACTGCTTCAGTAGCCCTGTTAGAAGGTAGTGGGGCTTTGTGGGTAGAAGAAACATAGGCTTCTTCTTGATAAGGGAAAAATCGTGCCATGGAAATGGGAACATATGTGTAGTAGAATTCCGGCTGTTGACATGAAAATGCAAGATGATTTTATCAGCAATTTTAAAATGGAAAAATGGGGGAAACAGTTTTGTCAGTATAATTCGCTGTGCTTGTCTATGCATTGGCTTTACAGGTTTCAAAACTATTTCCTTACAACAACCTCGGGAGGTAAGTGGCAAGAGTGTCAATCAACCAATTTTGTGTACAAAGAAACTGAGATCCAGAATAATCTGGCCAAAGTCTCCAGATAGTACAGACAAACACTCCTCACATCATGTTTTCCTTAGCTCATGTATTAATGTGTTAACCTTTTGTTTCTGTGATGGCCGATTTCCTGATTGAATAGAAAGATAAAGCAAATTTCTATGTGAAATCTAGTAAAGAATTTTTTTTCTTAAAAAGAGGTAAGAATCAGGGCGGCGAGGGTGTGTAGTGAATACAGCTCTGGCCCTGAAGACAGGAAGACCTGAGTTCAAATCTGGCCTTGGACACTTAACACTTACTACCCCCTCTGAGCTTGGGCAAGTCTCTTAACCCCAATTGCCTTGCCCTCCCTGCTTCCAAAAAAAAAGAGACAGAGAGATAAGAACCCCCTTCCTACACATCCAAGGAGCATTAAGTAGGTTATTGGCTAATAGCCATCTACATCCTGAGAAAATCTGGTTCATCAGATTTTCTTAGCATACACAATCTAGAATATAATAAATATCTTTTAGGTATTTCTCTTCTAATGGAAATATAAATGGGAAACATTAGAAATCATTTAGAGGGGTATGGCAGAGGAAACTAGGTGGTGCAGTAAAACTGAGCTCAAATCTGACCCCAGATGCTTCCCGTCTGTGTCACCCTGGACAAGTTACTAAATGTCTTTCTGCCTGAGTTTCCTTCTCTGTAAAATAGGGATCATAATAACAACTACCTATCAGGATTATTGTGATGATACAAATTATTATTGTGATGATAAAATATTTGTAAGGAACTTTGCAAACCGTAAAGCTCTATGTAAATGTTAGTTATCATTATTCATTCTCATTATTACTATTATTGCAGATTGGATAGGGCACTGGACCTGGAATTAGAAAAACTTGGCTTCAAATACAGATCAAGAATTTTGAGTCACAGTCAAATGATTATCTGTCTAACTGAGGGCCAAGGAGAGCCCAGTTCAGTTAGTAAAAGGATGGAATATGGTTTGATTTGCTTGATTGTTCATGTATTTGTTTGGGGTGACAGTGATGGTGATGGTGGTGGTGGTGTTTGCTTTGGTTTGATTTTGATTGCCTGAAGACTGACAGGTAGAAGAACAGGGGCTTACTTGACTTAGAAAACTGAGTTTATCACACTTAGGAGAAAATTAATCACTCTTTTCCCAGACTCAATAAAAAGCTGACAAGAAGGTCAAAAATTTGGAGATGATAAAAATTGGGACAATGGTGTATACAAACTGAGCGAGGGACTATAGTCTTATGGCTAGAGAAACAGACTTCAACATGAATGAATAGAATCACAAGTGAACTATTCAGGATTACATGATTTTATGTTAGAATCTGAGTGGCCAAATCTGTATTATGGAGAAGAGAGGAATATATTACCTTTCGTTGATTACCAACATTTTGTCCTGTCTTAAATGAAATCTTGCCATGTAAAGTTCCCTGTATATTTTAGGTTTTCTTGATTTAAAAATTATATAGTAAAAATCTAAAACATTTTGAATAATATTAAAGTATCTAAATTAAACTAATATATCTCACCTCAGTAACATAATAAAGGGGTTCCTGAGAAAAAGAAAAATATAATTTTAACTTTATGACACATTAACACATGTATTTACAGATAATTTTACTTTTGTGGCTTTAAATCCAGTTAAATTACTGATTGATTAAGTTTCTACTACCAAAGGATAGTGGAAGGCTGTAGTAACTACCTCTGAACTAAGGAGCAGAATAAAACACCTTTCCTTTTTGGACACATACGAATTTAATAATACTTATTGAGATAACAGCATTAGGAGCCCAGATTAAAAGTTTATTTGCCTTGATAGTTCCTATTGTTTTACTTACTGGTCCTAAACTACTATTAGTACTTGATGGATGTGGATATGAATCAAATCCTCTAAATCACATCTTTTTGAGTTATCCTTATAGAATACTGTATTCTTAGCTGCTACTGAGAAAGAATATTATTGTACCACATTCTTTCTCATTCAATTGGTTTAAATCTTAAAAGAAATTTTACCACATAGCGTAAATTGAGAGCTCTCTCTTCTAGACGTCTTCTCTGGTGAAATAAATACATAAACACATGAATTAATGAGTAATATGAATGAATACATAAATAAATGAAATATATTTGTAGGAGACATGACTATAGGGTCGTGTATATCAAAAGTTCTATTTGATTCAGAACAATAAAGAGATTAATTAGAATTTTGAGGGGAAATTGATCATCTCTCAAAACCCCAGGTAATACAAACTGCCAATTGGAAGCCAAACATTCTATAGGATGAGCCCATGGTCTGACTATTGGGGCAAAGATAAAAACAATGAGTGGAATCTTGTGTTCAGTGGTTCTGAATTACACTGTAAAAACAATCGCACTCTTCTATGAGGGAATACAGTCACAGATGAAATCCCCAGGGTCTCGAGCCTTCATGTAAAGGTGGGGAAACGACCCTTGCTCAAAAGGAATGTCAGTGTTATGCCACATTCCCTTTTATTCTCCAAGGACATGCATTTCAAGTCTTAAATGAGATGTTACCGGATACTGCCTGTACTGTTCACTGACATCTTCAATCTTTCTCTGGTAAAAAAAAAAACTAAATTAAATTAAATATATGCAGTAAAAATAAATTTTAAAAAATAATAGGATACCTTTGAAAAGATTGACACTTGAAATTAAGCTAGTTTATTACAACTCATTGGAGGAAATAATAGACTGATAAAAAGACAATTTGGACACATATCCAATGTAATAATACTGACTGACCAGCCATTGCCAAGCTGGAGAATTAAAGCATTCTTTCCTATTTCCCAATCTACAGATCCTTTCTCTATTGCCAACAAATGCACTCAATCTTTACCATCATCTTATTTTTTTACTTCTCCCTTTCTCAGCCAAACTCCTTTAAAAAAAAAAAAACTTCTATTTCGTGTTTACACTTCCTGTCCTTGGACTCTCTTCTTTTTTAAATTATGTTTAAAAACTTGATTCATATTCCAGAATGATAGGGTTAAAATTCCACACTGAGATGGTAGTGCAAGCAGTGGTATTCAAAAGTGCAAAAAAGTTAGTCATTCACAAATCATTCTAAGTTCTCTGCATTTTGACATCTGACCCCACAATTCAACAGAAACTACTATGTCCAAACTTTTGGGTGATCTCTTCGTTTCCTAGTATGAGGGTCTTTCTTCAATCCTCACCCTTTTGGTGGTCTCAGCAATATTTAACATTGCTGATCACTCTCTCCTCCCAGATTCCCTATTCTCTAGATTTCCATAGTACCAGTCTCTCTTTGTTTTCCTCCTTTATGTCTAACTGCCCTTTCTCATTCTTTTTTTTTTGGAGGGTGGAAGGCATGGCAATTGGGGTTAAGTGACTTGCCCAAGGTCACACAGCTAGTTAAGTATTAAGTTTCTGAGGCTGGATTTGAAATCAGGTCCTCCTGACTCCATGGCCAGTGCTCTACTCACTACACAACCTAACTGCACCTCTCATTCTTCTTTGCTGTACCATTATCCACATTATATCCCTACAGTTGTTTCCTAAGCCCTCTTCTTTTTTTATACCATTTCATAAGCTCACGTGTGCACAATTATCATCTCAATAGCAGGTCTACATATCCATCCCTACTCTGTCTCCTGAACTCCAGGCTCTGAGCTACCATGACATAATGAATAGGGCACTGGACTTGGAGTCAAGAAGATCTGGATTCGAATTCCACCTCATGCTAGTTTTGTGACCATGGACAAGTCCCTTAACAACACTCTTCCTTATGGAATAATAATACTCAACTGCCTCTAAGTTCCTTTCCAGTTCAAAAATCTACAAACTATCATCTCATGATCATGAATTATCTCCTGGATATTTGAAGCTAGACGTTCCAAAAGATCTCACACTCAATATGTCTAAAACAGACCTTATTATCTTTCCACCCAAACCCACCTCTCCTCTCAAACTTCCACATTACTGCCAAGAGCACCACTATTCTTCCCATCAACAAGGAAGTCTGGGTAAAATAGGCTCTTCATGAGATTCATTTAATGAAATTTACTGGGGTGCTAACCACAGAAATAGAATTAAGGTATCTTACCTCCCTTGAGGCAGAAGAATCCTCCTGTGATGAAAAAAGGTAATATTACTTATAAGATGGACTCGAAGTTTTTTAAGCCTAGAAGGAAATATAATGAATATCTAGTAGTGTATGTGACACTGAATGTGCAAGCATTTTTCTAAACTGTACAGCATTACAGAGAGCACAAGAATATACCTATTTTATAGATATAATTATGGAAAATAAGGCAAAGAATTGGCTAAATATGTAAGTAGACTGCAGAGATATAGTGTAGACAATTCGAGGGAAAATAGCACAGAAGAAAGTTTTGTGACACTGAAGTCAAAAGATCTGGTTAAAATACTGCCACTTATAAGTAAAATATCCTTGTGGAAGTCATTTATCTTCTCTGCCTTTGAGTGTAAAATCAGGGAGTTCAACTAAGTGACCTCAAAGTTCCTGTCCAGCTCTGTATCTAAGAACCTATAAGATTCAAGAAAGAATAAAAAACAATCAATGGAGTGATGTTTTGTAAGATACAGGAAGGGATTAGATCAACTGAATGGATTAGCCCTGGCCAGAAGGAGAGATATTTATTCAGATATCAGAGAGAAGGAGCAACAGATGAGTAAAGAAAGAGAAGTATTGAAAAGAGGAAGAGAATGTAGCAAGCACTTCATCAGACCACCTTGATATCAATAAAATAGAAGTGCAGTCAATCTGGCTGAGAGACAAGGGAATGAATAGAGCTGAGGATTTGGGGAGGATAGATGAGAGAGTTTGAAATGCATTGTAGGAAATGAGAAAGGGAGCCCATTCATGATTGATGAATTGTCAAGCAACCGTGAGGTTGCGCATCATTAATCTACAAAGGAAAAAAGTCATGTAGCTTCATGACTTTTTCTGTCAATTATTGGGAACAAATACAAAGAAAACTGGTGAGGAAATAACACATGATAGGAAATTACTGGTGAAAGAATTGAAAGGAAGAAGGATTCTAGAGCAGTGGTGAATCTCTCATGGAAATGGCTGAGTCCTGGTCAAGTATGGAGGCAGGAGGATTGGGAATTATGGGCTGGAATAAAAAGAGGCTGAAAATGATGAACAAGTTTATCAGGAGAGTAAGTAGGAAGAAAAGGACAGGATATTGTGATACAAGGAAAGAGACATTTCAGAGATTACTATTTTTGGAGTATCACAACACCAAGAGTTTAAAGAGGTAGAAACAATTAGAGTCGAAGAGGTCAAGGAACTGTAAAATATAAGTATTACAAAATCATAGATATAGATACTAAATTCTTTGAGTATGATGAACTGGAAAGAAATCTGAGTCAGGTGCTAAAATAATCAAAGAAGGTTGTCTTGAACATGGGAAGGAGTGTGTAGTAACATACTATTCTAATGGCATGAGACTGTCAATTGAACACAACAGATGGATGATTTGGAAGAGACCCTGGAGAATAAGGAGGTAGCAAACCCATTCCACCATGTCCCAACAGCAAGGTAACTAAGGGTATGGTATCCCAAAGGAACAGACAAGTTTTAGTTAGCAATAAAAAGAAAAATGAAATGTTCAATCAAAGCTAAAGGACATAGAGAAGGCTACTCATAACAGGGTAGATACTCTAAAGACACAGTGGAAGGGAAGGTAAAGAAATGAATAGGAATGATGTGGGCCTGAGGAATAGAAAGGCTGAAGGAGATGGAGACAAAACTCCCAGAGAAGATATCAAGGCAAGTTGGGGGATAGGGACAGTTTTATTATTGTTTTTGTTCTTGCTCTTACTGCTGTTGCATATTGTTGTTTTCCTTGGGCTGATGATTCAAGAAGATAACAGCATGTGGGGAATGATTGTGATGGGAAGTAAGCTCCATATTCATTGAGAGGATCACAGAGTCATAGATTTAGAGCAGGAAGAGACCTTAAGGGGTAAATAGTCAGTCTGAAGGTTCCAATTCAAGCTCCCTCCCCAAATGGTCATAGAGTGAAGCTTCTTGTGGATGCAACTTCAAGTAGAGAAAGAGAGAGACATTGCCTCCAACATGCCACCTTACCTCACTGAAGTTGTATTCGACCTGTCTTCGGACACGGTCCTGTTGAAGACAAATTTTATTGTATCAAAAGTAAAGCCATTGCAGTGGCCTGGGCTTTTGCCAGTTAAGTTACTCTGAGCCTTAAGTAGGATAGAATGAGAGAGCATTTGTAAAGTACTTCACAAATGCACTATATAAATGCTAGCTATAATTATTTTCTCTCTTAGGGACTTGAAGAACAAGCCCTGGAGGTGAGGGAGGACTAGACCAGCTCCCATGAGTTTAACTCACCTCTGATCATGTGACTACCAGAGGCAACTTCTATCCTCTACCACCAAGTGGTCCCTCCCTGTTCCTTGAAAACAAGGACCAGATGGCTTTCAGTCCAATACAATACTATTGCCTGCTTGTCTTCCTGAGACATAGCACCAATTGTATCAACAAAAAATCACCCTCCAAAAGAGATTCCTTCATATCCATTGTCATAAGAAATCATGACTTAATTGGAAAAAACAGAATAAATATTTTGAAGGAGGGGGGATTTTTTCCAAGATAGCATTCTTTCATTTCAATTACATTTTAGTAATATAATGAAGCAAAATTAGGATATGTCCAGTGTACTTAAGATCTCTGCAATGGTTTTTTCCATTCAAAATAAAGTGTTTTACAAGTATTACAGATAAAGTCAGTAGAAAATATCAAAATCTTTTATGTATTGAAATTGTCTTACTTCAGTAGATGGAGCAACAGATTCCTTTGGAAGGGAAAAAAGAATCAATTTTTATGACAAACTCACAAATACAGTAGTTATTAATTTAGTCTCTGTGACCAAATTAAAATAGAATATTGAGATAATTATTTGAGTTAGTCCAAATATTCCAGATCAGGGTTTCTTCAACTTTTTCCACTTGTGACCCCCAGCATTCCTTAAACTATGGGTTGTGACTCACTAGATAACTAAAAGCATAGTACCCAGTATGCCTGCAGTTCTTTGCTCCCTCCAATACCACTGATTCTTAATTGTCACCAAATAGATTGTTCATGTTATATTTTATCCTCAGGAAATTTAAAATACCAGGCTCATACCCCTGAATCACCAAACATATAAAGAGAGTCAACAAATTCAACAACCCCCAAAAAATGAAATGCAACAACTCCCCAAAAAACCATATAATGGGATTTGCAGCAATCCTGGACTGCAAAACAATATGACAAAAGGAAGAGAATAGTGGGGGATTTCATTACTTAACTCTGGGGGTTCATTAAATGAACAGGTCTCACCTCACTTGATGAAGTCTTCAAATCCTGTCAAGAAAAGAAAATGAGCACAAACCTGTGACGACACAGGAGATAATATTGTGCCCTCTCAGGCCCCATTAGTCCTTCTCAATGGGAAGTACCTTTTAAGAGCTTTCATGGCCAGCCCCAATGACACATGTATGTGCTGACCAGGAATGAAGGAGTAACCAGAAAATGTATGCATGGCACTGTATTATGACCACTAAATGTGATGCTCTATTAGCCTCTTAGGGCAAGTAGGTAGTGCCACAGTGGGAAGAGTGCTGGGCCTTGAGTCAGGAAGAGCTAAGTTTAAATTCAATCCTCTAAAGCCCGCACTTACTACCTGTGTCACCCTGGAGAAGTCACTTAACCCTGTATGTCTCAGTTTCCTCATGTGTAAAATTAGCTGCAGAAGGGGCTGGAAAATCACTCTAGTAACTTCGCCAAGACAACCCTAAAAGGAATCATAAAGAGTCATATATGACTGAAAGTGGCAAAATAATAAAATTAGCCTCTTGTAAATATGCAAAAGCCATTGCTTTTGCCCATCTTCTCCCTGTGTACAAGTATAATACAGATAGAGTCTGTGTCTTACATTAGTCTGTTTTAGAACTCAAAGAACATAAATCAGTATTCACTATGGCTGAAGAGACAAATTATTATATTGGGCATTCCAAAAATCTTAGTGCTGTTTTCAGCTTTAAGGGTGAGACCCTTTGATTTAAAGAATCCCCAGAGTGAACCTGCAAAATACCTTCGTTGTATTCTTCTTGTCTGTTACACATTTAAAAAAAACTGAATCCAGAAAGGTGCACTATTGGAAATACCCTCGATAGACACAGGAAAATAAGTACTGACAAAGTCCCACTTCCAAATAAAAATCATTTTCCCATTAATGGTAATGTTTTCATTGAGTTTTAGGATAATTTTTACCTCTCGGAATTTGTAGAGATCATATTTTTCCAGGGGTCTGTCTCTGCTCAGCTGGTGGAGAGATTCCTTAGAAAAGACAAAATTAGCTTCAGTGCTCTAAGGGCATCTACTTTGGCCCAGGAAACCTAACTACAAAGTGCTAGGAATGGGCATGAAAGCAAGATGCCTTTACAAAGACCTACATCAGCTCAGCAAAGGACTTGGGGATATGAATACCTCTACTCTTCACTAAAGATCCCTTTCCACTAGAGATTGGCCTGAAGCCACTGACTACCAATAAAACATGTATTTGTATCCAGCTAACAGAGTGGGCTAGAACATTGTCTTATAAGACCAAGGCAAAGAAATCATGCCCTTAGAAGCCAATTCACTTTATTTTCTTCAGTGGATGCAAATTGCACCCATACCCTCACCCAGTCAATGCTGGAGATGCTTTCTTTGGTCAAATGAGCATGAATGGACCATGAGAGACAACATATGCATGTACTAGGTACAACCTAACCATTTATTTCAAGGTTCAATTGTCTCAAATTCCTATAAGTCTATGTTTAGGATTTAACAAAAACTGGATAGCTGGTTTAGATCGCAGCAGCCATTATACAACACGGAGATTGAATCTACATGACCGATGTGAAATGAGAGAGGAAGAATTCTTTGGAAGTTTGGGGCAGGATTTCTGTTTAATCTAGAAAAATTCATATTAAAATTATCTATACACACACACACACACACACACACACACACACAAACATTTGCTACTTTTTTCCTACTTTCTTGTCTCTCCAGTTTTGTAGGCTTGACCTTTGTTGCCATAAAATAGTAGAAAAAGATTGGGTAACATAGCATCATGAGAGGCTTGGGATCCAAATGTCTTACCTCACTTGATGAAACCTGAGAAAACATAAGGAACAGATTACATTTTATTCTTCCTTTCCCTTTGAAACTGTATCACCTGTTGGATTTCTCAGATTTTTCCTTTGACAGAAAAATCTGGAAGTCTCTTACACAAGAACTGGTTTCTCAAATGATTGGGAATCATAGCATTTGCAGAGGTGACCAAGATGCTCAGCCCTGAAGACCAAGTAAGCATATGTCTGCCTCCCTGCTTTGCAGAGGTGGGGACCTGTGGTTAGGTAATAGTGACAGACTCTGTTGATAGGTTACTTAGTTTCTATGGAACTGTCTTTTTCTGATTTTATTATTCTTCAGTACTGGGGGGACTCACGGGTGGAAGAGGGCGTGGCCCGGGGTGATGTTTACAAATGAAGGAATTGCTAAAACAAAATATATTCATGATGTTTTAATTAAGAAAATAATCACAAAGTGAAGGAGATGTTACTGTAGGATGCTATAAAGGGGGTAGAGTGTGAAAAGAGTACCATTCTCTCATAAAGAGAATGCCACACTATAAGAATTATAGTTTTGTGTTTAACATTGGACCACCTACAAAATGTTTTAGATATCCTGCCTCATTTGGTCTATACTTCACTCAGGCTGAACCTCAGCCCCTGGGGGTCATATCTTTTCTGAAGGCCACTCAAGATGGTTTAGGAGGACAACTGCTTTAACCCTTTATTTTTGCTGCTCTCCATTCATTTCACAGTAAGTTTCTGTCTGTTTGTGGAGGAAATATGGAAAGCCTGGAAAGTTCTAACCTTCCAAGAATGTCATTTTGTATTTGGTTTTGTTATATGATTTCAACCTCACTGAGACCCTTACTGGTATCCTTTCTACTGACAGAGAAAAGTAGAAAATGGACCCTACAATGTAGGTTCCTGAACAAAAATGTCTCCAAATAATGCTCTGCACATGGTGGGCATTCAATACCCACTGGCTAAATCCTAACCAGAGTATTGTAGACAACGAAAGTCATTCCAGTTTGGAGACATCATCATTTATGTCCCTTCCTTCCTCTTCCCCCTTCAAAAGCACTTGAACATTAATTAAAGTACAGAAAAAAGGAAGGAAAAAGAAGTTTTCTTTCTACCCTGTGCAAGGGCACTGATAATCAAGCAAGCTGACTTACCTCATTTAGTGGAATGACAGCTTCATTCTGCAAGGGATAAAAGGCGAATTTGAGTTCAAAGCTTGATAGTGGGAAACGGGCCACCTGTAAAACCCCTTTATGTCACAGTATAAAGAGAGAAACCAGAGGTGCCTCCTCCAACATTCAGTCCAAGGGATGTTTCTATCAAGGCCCAGGTCCAATACTCAGGCAGTAAATAATGAAAGATGTCTTCCAATAAAACTTGGCAGCCCCTTTGAAGTGGGGAAGGGTAAGAGTGGACTCTATTCCCTCTACCTGCAGAGGGGAGTGAACTCTATATCCGCCCCTGGAAAAAGGGTTTGTTGCAACTGCTAATTTCATCAATGTAATGAACTACCTCCCCTTTGCTTTGTCTAGCCTGCAAATATTTTTTACCAGCCTGCCCTTGCTTAGAGAAATGGCCAAATTAGTAAAATTAAATAAATAAAATAAAAACAAAAAAGCAGATTCAACACATTAATATTTACATATATACAAGATTGTGATAAGTGTACAAAGGGCTATTGGATGGAAAGTAATAGTTAAATAATGGTGGGGAATACTATGGAAACAAAGAGAGAAGGATCCTGGATTTTCCCTCTCAGCACAAGTTAGAGTAATTATAGAGGCAGCTTCCAGTTGGGTGGGTATCTAGGTGGCTCAGTGGATAGAGAGCTGGGCCTGGAGTCAGGAAGATTTAAGTGCCAGTCCAGTCTCATATAATTACTAGCTGTTTGTCCCTGGGCAAGTCACTTAACCCTGTTTGCCTCAGTTTCCATATCTGTAAAATGAGCTGGAGAAGGAGAACGCAAACTGCTCCAGTATCTTTAAGAAAAACCCATATGGGGTCATGAAGAGTTGGATATGACTGAACAACAACAGCACCTCTCCTTTTCAGAGTAAATCCTGCAAGTCATGTTCATTTCCTTGTATCTGGGTTTAAAAAAACATTTCAGTCCAATCTGTTTGAAAAGTTAATGTTATCACTATAAAAATATAACTCTTAAGAAGGAAATAGGTATTTGGTCCCCTTAGAAATATAAACCACTGAGCCAAGACTTTCATAACATGTCCTTACCGTCACCAGGGTTGAAAGAACAAGACTGTAAGTTACCGCGAAGCCCTGTCTGAGAGCTATGCCCCACAGATTTTCTCTGTAAACTAACCACTCTCTCTCCCTGCTGTGACTTTTACTATCAATAAAGTTTTACACTGACTCATATTCTAAACTTTGAGCAGGTCCTTTCACTCCAACAGTGCATCCTTCCTACATCTTCTCTTCAATTCTACCAGTCATAACTAATTCCTCTATTAACAGAATAAAATAATTACCAAGCGGTTTTCCAGCTCTTGATGTTTAATATGTCTCTGTAAATATTAAAAAGAAGAAATCAGAAATTATTGTACATATAGATAAATAGATATACATTTGAGCATATACATATATACAGATAAGCATATATATATTCACTTACTTATCATTCACAGATCAATCAATCCACAAGCACTTATTAAGTACCCACTATGTGCCAGGCACTGTTAGGCAGGGATGACACAAACACAAAGAGTAATTTCTAGGAGCTAACACCCTAATGAGGGAACACAGTGATTAAATATTGGATGCATGGATGGGAGAAGGGATGGACAGATGAATAGATGGATGAAGGAATGGTTAGATAGACAGACTAAAGGAGAGAAACAGGTGGGTAGGGAGGTAGATATGAATATATAGAATAAATACAGAAAGAATAAACAAATTCAAGGTAAATTAGGAGAAGGGGCACTAGCAATTGAGAAAGGTTAGGAAAGATTTCCTGTGGAATATAGTGCTCAACCTGCATATTGAAGGAAGAGAAGGCTTGAGAGGTAAGGTGAGGAGTGAGTGCCTTCCAAGCATGGGGACAAACAGTATAGAGGCACAGAGATGGGCATTTTAACACTATATGTAAAGAAGAAAAAGAAAGTCCATTTGACTGGATCACAGTATGAAAGAATGAACAATGTACACAGTAAGGCTGGAAATGTAAACTGGAACCAGGTTTCGAAAGACTTTAAAACTAAACAGAAGAGTCTGTATTTGATCCTAGAGGACAATAGAGAGCCATTAGAATTTGGTGAGTAGGAGAGTAAAAGGATAACTAGGTGGTGTAGTGGACAGAATGCCAGGCCTGAAACTCAAGGGGATCTGAGCTCAGATTCAGCCTCAAACACTTCCTAGCTGCGTGACCCTGGGCAAGTCACTTAACCCTATTTGTCTCAGTTTCCTCATCTGTGAAATGGGCTGGAAAAAGAAATGGCAAAGTACTCTAGTATCTTTGCAAAGAAAATTACAAATGAGGTCATGAAGAGTCTGACATGACTGAAATGACTTAACAATAACAGTAGAGTGGCCTAGTCAGATCTGAGTTCAATGAAAATTGCTTTAGCAGCTGTGTAGAGAGTGGTTTTGAGTGGAGAAAGACTTGAGGAAGGGAGGCCAATTAGGAGGCCATTGAAAGAGTCAAAAAGGCCTGGATTAACGGAATGGCTTTGTGAGCAGGAGGTGGGGTCAGACATAACTTATCGTATATGTCAAGAATGAATTATTTCATTGGTATGCAAACTTGCTCCATGGCTGCATATTGCAACCCATACCTAGCTTAGTAGATACAACTTAGAGAGCTGAAGAAAGTTCCTAGGGATAGTGGCTCACTTACACTCTCACAAAGAGTTCAAGGCAGTATTTGTCAGACCTTCCAGGCTTCAATAGCATGGCTCCAGCACATTATCCATTACATCAAGCTTTCATCTATGCTTCCTATACATATGATATACATAAGTGTTTCTATATAACACTCACTATATTTGTCTTTCCCGCTATGGTTCCAATGAATGTTGGATTCTTAAGACTGAATAGAATCTCAAGTGATGGGCAATTAGACTCATTTTGAAGAGTTAATTGCAAGAGATGGAAAGAAATAAAGCAACAAGGGTTCTTTCCTGAAATAATTGATCTAACTCTTTTCCTGTAAACACAGTGGTTCTTAATCTTCTTAATGCCATTAACCTTTAATACTCATATGTGGACGTATCTGCATGTGGGTGGACCCTCCTGGAGACAGATAGAGGAGCAGTGTCTCAGTTCTTAAGACCATTGGAAATATGTGTTTTGCAATGGTCTTAGGTGACCCCATTTGACCCCCAAAGGGGTCGTGACCCACAGGTTGAGAACCGCTGCAAGAGATGTGAAAAGAATTGTTGAGAAGAGACAGATATTGCTGTCCTGAGAAAGCTGAATGTTGTAACAGCTTCCATAATTGAGAAGTCAGCAGTTATCGTGATTGTTTATAGGTACAATCTTTCTCACAGCGGATGTGTCATGAATAATTGCTTATGTGTTTATTTTGTTGTTGGTGCTCTGCTAATAAATTTTATTGCTATTACCATTGATGTTTATTTAAACCTAGGAGATTAGCAGGTTTGTAGAGATAAATAGATGAGCAAAAACTTAGAAGAAAAATGGTTTCTCCAGCTTCTTTTTAAAAATATATTTAATAAACTCTCAGTGGAGACTGAGAGCTAATTGTTTATAAGTAAGAAAGAAGTTGTGATTTTAGAAATTAATGTAGAAGGAACCAAATGCACCCTTTAGTTATCTTAGAATCCAGATAATGAATAAACAAGGAAAATTAATAGCAAGAAGAGTGAATACATCACATGGGTTACATATGGAATAAATCCATCCCAAAAGTCCACAAGAACACACACACACACACGCACACGCGCACACACACACACACACACACCTACAATATATATGTATAAGCAAAAGTTTTACTATTAAAGGCATTTAAGTGAAGAATACTTACATCAATAGATAAGTGAAGGGCTTCCTAGGAAAAAATAAAAGAGACTCAACATTATTATTATTAAGGAGTATATAAGAAATAAACAGTTTGAATACTCCTTCTTAAACATTTAGTATCAATTACCCACCCAGAAGAAGGAAGAAATGTTTTGGTGGGAAAGGGCTCAATTAGCCATCTATTTTTCCTATCTTCTATTTCACTTTATCCTGTGTAAATTTACAAAGTTACAAGGAAGTATATGGAAGCCATTGTCTGGATCAGTGATTCTCAACCTTCCTAATGCTGCGACCCTTTAATACTTGTATGTGAGCATATCTGCATGTGGACAGACCCACCTGGAGACAGATAGCAGAGCAATGTCTTGGTTCCTAAGACCATCGGAAATATGTGTTTTCTGTTGGTCTTAGGGGACCCTGGTAACCCCTGTGAAAGGATGGTTCAACCCCCAAAGGGTCGCTACCCACAGGTTGAGAACTGCTGGCATAGTTAATACAACTGACTTTCCATGAAAATATTTTTGATGAAACACCTAAATGAGGGAAGGGGTAAAAGTGTCTGTGTGTGTAGATGTGTGTGTGTGTGACAATACTGAAATTATTGGAAAACCATCTCAAACTGAAGAATTTTCAAAGCACAATATTTCAGGTTTGTTCATGGAATTGGAAAGTGTCAGGGAACTTTATAACTTTTCTCTCCTTTCTCTGTCTCAGCAACTCTCTCTTGCTCTGTCTGTCTCTCATTTGTTTTCTCTAATATTCTTCTATTCTTAGGGGTAGCTAGTTGGCACAATGAATAAAACGCTGACTTGGAATCGAGAGAACCTAAAGAAAAATGCAGTCATAGACACTTTACAAGCTAAAGGACCCTGGGCAAGTCACTTAACTTCAGTCTGTCTCAGTTTCTTTCTCTCCTAGGGTTTTATGAGGATAAAACAAGATACTTGTGGAGTGTTTTGAAAAACTCAAATCACTATATAATATATAAGATACATACTATTTTATACTGTATTATATGTGATTATACTATACTATGCCATAGTTTCCTAAGAAACCATCTCTGAACAGAAGCCAAATTTTCACATCTCTGTCAGTAAGGATCAAAGCAATGATAATAATTATTAGCACTACCACTGTACCTCCTGAATTGGGGCACTTCAGTTGTCATTAGCAATCACCAAGTGAGAAGTCATTGACCTGCTTCCTGTCTACTAAATTTCTCAATGGTCAATGGAAACCAAAATGTAATTTGAACCTCTAAACTCCAACGTCCTATTGTCTGGTTGCCTACCCAGATGCTGCAATGATTCCCATTCCCTGGTAAGAAAAGAAGGCTTTTTAAACACTTCACTGTACTTACTGGCCTGGCCAGAGCAAGAGCCATGAAGCAGGAGAAGATGAGCAGCTTCATGGTGGCTGAGACCTGGGAAAGGAGAGAGGAGAAATCAAGATTGGGTTAGTGCTATTGATGTCATATCCATTCTTCCTAAATACTGTATTTTTGCCTAGCAAGTTAAAAAGGGTGCTTTAGAGAAGCAATTTTTATATAAGTTTCTGATTTGGGCACCTGATACAGATATTCATAATTTTATTGCCTAGATCTGTTCAGTTCAATAAAAACAGATAAGGATTTCTGCTAGACAATTTGAAAAGGATTCCCTACTCTGTGGGAAATCTCCATTTTTTCTAACACAAAAACCTGTCCATCATTCTAACCTGATACGTGTATTCAAAAAACTCCAGTGGCTCCCTATTACCTCCAGGGTCAAATTTAGTCTTCTGGATGGCATTTGGAGCATTTAATAACCTGATGCCTTCTGATCTTATCACTCTTCTCACTCTTTGCTACACTTTACACGTTATATAATCTAATGACAATGTCTGACTTGTAGTTCCTTGCACATGACACCCCATCTCTTATTTCTGTGGCTTTGAACTTGCAATTCCCATACCTTGGATGTTCTTCCACTTCATCTCTGCCTTCTAGCCTCCCTGTTTCTCTTCAAATCTCTCTTTAGATCCTGCTTTTCGTAGATCTTTCCCCCTTCTGTTAGTACCCTCCCCTCCAAAATAACTTCCATATACTCATATCTAATATGTGCCCAGTTATTCACAGTTGAGTCCACCATCAGAATGTAGGCTCCTTGAGGACAGGAACTGCTTTCATTTTTTTTTATATGTGCAGTGCTTAGCATGATGGCTGGAACATAGTAAGCACTTAAATGCTTTTTGATTGACTGAATAATTGATTGAAGCTAGATTAAATATATACACTGCCCTGTATATATAACTTTCAAAAGGTATAATTTTCTTTTTTATGGGAAACTTTTTTTCACTCTGAATTTATTTATTTATTTTCTTCTTTACATCACTCATTTCTGCTAGATTTCAAATTACAACTTTTCTCCCCATCTTTCCCCAATCCCCCACCCCAAAACAGCAAACCCACTGTAAAGCCCCTCCCCCAATCTGCTCTCTCCTGTGTCCTCCCCTAACGCCCCTCTTACTTTCTGGTAGGGCACGGAGGGTCTCCCTACCCCAGTGCCTGCATATCTTAATTTCCAGTTGCATGTAGTTGATACTAATACAATTTTCAAATGCAAAAATTTACTTTTAAAATGGAAAGAAACACAAGCTGCATTGTCCATAGGATAAATTCACAGAATTTCAGTCTGCTTTTATCCCTTAGAAGATCATAAATTTTGAGGTAGGACAACCTTTAATGATGCCTAGAATTTACATAACACTTTAAGGTTTGCAATGTGTTTCATAAATATAACCTCATTTTATCTCCATGACAACCCTGGGATGTGGATGTATTATTACTCCCATTTTGCAGATGAGGAAACTGAGACATAAGAAGTTAAGTGACCTGTCCAGGGTCAACAGCTAGTAAGTACCTAAGACAAGTTTTTTAATTCAGGTCTTCCTGAAGCCTTGTCTCCCGCTCCATCCCCTGTACCACCTAGCTTTCTAGTATAATTTATCATTTTATAAATCTGAAGCCCAGATAAAAGGAAAGGAAAGAGAGGAGAAGTAATTTGGTCAAATCAATAACAGAGCCAGGATTTGGATTGAGATAGTCTGACTCTAGGGCCAGTACTCTCTCCATGCTGATGACCGAGCTAAGATAACTTCATTTTTCAGTCACTCTCACTCAGTTTAATGTTCTTGTTGAATTTCATGGGCAAATTCCCTAAGTAGTTATTGAAGTAATGAAACTATCAATGCTAGGTCCAGGAGTTATTCTCATGAAGCTCCACTAGGTGGCTACTGGTCATTTCTAACCAATTGCATTTACCTAACAGCTACCATGACCTAATCATGTTCTCCAAAGGTATAATGCTGAACTTGACAAAAAAAAAAAAAAAACCTTAAACCTTACTAGAATCTAGAAATGCATAATATGTAGTTATAGCTTCTCCCTGACCAAAGGGAGAGTGTATGTAAAGTACTTCGCAAACCTTAAAAAGCTATATGAATACTAGGTATTATTATTACTCCTGTTGGTATTAGTATTAATATAACTTACTTAACTTAATTAACCTAGCCATATAACTTGTAATAAGAAGTTCATCACACTGAATTTATTCTTGACAAGCCCATATGGATTTCTCACCCAAAACCTCAAGGTTGTACAGACATTTGCAAAATGTATTTTGTAAACTAAGACTTGAAAAAAAAAGCTTAAAGTCTGCTCCAATTACATTTATAAGCATAAATTATTGCCAGTTTTCTCATTTTCATCAACAAATTATTAATGCTTCTTAATACAGGAACAAAAAAGATTAGGCAAGAAGAAAGAATAAGAAAATGCACAGAAATATTACCTTGAATCAAAGGGAGGTTGTCTGATGGAAGTGATGGTGCCCCCATCTACTTCCCAGCTATTTAAACTCTGTGATTGATGATATGCTAATTTTGTGGCTTAAAGTTGGACCCATGGGATTTGAATTCTCAGAAGTCTGTGATCAAAAACTACTCTCCTTTCCAATTTCTGTCCCTAGAATTTCTAAGGAGTGTTTTTAAACAAAAGGGTGATTCATGATATGATCTTAGATTTTTTCAGGAAATGAGGTCAAATTCAAAATTAAAATACAGATTCCTAGCTTTGCAAACTTGAATCATATATACAGAGATGAAATGGACGACAGAGGTCATTGGGTCCAGTCTTCTCACTGTATTGATGAGGAAATGACTTGTCCAAGTAGTACTCACAGGAGTAACTGACAGGGGTAGGATTTGAACTCAAGTGTTCTCGTTCCCAAATCACTCTTTCCATTTTGACTTTTGTTGAGAATGCTATTATTTGAAGGAACTTGGTTCTCCATGAAGGAAACAATATATCCCAATTAAAATGTCTTTATTTTGGCTGTAAGATTCCATTTGCAAATGGAAAACCTTGTATGTAAGCATAAATGCAACATGGTCTATCTTTCAACAAACTCACAGTGTACTAAGAACTGAATTTTTCATTTGCCCCACTATTTTGAAAGATAGATGTCTTTTAAAAATCTACATCACATATGTATCTTTGGAGTTTAATCAGTCAGTCAATCAGTTGATAAACATCTACTAGGAAACTACTATTCACTCGACACCATGTTAAACACCAGCATACAAAGAATTGTAAAAGACAATCCCTGCCCTCAATAAGAGAAACAGCATGCAAAGGGCTGTACACAGAAAAAGGCTATAGACTGGATAAATTGGGATAAGCAATAGAAGCAAGGCACTAAATAAAACCTTTATAGGACATATAATAGATAATACCTAATAATAGAAAATTATGAGAAATCATCTAGTGAAATTACAGTTAGCCAAGAGAGAAAAGCTAAAGGAAAGTCCAATGTTTGGAACCTTGATACAATGAAGGGACTCTCTGGGCTTGGACTTTGTGTCTTCTCAGAGACCTTAGTGCCAAATAGGGTAGGAGAGAAAGAAACTGAAAAGTTACTTATTATCTTGTATGCCTCTGAAGTCTTGTGTTGAGTACTGCCAAAATGGAGGTATTGGCATCCAACCTTCATGTGTGTGTTCAGTTCCAAGTGAAGTAAGTATGATAAAGGGATAAGCTATGCTACTCCCACACATCTTGGGGCCACTTTCAACCCTGATGCATGCACACACACACACACACACACACACACACACACACACACACACACACACTTTCCATCTCTACATTTAACTTACCAAAATACGTATAGAACTATTCAGTCAACCAATTAATATTTATTAAGGCCTTTGTTATTGTTCACTCATTTCAGTCATGTCCAGATCTTTGTGACCCCAATTGGGGTTTTCTTGACAAAGATCCTAGAGTGGTTTACTATTTCCTTCTTCAGTTCATTTTATAGATGAGGAAACTGAGGCAAACACAGTTAAGTGACTTGCCCAGAGTCACACAACTAGTGTCTGTGGTCCAATTTGAACTCTCGTCTTCCTGGTTCCAGGCCCATCACTGCATCCACTGTGCCACCTACCTGCCTTTATTAAGACCTACCATGTGCTAGCCATTGTGCTAAAGCCCTGGGTATCAAATAAAGTCATCTAAACAGTCCCTGTTCTCAAGGAGCTCATAGTCTAATGGAGGCAACAACTACATATAAACAATATATATGCAGGATTAGGAATGTATCAGAAGATTAAGGAGGACAGGGCAAGGCTGCACCCTCTGCTGTGGTGGTGTAGACATAACCTAAAGTAATCATAAGAGATTTATTGAAACATTTTAGGTTACTTCATGCTGCTGGGAGTGCTAGCAAAAGGTAGCTCTTGCTACAAGTGAACATCAAAGAATCCCATATAGGTCAGAATTAGCCCATCATTTGGCTTGAATTACATGGAGAAGTGTTTGGAGCAGGTGAAGTAGTGGGGGAGTAGGGATGGACATGGATTATCCACATAATCACACATACAATATTCTGCTTAATCCGGACCTACTAAAAGATCCATAAAATATAACGGGTGATAGATTTTTTTAAATACCATATAACCTTGTGTTTATTTTGTATAGATGATATAGACAAGGACATAGAGATAAAGACCAAGATAGAGACAGAAACACAAGTAGGGTTGGATATAGACAGCAACATAAAGGCAGAGACAGACAGAGACAGAGACAGAGAGAATATATGCATACTGTCTCACCATTGCATGTGAAAATAAGCTCTTTCTTTTCTTATTAAGCCTTAATCACTGAACGGCACCACCTCAGTCAAATTTAAACCTGGTAAAGATCTTAGCTTGAAAAGACCAAGGTCCCATACTGCATCCTGGGTCATTTCCAGCCATCCCAACATGTATCTGGCCACTGGAACAAGATGACTCTGGAGGAGAAAGTGGGGCTGGTGACTTTGCACAGCCCTCCCTCACTTAAATCCAATTCACTTGCATGTCACAGCACATGCACATCACCTCCCTGATGTCATGATCTTCTTGGAGAATTAAGGACAAAAGACAACAGTAAGTTCTTGTGAGAAGGACAGTTTTACTTTTGTCTTTGCATCACCCCCTATGGGCTCAGTGCCCTACACATGGTAGGTATTTAAGAAATGCATGTTGGTTGGCTAATCAATTGAAACAATGGAGTCCTAAAGGGGACTCATAGCTGGTCTGGTCAGTCTTTCAGCCCTGACAACTTCTTAACTATAGGCTGCAAAGCTTGAAAAGACCAAGGTCCCATACTGCATCCTGGGTCATTTCCAGCCATCCCGACCTGTATAGGCTAATTCTCTGAAAGCATTTGAAGTTAGTGAACATTCTGGGGAAAAATCTTCTTATTACACAACAGCAAATGTTCTGGAAAGAACCTTGCTGAGAAAAGCTACTTTGGCTTCTCCTGTAACCCCAGGAACACAATCTCCAGCCTGCTGGCTTCCTGAGTGTCCCCAGTGAATCACTCCCTCTGTCTAGCCCAACGATCCTTTTGTCCCTTGGCATGGGAAGAAAGAAAAGGGGAACAAAAAATGTTTTCTCTGCCTGTGGTTCAACTTATTTCTTTGTTCCTTCATTTGTCCATTCATTCCTTTTTTCATTCATTCGTTCATTTTAAGACTAACCATCCCTATCTTGCCTGTGCTGAAAGTGCAGGGGTTACTCTTGGACCTGTTTCCACTACTGATCAGCATGGCTGAAGCCTTGACCTGATGCATTTCTGATTTGAGCTGGTTCTCTCCCTCTTAATCATCCTGGTGGCCTCCCATGGGCTCAGCCTATCAATGTCAAACTTAGTGTAGATGTCTTTTGGCTTAACCCATTGCAATTCAGAACTCCTCACTCAAGATATCCACCAGCCTCAGTCTTTCTGGTAGAGTGGATTACAGGTGCACACTATCATACCTAGATATTTTTCTATTCCATTAACTTAGATTTACCTGGAAACCAAAAATATTGCAGCCACCCTATGTGTACTTGCATAGGCAGTGTAGCCCATGATCATCTTGTTTCCAAACATGAGAAATAAACATTCTACCATATTCTTCTCTTTGAAGGGATATTCCACAACTTCCCATATCCTCCAAAACACACACACACACATACACACACACACACACGCATACACATACATACCTACATACACATCATACCCAATCCTTGCTTAATCTCTTCAAAACTGGCATCTTAATTAGTTCTACAGCTTTATGCCATTTTATAATCTGATCTCTGACAACTTTTTAAATTCCTAAAGCAATCAGCCAATCGGTGACAAATATTGGGGTCAAAGAACTTTGACCATTCTCTCCAGACCTCCTAGTGAACTAATAAATGGTGGATCAATAGTTCCTGAAACATTGGATTCATCAACCCAAATGTGTGCTTGGCATTCAGTCTAGTCATATGAAAAAATGCTTACGCATTAAGTTTCCTTCCTATAATTTTGGGAAAGAGGGGGAGAATCCTACAATGCATGATTTACAATAATGTACACTTATCAAGTACCTGCTGTTTGCAGGGTAATGGACAGGGCAATGGAGAGATCTATAAGATGAGTCTTGACCCTTAAAGAGCTAGCCAGTAACGAGATGTATACAAAGATTGTGCAATATTTTAATATATCATAGTTATGGAAAAGTATAATATTTGGGATCAGATTGAAACCTGAGCTAGAAACCTTGGACAAGACATTGGACTCTTACAGCTTCAGATTCCTCTCTGGCAAAGTAATGTAAAAAACCTTTTAGCTGTGGGTCTTATGATTTGAAATTCATGTAGTAAGTGCTATGGCATCTAGGTGGTATGGTGGATAGCATGTCCTGCCTGGAATCAAGAAGACTCATCTGGGTGGCTAGGTAGCGCAGTGAATAGGAATCAGAAGGACCTGAGTTCAAATCTGGCCTCAGACACTTAACACACTGTGACCATTGGGCCATGTGACCTTGGGCAAATTACTTAACCCCAATTGCCCTACCTTACCCCCTCCAAAACGCAAGAAAAACAATTTTTTTAAAGAAGACTCATCTTCCTGAGTTCGAATCTACTCTCAGATATTTACTACCTGTGTGACACTGGCAAGTCACTTAATCCTATTCTCCTCAGTTTCCTTATTTGTAAAATGAGTTGGAGAAGGAAATGGCAAAAGACTCCAGTATCTCTGCCAAGAAAATCCCAAATGGGGTCACAAGAAGTTGGACAAAACTGAAAAATGACTCAACAACAAAAAAGTAGCTGCTAAATTAGTCTATATTGAATTGCACATAAAGATAAATAGTCCTCCAAAGCACCAGAAGATACGAGTGGAATTATCCCCCACTGGCCAGGCAGCACGAGCCACAAAGACTTGTAGTTATATCATGAGAGCAAATTTACCTTATGTAGCTCAAGCCCCAACCCAAAAAGAAATTGAGAAACTCTAAAGTGAAATTCAGACGTAGGTATTCAGTTTGCTACCATGCTGATGTAAGGGTGAAGTTGATTATCACTCTACCCCACTTCAAGTCTGTGATAATATACCCAATTCATCCATCTTATGTATGGGCTTTAGACTAAGTTAGAAAAGTCTTTGGAACTAGAGTGTTATTGCATAGAAATTATATTCAGATAAGCTCAGAAAATGGTCATGCCCCATCGGTCATCTAGGAATTATTAAGCCAATTTAGAATTTGAAAAGTTAGAGCAAGTCGGGTACTCCAATTAAAATCCCAGAGTAGGAACCACCTTAGAAGCAGGGGAAGTGGGGAGAGGTCTTGGGTTTGAACTCAGCTTAGATCTCCTTTCCCAATCCCCAACATTCAAGGGACTAGAGTATGTTAGACTTCCCATCTTCCCATCAGTATTCTAGTGGCATCCCTGAATCACTGTCAGCAGTGTGTGCATTGGGAGTCATGGACAGATACGATGTAGATTCATAGCTCCACAAGGAGCCCTGAAAGAAACTAAATCATACATGAGAGGTGCTTCATGAGTACTTCTAAAAGAAGAATGGAACTTCTAGCAACCAGGATCTGTTAGTTACCCTTTGCCAAATGTACTCTGTAAATTCAAGACCATATCCCCCTAGACTCAGTATATACTTGTGGGAAAATGTGTCATATGATTTTAGGGGAATATTTTGCACGAATTATTCTTATAATTATAGCACCTTCATAAATAACCCTTTCTAAAGGGGGTTTCTAAAATTTCTTGGAAAAAATAGAGGAAGTATTTCTTCAGTAGCTTTCTAAAAGCTACTTAAGATTTGATGATAAAAATTATTACCAAATTATAATCTTGGGTCACATTGGAAGCTTGAACCAACGGCATTAAAAAATGACTCCTCACTCCTCGGGGGTATCCCTAGAACCTTGAGGATAAGATATAGTCTTACTCCAGGACCCAAGATTCATCTCTGAGAGCAATAATTATGAGAAGGAACCTCAGAGCTCATATAGACTATACTCACAAATCTATGCAAATAGCAGCAAAAAAATTAAGTGAAAACATGTAAATTAAAAATGGAAATTGGGATTTTATGTTTCTATTCCTTAAGTGAGCATCCTCACACTTCCTTCTTCCTTAGCACAGTCTGGGAAAGAAGCTTTCCTCCTCCAGCTTTCCTGCCCTGAGGAAATCAGGACAAAGTAGAGGCAGATTTGAGCAACTGCTGTTCCTAATTCTCAGTCGCCACTGTCTCCCTAGGTGTACCCCTCCTTGGCACTTTCATACCCTGGGAGTTTGTACAGCCCTGTTGCCTCATATCCTCATAACCTAGCCAGCAATCTGCTCATCTAGTTCCTGGTTGGCTTAATGACTTGCCATCTCATTACACAGATCAGCTTCTACTTCCTCCTGGACCCTGTTCTTCCCCCTTAGGTGATCCCTCTGTGTCATAGGCATATAGTCTCACAAGAGCTGAAGTCCCCATCAAGATTGTCTCTGAAGTCTGTAGTCCCAGCACAAAGAAGTTGTCTCCCTTGTATGTACCCCTATTACAGAATCACAGATAGCAGAAAATAAAGGTGCATGTGATAGAATGAAAGGCCCCTGAGGGAAGAAAATACTTATTAAGCACAGAGTAGGTGCTGAAGGGAGCTGGGATTAAAACCAAGAATCACCTACCAAGAAAAATTGAGTATAATGTTCCAGGGGAAAATATGGTCATTCAAAGAGGTGGAGGACTTTCAAACATTCTTGCTGAAAAAACCAGAACTGAATAGAAAATTTGACATTCAAATACAAGAAGCATAAGAAAGTAAACATGGAAAAGAATTCATAAGGAAATTATCAAAGTTGAACTATTTACATGCCAGCATGGAAAAACGATAACTGTAACTTATGAAACTTTTCTCAGTATGAGGATAGGTGAAGGGAAT
>CM053601.1:11942728-11973144 GCA_028646575.1 Pseudocheirus occidentalis
TAGCCAGTACCAGGCCGTTTTCAGGACCGCTGTTTTATAATAGAGATTAAAATCTGGTATGGCTAGGTCACCTTCCCTAACATTTTTTTTCATTAGTTGCCTTGATATTCTGGACTTTTTGTTTTTCCAAATGAATTTTGTCACTATTTTTTCTAGTTGTATAAAGCAATTTTTTGGTAGATTGATTGGCATGGCACCAAATATGTAATTTAATTTAGGTAAAATTGTCATTTTTATTATATTAGCTAGCATTTTTTTGAACTTAAAAAATATTATTCATTCTTTTGACTCTGACTTCGTTGATGGAAAGTGTTGCAGAATAGGACTACAGCAGTGAAAAGACCTTCCCAGACAAAGTGTAGCATTCATTATAGAATTGTGTGCACGTGGTAAAGACAGACTTAGAAAAGTTAGACTCGACCTTTGAAGAGCTGTGCAATCTCAAGAATACATGGGCACAAGAAGATCAGTTCAGATTTTTGTCTACTGTATGCAATTTTTATTTTCTGAATTATCTTTTTTTTCCTGGTGTAAAGTTTTAGATGAAGTCAATGAGACAATGCATACACACAGACACAGACACAGACACAGACACAGACACAGACACAGACACAGACACTCAGATACACAGATAAACACCCAATTTTTTGCAAACATCAGGAATCAGCCATGAACAAAGTACAGAGAAACCTGAAGCTTTACAATTGTTCCTTCAAGATTAGAGACCAGAAGTTGTGGAGGTAATTAACTATGCAAACACAAAAATGAAAGAAAATGGATTTTTTACTTAGAAAAAAAGAAAGCCAGTAGAAATGACAAAGTATCCTGGTCTTGTATTGTCAGAATAAATCAAGAAGGCAATGTTTAAACCCCTCAATCATTTTCACCAATGACTAGATATTTAATCTAAAGCAATGGATAAAATTATGGCAATAATCATTATCACAGCCATTTTCTCTGATTTCTGAAGAAGAATTTTTTGGACATTTTAAACAAATATAATAGACATTGATGATAAAATTTCTGGTAAGGAAATTTTTGGTAGAAATTCTTTGGTAGAAACTTTTTTTCTGTGAAGACATTTAAAAGTCACTAGAATCAATTCCAAAGAAACAAAGACATGGACAGTATTGGAATTTCTGGAATTTATCGTGAAATACAGTTTTTATGAATTTTAGTCAAACTTATCCTTATGTGTAAGACTTCTTCTAGCTACTTCTATATCTGTTGCTTCATGTGAAATAAACCTTTCCAAATTAAAATGAATAAAAAGTCTTTGATTAAGTTAGACAAATTTGTCCGTTGTATATTCTGTCTATTGAACGTGAATGGAGATTACTTTCAATAATGTTATTGACATGTTTGCAGAAGTTAAAATTTGAAAACAAAAAGTATAGTTATTCATAACTGTGACAGGCAAATATATGTAGATGTGATTTTAAAAATATATTAATGCGATTTAAAAGCATAAATTTGTTACCTTTTCATTTTTTGTAACGTTTGTTTTGTTTATTTTAAATATATTTTTACTGCTATGATTACATGTACAAAGTTGGTACACCAGCATCATGTTAGCTTCAAAGAGTTTGGAACTCTTAGTTCCAAACTCTTGGATTGGTGCTTTGTCTGACCATGAGGTTATAGACTTTGACCCAAGTGGAATTCCCTCAAGCACTCAGGCTTTGATGTATTATCAGTCTGAGGGCCACACTAAGTTTGAAGAAATAGTTATCTTTAAGAAGGATTGTCAGTAGATGATTGTTAATCCACAAATACTTATTAATCACCTATATATCATACATGTGGGGAGGTACTCAAGATCCAAAGGCAGAAAAAAGAAGTGATTTCTACTCCTAAGAAGCTTATATTCTATCAGAGGGAAAAGGTACATGCATATGTAGAATAAATACATACTGAATAAATGCAAAATAAATATAAAGGAGTTCTATAAATGGTAGTTTGAGGGCAAGGACACTAGCAGGTAGGGAGAACAGGAATGGTTTCCTGTATAATTTGGTGCTTATGCTGAGTCTTAAAAGAAAAGAGGGAGCCTTTGTGAAGGAGGTGAAGAGAAAGCCTATTCCTGGAATGGAGGACATCCAATGCAAAGGCCTGGGAATAGGAGAGGAAGTATTCTGCATAAGGAATGCAGAGAAGGTCAGTTTCACTGGACCACAGAGTATTGGAGGTAGAGTTTTGCATAACAAGGCTGGAAAGGTAGCTGTGAAGGGTTTTAAAAGTCAGAGTAGCTTACATCCTAGAAGAAATAGGGCACCATGGAAGTTTGTGGAAAAGAGAAGTGACATTGTCATATCTCAGCTTGAGGAAAATCACAGAAGCATTGTGGAAGACGTACTGGAGTGAGGAGAGCCTAGAGGCTTGGAAACCAATCACAAGGCCCAAAGTGAATGTCACACTGTGATTTGATGGGTTCCTCAATGATATGGTTATCAAATTTCAAAGCCATCTTTAACAAATACATAAGTTTCACCTTTGTGGTTATGTAGGGCTGACAACACTCATGATGGGGGCCTTTGCAAGGGAACCAACCAATGTAAAATAATGAGAATAAAGACAGGTCAAGTGCAATGTGCCCACAGGAATAATTTATTGTAGGAGTTGGAAAAAAAGATGATGACCATATACAGAATTGTTAGGCATCCTGGCATTAACAAGTAATACAGCTGATGAAACTGTCTTTACAAAATGACTATGAAAGAAACTTGGTAAATATGTTTGGTGCTTAATTCACCCAGTGGTCACTCAAGATGGCACTTCTGAATCTGGGAACTGATAAATGTTGAATCCTTCACATTCCAATTAAAATGGAGAATGCCAGAAGATACAGTGAGGAAAGGGCTGACTTCCAACACCAAAAAATAGACGAGAGATGACAAGCAGGATTTCTAGTCACAGTCAAATCTGTTAATAAAAAATCATGTTGGTTATTGTAAAACCGATTTCAGAAGCGATGTCTTATTGTGCATTATTGCTAATAAAAGCACATTTTATTGAGGGCCAACAATTCTATTAGTTGGCCAACCACTAGAACTCTCCTGTATATATGTCGCTTTAATTTTTATAAAATATTTTTCTCCTAACTCTGTGAGGAAGTAAGTAGGAGACGCATTATTGCTCTCATGGATGAAGAAACTGATGCTTGGAAAAGTTAAGTGGTTTGTTCAAAGTTGCCCAGTGAAGAAGTGGTGAAGCTTAAATGCAGCTAGGTGGTGCAGTGGCCAGAGCACTGGGCTTGGAGTCAGGAAGGCCTGAGTTCAAATTCAGCCTCAAACACTTACTAACTGTGAGACTCTGGGCAAGTCACTTAACCCTGTTTGCCTTTGTTTCCTCATCTAGGGGATAACCGTAGCACTTACCTCCCAGGGTTGTTGTAAGAATTTAGTAAGAGGATAATTGTAGAGCGTTTAGCACAGTGCTGGGCATATGATAAGCACTATAAACATATTAGTTGTTATTACTAGCTGTGTGACCCTGGGGAAGTCATTGAACCTCTGCCTACCTCGGTTTCCTCAACTGTAAAATGGGGATAATAATAGGGTTATTTAGGGTTATTGTGAAATAGTATTGTGTAATACTATAATGGAATAATATTGAAATAGTATTGTGTAATAGCATTTGTAAGGTGATTGGCAAAATCGAAAGCTTCGTATAAATTCTGGCTATTAGGATGGTGATAACCCTGGAGGCCCCTTTTAGTTCCCCCTCTCTGTCATTCTGTGTCTAGCTAAGGCTGCTGCTGAGACCTGGAAGGGCCTGATGGAATTGCTCTGTCAGCAGAGGTGCTGCAGGAAGGCTAAAAATCAGTGATTCTTATGAAGGGTTTCAGGAGGAAGTGGCTTTTGGACAGGTTTTTGCCCTGGGCTGCCTCATTGTGCCAGCATAGCTCATGGGCTTGCTATGGGAAAGCAGAAATGTGAAACAGCTGACAGGTCTCTAAGGAGGAGAGAGAATGGTTGAAGAACATTGGGCTTGGATTTGAGGCCTTAGCCTGTCACTCAAGGCCCCCTGCTACCTATCCACTCTTATCTTAGACTACTTCCCTCTTCGTGGATAGAACTCACCAAGGAAACCAGCCCTTGAACCTACCCATTGTCTTCCCTAACTCTTAATCTTTACTCATACCATTACCTCTGGGTTGGACCTTCTGAATGATTTTTACTGTGTTCTATTCTACAGCATAGCTCTTGTATGGAGAGTGGCTGACTGGTGTAGGGGAGAAGAGCTGGTTTTCAGTCCTGACTCTACCACAGCCTGACAGTGGGACTCTGGGTAATTAGTCTGGGCAGCTTTCTAACTCTAACGTGCAACTATTGTGCATGGGCAGAAAGGGTTCCCTTATCTGGGAGTTCTCATCCAACAGTCTCAGAAGTTGCCTGAGAGATTTGGTGCAGTGTTCAGAGTCGCAGACCCAATGTGGAGAAGGGATAGAATTTGAATCCAGGTACCCTTGGCTTTCAGGCTGGTTCACCAGTCATTCCATCATGCCACTCTCCTGCCTCAGTGACTACCACCCGGGTGACTGTGGATAAGTCATCTAACTTGCCTGCACCTTGATTTCCTCTTCTGAAAAGTAAAGGTGTTAGACCAGCCAGCCTCTGAGATCTCTTCTAGCTCCAAATCTATGACCCTACGAAGGAATAAGTCTGGAGCCAAGGGAAATAAATAAGAAAATCTCCTTGATGTGAATCAGGGACCTCCAGCCACAGGGTCTCCTCAGAGAAGAGAACAGTCAAAAGATTGGTTTAATTTGCAAACCTGAATGACTTACCAAATACCAGGAGGATTTAGTCATCTGAGTGATCCCATTAGTACTTCTGGGGCAAAACAGCAGAGAGAAAAAGAGGAAAGGAAAAAGATGCTTCACATTATAGCAGAAGTGGTTGGTGAGGAGATCTCTATTTCATACAAGATGTACAACTAAGTATCTTAATTATTTGCTATGATTTCTGATTTCCTGTTAGACTCTTCAAACTCTTTGAGGGCAGAGACGATATTTTTTGTCTTTCTTTGTTATCCTCAGCACTTAGCATAATGTCTGGCATATTGGAGATTTTTAATAAATGTTGTTAATGAATTTCTACATTGTGAGATCAGGGTGATGGGAATTCCTGTTAAATGTATGAGCATCTGGGTGGTGCAGTGGGTAAAGTACGGGACCTGGAGTCAGGAAAACCAGAGTTCATATCCAGCTTCAGACACTTATTAGCTGTGTCACCCTGGGCAAGACACTTAACCACTGTCTGCCTTGGTTTTGCCATCTGTAAAATGGGGATAATTATACACTGACCCCCTAGGGTTGTTATAAGGATCAGTGAAAGAATATTTGTAAAGTTCTTAGCCCATTGCCTTGAACACAGGGGCCCTGAATAAATAGCTACTTTCTTCCTTCCAAGACTTGAAAATAGCTATCATATTCCCTCCAAGGCTATATTTCTCTATTTTGTTTTCATGAGACCTGGAATAATGCCAATCGTGCACTAGGTGGTTGAGAAATGCTTATTGAATGAAATTAAATTACACTGAATTTATAATGGTCTAAGTGATTATTTCTCTACTTGTTCTAAACAAAGCATCCATTCTATTATTCTCATTGACTCCAGACTATGAGAAGAGTTCAGAAGGAGGAGCTTGTGGTCTTTTGCTTGTGTAAATTTCTGTATATAGAAATAATTTTGGTGATCTATAGCAGGGGTTCCTGACTTTTTTGTGTCTTGGCCTCTTTGGATATCTAGTAAAACCTCCAGACCTCTTCTCAGAAGGATCTTTTGTTGCCTATATTCATAGTCAATGTCATGTAGAAGCTAGTGAGAATGAAGATGCAATTTCCCCCCATCCAAGTTTGCAGATCCTTTGAAATCTATGAATAAATTCCTGACTAAGGAACCTTTAACCTAAAGGTTAACCACCAGTAGCAATTATGCATCTTTGAAGGCAGTGACAAGATGACGGCAACCACTTTGGAAGTGGAGAGTCAAGTGCCCTTGACCATGGTTCACTAGTTCCCCATATACTTCTTATATATACTTCTGTTATACTTCTGTCCCTCCTGAATATTCTCCATCACATTATCTTTCTACTCCTACCTCCCACCCGTAATATTCTTAGCATTTCTCTTTGTAGAAAAAACCCCATCATCATACTTGACCCATCGTTGCAATGGCATATGATAAATGAATTTACCTTATTCAGCTCAGTAGGATAATAATAGTTGGCCATTGGTTGAAATAATGGATAGAGATCAAGAGCCATTACTTCAGGCATGAGTTCCTGTTGGTTGACAGGCAAAACCTCTCTTCGGGCAACAGTGTCTCTCTGATAATGAGGTACAATGTCTCTCCTGGGAAGAGACAGAACTCTCTGCTGGAAAAGAGGCAGATTCTTCTCTTTCTCAGGAACAGGAACAATCTCTCTCTTGTGAACAGCTAGAACTTTTCTCTCGTTATCAGGAAGAATTTCTCTCTCTTGTTCAGGTGTAACAACTCTTTCAGAAGCCAGTGGAATCTCTCTCTCAGGAACCATCTCTCTTTGAGGAGGAAGGAGAATCTCCCTTTCATGAGCAAGCAGACTTTCTCTCTCATGAGCAGATACACTCTCTCTCTCATGAGAAGGTGGACTCTCTCTCTCAGGAATAGGCAGCATCTCCTGCTTAGGAGTGGTCAACAGTTTGTGAGACAGAGGCACCATTCTGAGGTGGTACGGCAAGATCTGTTGGTAAGAGAAAGGCAGGACTTTTGACTTAGGAAGAGACAGAAATTTATGCTGAAAAGGAGGAAGGACCTCATCTGAAACAGTAGATTTAAGGAGAGCCATTCTTCTGTCTTTTGGAAGATGGGTCATCTTGAGGTTACGCATATTTTCAGACCAGTAAAAGGGTTGATAATAAATGTTCATCATTTCATATTCGGGTCGAAGATAACGGTTGATTTCAGCATAATTTTCATTCTAGAAAGAGAGAAAAGACATTAGTAAGTCATTGATAAAATTGTAGTTGATTGGTGATGATACTGGAAGATAAGATAGGGGTATTCTCACAAGGATAACAATAAACATGTAGTTGCTAGAATCCTATCCTAAGGCTTGTTTGATGATAAACCAGTGAATGAGTACCTCTGTTTAGGGACAGACCTGGTCCTAGAGTCTGGCAAGGGGCCAAACCTATAAACTAGGTCTAAGAAATTCTGACTAAAATTATGAAACTGAAATCTTTTTTAAGATCAGGGACCATTTCTCAATCAACTTTGTATCTCTATTGGTGCTTAGCACTATAGATGCTACCATTGTAGATTTCAAATAATTACACTATCCATCCTTATCAAACCCTTAACTGCTTTTACCGTCCTCCTCCAGTGCTCCTACTCATGTGCTGCTGAGTACAGTTTGAAGAAGACAAAAAAAGGCTGACTGGATACAGTATTAATATGCATTGTCCAACTTCAAGTGGTCCTTTATTTCAGCAAGGTAATCCTATTCCTACCTGATTTATTTTCTATCTCTTTCCTGATAAAAGCCATTCTAAACCTCTTTTCTCCTCACATATCTTGTGGAATAGGGGGATAATATGGCCTATGCTTAAGAGAAATTCCCTTTGGAAAGTGTGGAAAATGAACTGGAATACATAGAAGAGGATCAGGAAACCACTTAGAAAGTCATTGTAATAGTTTAGGAAGGTGTCAATAAGGTCCTGAATTAAAGTGGTGGCTATGCCAGTAGAGACAAAGGGTCAGTTGCAAGATATGTCACAGAGAGAGACATGCTAGCTTTTGATAACTAATTGGATATATAGGGCATGGAAGAATAAAGATGAGGTTATAAATCTCAGAAACAGAAATAGAATTTGAAAAAGGGAAGAATTTGGAAAGAAATAAAGTTCTGTCTTGGAAATGCTGATTTTCAAAGGGAAGGACAATAATTTGAGGGAATGGTAGGGCATTTAAAGGATAGAGATCGGGCATGTTTGAAGTCAGAGTGGAAAGAGCCATTATTTAAGGAGAAGATAGAGATTAGAGGTAGAGAGTAAATTTGCTGCAGAAAAGGGGAAGGAATGGGATCAAGGGTAGAGGCTGAAAAAAAGAAAGTCTGCTCCATAATGAGAAAAATCCTTGTCAATACATTAAAATGAATTTTACCTTAACTGGAATGTTATCTCTGCTTTTGAGGTGCTTCTGTTCAAAAGAAATAAAAATCAAAAAATAAAAATCAAAAGCCATCTATTAAATATTAAAATGCTACAGAATATAACAAAATTTTTATTTGAATGGAAAGGGTTTACCTCAGGGACTTCGGTGACATATTCCTTAGGAAAGGAAAGGAAAAAACATACTATTTTAGTATTCTTGACTTTGAACTATATAAACACTCAATGTGCCTCACTAATTCAAAGCAATCATTTGTGAGTTCAAAGCAAGGAGAAATTAGTTGATTAATTTGATGAGCTATTATTGAAGTGATTTCTGAAGTTTCTACCATGTTATTTAAATGACTCTTAAGTGCGATGGGTGGGATGGAATAAAAAGAAAAAAAGCAAAAGGTTGGGTCTCTGCCCATAATTTACAAGTTGGGGACATGAGACTAAGCAACATAAAACGTCCTTAAGTGATTCTCTATTACATACCAAATGACTAAATTTCTAGGCCACCTTAACTTCAGATTTGCACCAAAGTTTTCTACAATCCCTACAGTTTCCATCCAAATTCTCTGTCCTCCTCATTCCATGAGTGTCCATCTGTCCTCATAGTGATTAAATCCAAGTGGATCCTTGATTTCCTCAATGTGATTATTTCCTGAAAAATTTGGATTGTAAGCCCCTCTGCCTATTTTGACTCATAAAACAGCATTTCATCTTCTAAGTGGGAATACAGGAGTTTGTGCCTAACTGACCCCCAGAAACATCACAAGAAGCTTTTTAAGGGAAGATATTTCATTGTTTTACCTTCGGGGTTCTAGTGCCAAAGACAAAATCTGGCATATAGTAGGTGCCTCAAAATGCTTGTTAATTCATCTATTGATAAACAGAGCATGGCAATCCTAGGCTTGATAGGAAAGTATCTTACCTCACTTTCTGAAATCTTTTCTACCATCTGCAAAATAAAACAAAAATAATTAGTTTTTATTATGTCCAACTTCTCATGACCCCATTTAGGATTTTCTTGGCAAAGTTACTAGAGTGGTGTGCCATTTCCTTCTCCTGCTCATTTGACATATGAGGAAGCTGAGGCAAACAGGGTTAAGTGACTTGCCCAGTCAGAGTAACACAGCTAATAAATCTTAGGAACCAGATTCAAACTCAGGAAGATAAGGTTTCCTGACTCTAGGCCCAGCTTGCTCACCACTGAGCAACTGGGCTGTCCCAATAAGTTTTAGGGCAAACCTAATAAATCTCTATGTCTCTTCCTCCCATGGAATTTTCTCATGAACAAATCAGTTGACAAAGCCAGACAGCCAGTGGGGTAGACTGAGTGTTGCAATTACTCCCGGAGAAAAAAATTCAATTTATTCAATAGTATAATTTTTGTACTCAGGTATTAACCTGAATACATATAGAAACTTGGGCCTTTTGAGGGTGGAGAGGGAATCATTTTATCTTGCAGTGCTCTGGGTTGGAGATGTATACTGTTCAGATTCAATAGATAAGTACTCAGTACTTTGTTTCCTGGGTCTGTGTAAACAGGCATAGTAAGTGTATGAGGATCTGATCAATGACCAGGGAGTAGGACAGAAATGAGCCTTATCTTTGGCAAAAGAGTTTCAACTCAAGATGGAGAATAAGACATATTTTTGGATGTGACCAATGTGGATATTGGTTTTCCTTGATCATGCATATTTGTTAGAAAGGTCCAGTTCTTTTTTCTGTTGGGAGGAGTTACAAAGGAGTGAATATTAATGCTTGTTAATAAAAAAACAAAAAAGGTTCTAAGTGAGTATTTATATTGTCATTTTTTGTTTGTTTTATTTCCTCCAATTCTTGCCTTTTATTGATAACTTGACAAAAAATTGCCTACACTACCCTGTTTACCTTTGCTTCTACACCATAAAATTTGAGTTTTGCTACTTAAATCTGGGTTTGGAATAGTAGCAATTCTGCTTGCCTGAAAGGCTGAGTGACTAACAATGGACCGAAAAATTCTTTGAAATTCTAGGTTGTTTGAAATTCAATTACTTCTAGGGGTTTCAAGACTGATTTTTTAAGGTAGTAATTTTGAACATTTCCTAAGCACTGAGACCTTCCTAAACTCCCAAAGGTACTTACAGGCCTGGCAACAGCAAGAGCCACAAGGCAGGTGAGGATAAGGAGCTTCATAGTTGCTGAGGCTTGTGGAAAGAGACAAGAAAAGACTTTGTGTTGGTTTTAGGACATCAGTTTTTTTCTTAACCTTATATTCTTTCCCCCAGAGGGCAAAAAAGGAAGGAAACAAAGGGAGAAAAAAAGAGAAAGGAAAGATATTTTTGATGTTGTAACCCCCAAATATAATGGTTATCAGGGTCTTTGCAGAAGGTACAGTTGGCTGTTCAATAATCTCCCCCTCCCTTGACTCTCTGCTCTCCAGTTCTCTGAAGACCCACACACAGTTATAATAATTAGCTTGTGTCTTTTTGTTTTTTGTTTCAGCCAAGGGGAAATTGGATGGTCCTCCAGGTCCCTTCTTCTGCTGCTCTATGGAGTTTATATTAAATGAAAGATTAATAGTATGTTTACAATTTTTGGAACCCCCTGTTAGGGAAATTCCCAACATTTAAGCAGAGTTTGGCTTTTTGCCTTCATTTAAACTTAAATTAACTTACCCCTGGGTCTCTGTATGATTATAACAAAACTTCAGTCTACTATAGAAAAGTTGAATTCAGGAATCAAATAGAATATGTTGCAGTGTCAGTTAATAGGCAGTAATGGGAAGAGGAAGTTGAGAAGGAAGAGACTTTTTCTTGGAACTTACCTGAGCAAGTGGCTACAACCAATGACTGGAACCCCAGTTTTCTGCACTGAGGTGCCTTTGGGGCAGAGGATCTTCCCCCATCTCCTCAAAAGAGCATTAAATGTTTTCACTCCTTAAAAAATTAATTCTCTCTCTGTCTCTGTCTCCCTCCCTATATTCCCCCATCTTTTTATCTCTCTCCTTCTGTCTTTGTCTCTTTCTCTCCTTCCTCCATCCTCCTCAAAGAGATTTTAAACTCCCACTCTACTGGAAAATTGCTGCCCTCTATTTCCAGTCTTGAGATAGCTTCCTTTCTTCCCTATCTGGGATAAATAATGCCAGGATCTTAATCAACTTGAACCTCCCTCATAAGGCAGCCAGTCCAAGCCTTGCCATAATTACTGTACCACTGTGATTCAATGTACAGTGTAGGGAACCATTAAAGTAACACAAAAGCTCTTTTTAAGTGGACATGTCTTCTTTTAAAACTGTGGAGCTCTTCAAGGACAAGTTATTCTGTCTGATCTTCATTTTGTTCATCTTCATGCATAGGCATCTCAAACTGGATGACATCTCCATCTAGTAGGAAATGTTAGCCTGGAGATAACCTCCTCAAAGAGATCCATCTACCTTATGGACATTGTAGAGAGGTTTTATTCCATCAGAGTAAGGGCAAAAGAGTATAGAATAAGAGAAGGTGGTTCACTGGTCCATCTCATCAAGGATGCTAATGGTTTTGAGATTTTCCCTTCCAGATTGGCTAGAAGCTCAAATTCTTTTCTTTATGGCAAGAAGGAACTAAATGATGAGTTCTCCTTAATGTATTTTTGAAAACTTTCATATTACATTTCTTTCTACAAATTTAATCATAATGAGCAACTTCATAAGATAAGGAGTGCTTTGTAGGATCATAGTATGTCTGGAAAGGACTTTAGTGGTTATTAAGTCAAATCTCCCTCATTTTAGAGATCAGAAGATCAGAAGAGCAGAAGAGCAGAAAGGTCAAAGCTACTTGTCCTTAAACATGTGCTGATAAAATAACAAAGCTGGGATCCAAGCATAAGTCTTCTGACCCCAAGATCACTGTTTTTTCCACTATGCCACATGTCTGTGAACTGGCTTTACTGTTGTGACCCATTCCAATGTAAATTGTGGATAGATTCTTCCATAGATTAAATATATGTACAGTCACTAAATTGCCTAAGAATTAAGCTGTCCAATTTTATGAAATAGTTATTCATAGGACTATAGAATTGGAACTGGAAGCAACCTTAAGGGTCAATTAGTCCAACTCCCTCATTAAAATGAGGAGACTGAGGCATGAAGAGGTTGAGGGATTTGCCTGAGGTCATACAACTAGCCATTCTCTAGGCAGGATTCAAATTCAGGTCTTCCTGACTCCAAGTCCAATACTCTATCCATTGGCTGCTTTTGCTTTGCATTAGTCCTGAAGGTGATCAATTTTATTAGACCACAGGAAGCCCTCTTTCTTCCTCTCTCCCTCTCTTTTATTTTATAAAGAGATTTATACTCAAGCAAAAGCAAATCTAATTTTAATAAAACTCTTTAGAGTCCCTTGGACAGCAAGGACATCAAATCAATTAATACTTAAGAAATAAATTCAGGCTTTTCACTGGAAGGTTGAATACTGAAGCTGAAGCTGAAATGCTTTTGCTGCATAATGAGGAGACAGGATTCCTTGGAAAAAGCCTTGATGTTGAGAAAGACTGAAGGAAGAAGGGATGGCAGAGGATAAGATGAATCATTGCATCATGGAAATAATAAACAGGAATTTGTACAGGCTTTGAGAGATAGTAGAGGGTAGAACGGCACTGGGTCACAAAAATTCAGACATAACTGAATGGCTGAACAATAAGAACAAGAGAAAGAGGTGAAGGAATCTGTTAAATGAGTCTTTTAACAGAATGTTATTAATATTTCCCATTAATAAGGCCCATAGAGGAATAAGAGATAGAGGAGAGAAGAAAACAAAATTATAAAATGATAAAATGAAATTATACATGCAAACATTACCTTCTTTCCTCAAGAGTAGAGAAGAAGGGTCAGGAGAAGCCGTGCTGTGACCGAGAAGCTGCTGTCCCAAGGCTATTTAAACTCCATGCTTGACAAAATGCTAATTTTGTGGTTTAAAATACCAATAAGGAATAGAAATTCAGAGAAGTTACTAGGATGATAATTTTCTTCTCCCTAGATTTTGCCTGTAGCACTTCCAAGGAGTACTTTAACAATGGAGTGATTTATGTGATAACCTAAATCTGAACAGGAAGGAAAGAGTTGTTGGTGGATCATGCCAATCTTCTCTGTGGGTCTGCCCATATTAGATATAGTGAAAGGGAGAGAGATGGAGCTTGTTTTTCATTGATTTAGGGAACTCCCTGATGAGGAAATTCCTTCTCCCAATTCAAATCAACCCTTTCTCTGAAAGGTATAGTACTAGAGACATACCCTCTCTGAATACTACTATAGTAAATTTCATTAAATTGTCTATTTAGAGTTGAATGGGATCTCAGAGACCATATAACCCAGTTCTTCCATTTTGTAGATGAGAAAACTGGTTTCTCAAACATTTTGGTATCAGGAACTTTTTACCCTCTTGAAAATTAGAGAGCACCCACCAAGGAGCTTTCATTTATTCATCTTATAAATCATTATTTACTATATTGAAAATGAACATGTCTTAGTATTACTATAAAATAGTTTTGACTTTATGGACTACGTGAAAGAGTTTTGAGGACTCAGAGAGGTCTCTGGACTACACTTTGAGAATCCCTGACTTGAGAAGTGGGGGCCGTAGAGTCAGCGTTAATGAATTAAAGAAGATAAAAAGGTATGTAGTTAGTGGGAAATGGGGAGAAGACTGTGCGGAAGCACTTTCTTAGATAGAGGTTTTGGGGCTTTTATTTGGAAGGATAATGATTTCTCTTTGGATGTGATGAATTTGAGATATCTTCAGGGTATCCAGTTCAAAAGATCCAATAGGCCTTTGGTGATGTGACAGTAAAGCTCAGGAGAAAGACTAGAGCTGGATATATAGATCTGAGAATTATCAGCATAGAGATGATAACTGAACCATTGAGAGGTTATGAGACGACCAGGTGAGAGAGTGTAGAGAAAAAAGAGGGACACCCACAGTTAATTTATGTGATACAGATAAAGATAAAACAAAGAGGAGTAGGAAGAAACAGGCAGACATGTAGAAGGAAACCAAGAAATAGGAGAGTCAGAAGACCACTGAGAGATCTGAGTGTTCAGGAGGAGGGTGTGATCAATAGTGCTAAACGCCAGACAGAGAATTCAAGGAGGATAAAGACTAAGAAAGGGCCACTGAATTTGGTCATTAAATTGGGCACTTGGAGTATTGTTCTTCTTTTTACAGAAATGGAAACTGAAACCAAGCCAAGTTAAGTGACTTGTGCATGGTCACCTAGCTTGCAAGTGTTGTTAAAGAAATGATTTGAATTCCATTTTCTTGACCTCAAACCTAGCTTTTTGTCCACTATGACAACTGACTCCCACATTCACAATCCCCAGGATTTTCAGTTGCTTGGAAAATTGAAATGGTCATTGGCTTCTCAAACATTTTTGCTGATGGTACAGGATTGCTTTTTGCTCTGAGGAGTCATGAATGGAACACTATGAGAAATTCAGGAGATGTATGAATGTGATTGCATTGTGAGCTCCATCAAATGCTTGCCATGCATAGCCAAAAACTATAGCACATTGATATGTTGAGACACACAATGATATAATGGAAAGAGTATTGAATGGAAATAAGATCTGTATTTTGATCCTGACCCTGCCAATAACTAATTTAACAGGTCATTTAATGGTCCTTGCTTGACCCCAGTTTATCTTTAAAATATATTAAAGAAAGTTCTGGCCACCAAAGTCCTTGGCTCTGTCAAATGGTTCAAAATCAGAAATAGATATGATTTTATTGGTGGAGAAGACATTAAGAAGTGGTGTCACCATCTGCTTTGTCAATGCTCCCTAAAGACAATGTGATCTTTCTGCCTGATTTGCAGTTGAAATCTTCCTCCATTAGAATGTGAGAAAGAAGTGATAAATAGAAGTAATAATAGAATAATTTTACATGCACACATATCTATACACGCGTACTTATTTGGGGCTCATCACCTAGATATGATAGCCATATCTAGGGGGGGAGGGAGGAAAGAAAAAAGAAAAAAGGAAGAAGTTTACATGATAATTTTGCTGGCTATTTGAAAGGAATAGCAAATTGTGCATAGGATATTTACAGTTTCATGCACAATCATCTTTTTTTTATTGTACTATGTTATGGAAACACTTGTTTTATTCCATAAATTAAGAAAAATAAGGACCTTATAAATGGTGGCCATCTACAGGCAAGTCAGCCATTTTAATAAGATGGGAGGCATTATCAACAATAGCAGAGACTGTCTTATTTTTAATTTTTATCTCCAGTGCTCATCACAATGTTTTGGGTGTAGTAAATGCTTCGTTTATCCCTGCAGGAATGCATGCAGTCCTTCATATTGGACTCTTTTAGCTCTGAGAGTCTATCTTTAAGAATTTTTGATAAACTTGTGAAGGAAAATGCTATCCATGTCCAGAGAAAGAACTATGCAGTCTAAATGTGGACCTAAGCATATTATTTTCCCCTTTTGTTTTATTTTGTTTTTTTTTTCTTTCTTTTGGTTTCCTGCTTTTGTTCTGCTTCTTTCACAACATGACAAATGTGGAAATATGTTTAATTTGACTATGTGTATAACCTATGTCAGATCGCTTGCTGTCTTGGGGACAGAACTCAAAATCTTACAAAAATGAATGTTGGAAACTGTCTTTACAAGTCATAAGAAAAAAGATAGTACTAAGTATGAAATGTTTTATTTTTGATCCCATGAAGATAACATTGGGACGCTTCCCTTGGAAGATGTTGCCTTGAAATGCTAGTACATAATAAGTGGCAGCGGGGAACTGGTAAGAGTTCTGGGAAAGAGCTGGGTCCACCTGCCCATACCACAGATAAGCTCCAGAAAGAACTTTTATTAAGAAGAACAAATGGTTGTTCTGATGGCACCTGCATTTTTGTTCTTTTGTTTCTAAGAAATCGTACCCTGGCACCTGTGGCCTTGGCGCCTCCCTTCCTTTCAGGGAATGTTTTTCACTGAATCAATTGTTCAAGAGTGGACTCCTATGGCTTAACCTCAGAGGTCAGAATAGTTTTTCACCCCTCCTTATGGCTTCCATGGGTCTCATCACCAAGGCCTGGGCTCCAAAGTGATTGTCTTCAGCATCAGCCACAGATGGGGTGAGGAGGTCCATGGATGCTCACTGTTACAATTTCAGAATAAGAAGAGCCCTTATTCTTGGCATATAAGAGAAGGTTGGTTTTAAACCAGCATACTGTGCCTATTCTTTTAATCTCGTTTTCTTCATTTTACATGAAAATTATTGTAGGAGAATCTTTGAAGGATTTCTGCTTTAGATGAGGTTGTAATAATTAGGAAAGAGATAAGAAGGGAAGCTACTCTGATGCTTAGTTGCCTGTGTGACCATGGAACTTTATCTCTTTCAGTTTCTTTTTGTAGAATTAGAGAGTGGGACTACATGGGCTGTAGTTTCACTTCCAACACCTTCCTTCCTGACTCTTGGGACTTCTCTAGCAGTGCAAGTGCTCCCCCTCCTACTCACATTCACTTTTCAACTCCCTTTTATATGTTGGCCTTTCCTGTTAGAACAAAAGATCCCTGAAGCAGGGACTGCTTTCTGTTTGTATTTTCATTCTAGTCCTCAGCACAGCACCTGGAACACAAAGTTATAGTTATAGTTAACACATTAACATTAGTTACAATGTTTAATAAAGTTGTATTCTTGTATTGACTTGAACTGTTGTTAACAAATGAGAATAGTGATTTTTGAAAACCAATAAAAAATTCCCCCCCTGTATCCTTGCTTTCAATACTTTTGTCATACTCAATTCAACAGACATTTAAACATCAGCTATGCTCAAACATCCCTTCCCCCCCACATAAAAAAATAACAACATCTAGCATATCTTGGCCCCATTATCATATCGTTGTTTTGCAACTTGGCAAGACTCAGCTGTGGATCATTCCTATCATTGGCTGCCTTCATTCCTATACACAAGCTTCTGGATGAAGGTAGAGAAAGTTACATAATTGCCCTGCCCAGGTCCTCTGTAAAAGAGGTACGTGACCTCAACTGGGCCCTCTGTGGTGAAAAGTAATTCTTTTATACCTCTCTAATGAACTCACGATCCCACTTACTACAGAAACTCTTTTCAAACCTCCCATGGTTCTCTTCTATCTCCCAGCTCCATCTCAACTGAGAACCTTGCTCTGTATTTTACTGGACAAACTGAAGCCATGTGCCAAGAGCTATCCCTTTTCCCTTCCTCCTCATCTCACACCACTGAAATATCTTCTGCCATTGTCTCCTTCTTCATGAACTGTGTCTCATAGGAAGAACCAGGGCTTGATTTATTATTTTATTGATTTCTAGATATAAGAAAGTGATGGAAAAATTATAAATAATGCAGATTAAACTTAAAATGTGTTTTGTATCCATTATTTTGAGAGTCAAGTGTTAAACATCTGCCAGCACACTTTTGATAAAGTCACAGAATTTTTGAAGTATAAGGGACTCAAGAGATTTTCTCATTTCATAGATGAGTGCAATCAGGTCCAAGAAGGCTGAGAGACTTACCTGGGGTCATATAGTTGCTTAGTGGCAGAGCGAGGAGGAGGACCCAGATCCTTTGACTCAGTCTAAGGCTATTTCCAAGAGTATTTTTCATGCTGTCTATTGGTACCCCCTGTTAGTACAGAGTTTGGCAACTTGGAAGTTTTCTGTTATTTGCAGATCTCCAGATAATTAAAAAAAATTGTGTTTATCATGCTATTGGTGCTCATCTCAAGCCATGGATAAGAACATGTAGCTAGCTGCCTTTGAATGGAGGAGGAAATATATTCTCTGGTTAATCAAAAGAGTTTACAGTACCTGAATTGAATGAAACTCAGAGAGTATGATTACTTAAACCCATCACATTGCTTTAATAGTTATAACTGACATTTCAAGAACCTTTATGATGAGTTCATGTTTCTTTTATCTTCATTCACCATCTTGACTATACAGTTTTGGTTCCAGATCCTTTGCCCTAATTTGATTCCATTGAATGTGGCGCAAGCGAATTTATTTTGCCATGTATAAACTACTAAGTAATGACATTTGTGACATTTTGTCAAGTGAAAATATCCTGGGAACAGACCAGGGCTGTTTCTTCATTCTCTCTGTTTTGATTCAGATTGTGAAAGGCTTTCCTCTTTAGGATAGGAAGCTGCCCTCTGTATCTTGTAAATCTGGCCCTTCAGTTTGCAAACATGAAAATATGGGACCTAAGTCACCATATGTACTACCTCTTTCTTAGCTGTAGAATGTAGGTTAGGGGAACCCTATTATGTTAACAGTTATTTAGGGATTAAATCAGTGTGGTTGTAATCTATAAACACTGGCTTTGTGCATTTAACTCCTGCATTTCAGAAACAGGTGTCTAGTATCATGGTATGTGTGTGAGTATGTGGTTGTGTGTGTGTGTGTGCGCTTGTGTGTGTGTGTGTGTGTGTGCTTGTGTGTATGTGTGTGTGTGTGACAGAGAGAGAGAGAGAGAGAGAGAGAGAGAGAGAGAGAGAGACTCATTCCCTTGTTAACGTGCTTCTTAGAATTTCTGGGAATGGCAATTTGGCAGAAAAGAAATTCCAATCTGATAGACTTCTAAGAATTTAAACTCTTTATATGTGGTGTTATTCTAATTGGCCAAATAATCATTTAATTAAACATATGGTTTAAAAAGCTAGTTACAAAGGTGTAAAATAAAATTTTACATCATTAACTGGATTTCATTTTTACATTTCTTACTCTCCTATTTTGTAAACTCATTAATTATTAAGGTAATGGAAGTACAATATATATTTTATTTTTTCCCCTTGACCTCTCATAAGATTTTAAATGTTTAGTGTGTGTGTGTGTGTGTGTGTGTGTGTGTGTGTGTGTGTGTGTGTGTGTGAGAGAGAGAGAGAGAGAGAGAGAGAGAGAGAGAGAGAGAGAGAGAGAGAGAAACTCATTCCCTTGCTAGTGTGCTTCTTAGAATTTCTGGGGATGACAATTTGGCAGAAAAGAAATTCCAGTCTGTTAGACTTCTAAGAATTTAAACTCCTTATATATGGTGTTATTCTAATTGGCTAAACAATCATTTAATTAAACATAAGGCTTAAAAAGCTACATATGAGGGTGTGAAATAAATGCATCATTAGCTGGGTTTTATTTTTACAATTCTTAGCCTCCTATTTGGAAACTCATTCATTATAAAGGTAATAAAATGCTTCAGTATACATTTTCTTTTTTTCCTTTGACCTCTAATAAGATTCTAAATGTTTATTCTGTTAATGATGTGTGTGTATGTGTGTGTGTGTGTGTGTGTGTGTGTGTGTGTTTAGAGATTCTTTTATCCTCCTCATGCAAGTTTCAGAATTACATAGTGCAATCTTTAGAGTAGAAGCAAGAGAGTCAGCTGGAAATTCCCTTTTTTAAACTGACCCTGTATCCCTCCTCAGGATAGGAACTTGTTTGTGAACAATTTCTACCTGAATCCCATCAAAAAGGATTAAGTAATAATGGTAATGATAATGATGATACATCACATTTATGTGGGGATTCCTAGTTCACATGGGAGTTTTCGACAGCCTTGTTAGTGATGTAGCTTTCACTGAATAAGAAAGGTAAGACTCAGAAAGGCACAATGGTTCGGATATAGTTACTCAGCTAAGAAGTGTCTTTCAGCCAGTATTCAATAACCTCCAAATGCCTGAAATCAAGGTTCTGTGCTCTACCAGCTACACTACAATTCCTTTCATTGAACATATCACAAATTGTGGAATATAAATAGAGTATGAGGATTTGAGGGTGAGGAAGGGAATGGCTTCAATCTAATGACTTTCCTCCTTTTCCCGCTATTTCTTTCCTGAATCCCTGGTAATCTATTTTCTGTCCCTTGCGCTTTCTCATGATTCTTTTCTTAACTTCCTAATATGTATATGAATCATTGACTTTTCTCTTTTTCCCTTTAGGCGGGCATTGTTCATGGTTCTTTTCACTTTTCCTTCTTTTGTAGGATCTGGGTCTTATTAGCTGTATTAATTCACCATACTTATCCATCAGTGTGATGTAATTGACTCACTTAGCTATAGTTTTAACCTTAGTTTCTCTCTCAAGCTCTAGAGACACATCTTTAGCTGCCTACAGAGCCTCTGTATGTAGATGTCCTATTGGCACCTCACAGACAACAAATTCAAAACTGAGTATTAAATCTTTTCCTCCAAACCTCATTCTTATTTCAGGTTTTCTGTCCATGGTCCCGCTTCCCTAGTTTTACATATTCCCCATCTTTGTGTTATCTCTGACTCTTCCACCTCCTTCACCTCACATGTCTAGTCAATTAGCAAATTCCATTGGTTTTACCATCACAATGTCTTTGCTATTGAGGGCCTGCTTCCTACCCCATCCCCCAGCTCTTAAAAATTTACCCTAATAATGTTTTTCCTTCTGAGTGTAGGATTTCATAGCAAAATAGTCTATACAATTGTATTTCTTCCCCCCCCCTCAGTCTTCGAAATGCTTAATGCCTCAGTCAATCTTGCTTTCCTTAGGCTTCAGCATCACTCTTCTGCTCAAATCCGTCCAGCTTCTTCTTCTTGCCCATCAAGAAAAAGTCATAATCGGGGCGGCTAGGTGGCGCAGTGAATAGAGCACCGGCCCTGGAGTCAGGAGGACCTGAGTTCAAATCCAGCCTCAGACACTTAACACAAAAACTAGCCGTGTGACCTTGGGCAAGTCACTTAACCCCCAACAGCCCTCCAACCCCCCAAAAAACAACAACAAAAAGAAAAAGTTATAATCATTGACTTGACACTCAAAGTCTTCCATAGTCTGGTGTCACATATTATTCCCATACACATTCTCTTTGCTGCACCCAAATTTGGCTAACTGTTGTTAGTTCTACATGCTCTGTACATGTTTCTTTCAAAGAAAAAATTCTTTTTCTATTGCTAATTTAATCATCAGCACACCTTGTCACTTCAGCATATAAAGAAAAACAACAATGGGACTTTTATTTTAAAAATTATGAACTTCACATGTAATTTTAAGGGAAGTATAAGTTTATGTTCATCTATGCATGTTTATTTATATGTATGTGCATATGTATAGGGACACAATGTGTACATACACATATGTATATGTACAAGTACAATATGTATATACATAAAGTCATATATATTACCCTTTCTCTCTTTAGATCTCAGTATCCTCTCCACAAATACATTAATGTATATGCACACCCAGAGATATACATTCAGGGCATAGAAAACTTCATGGAATTTTAAGTTATCAAAACTTAAAACAGTACTAAAACTTCAGGGACATCCAGAATCTACCTTAACAAGGAAGTGACAAACCTGAATTATTCTATCTGGTTGTAGTCTCACTTTCATTTTTTCTTTCTTCAGTGCATTTTCTTGATGTTTCCCATTTTTGCATATATATCACTATTCAATAGTTGATCATTCCTACCCCAATCCAAGTGGAATCCTTTCCTTGTAATAAGTATGTATAGTCCAGTAAAATGAATCAGCACATTGCCTGTACTTGAGAATGCATCTCTCATTCTTCAACTACAGTCCATTGTCTCTCTGTCTAGAAGAGAAATATCTCATTTCATTTCCTTTCTCACACATTCCCCTAAACATAGAATAAGGTGATGGTGAAGGCCCCATTTTTTCCCTTAAGAACTCCTAGCCTATGGAGATAGGATAGTCTGCATATGTACCAGGTTCTAGTTGGACATGTGGTTTCTTAGCCTAGAGCAGACCGACTGCCTCTTGTCTTGATTCTCAAAGACACAGAGGGAGTCCAGTTTGGGATGCATGGAACAAATTATGTCAACTGGTTGGGGAGCTCCATTTTTGACACATTCTCGGCTTCCTGTTATACTTTGAGTCCAGTATTTCTGGAAAATATGACAACTCAAGAAGACAGGTTCAGCAGACTGCTTAACGGTCATTAACATCTCTCTCCTAATAAGTCTAGTTTTCATGTACGTTTTGTGAAGTTGTGACTGTCTATTGATACCAGTTAACTGAACTGGTCTCAGCTCCAGGATGCTTTCTAGTATCCCTTCAACTGATAATGACTTTCCCCCTTAGGACCTAATCCATTTGCATTTTTCTTTTCTTCATTTATCATATGTTATTTTGAATTCTTGTTGTTAGAGTATCTGTCAAATCCCATAAGGTCACAGAAGATTTCTTCCCCAAACTCTGTGTTACCTTCCTGTAGGACTGCAGGCTACAACGACTTCAGTAGCCCTTCCCCATGTGGTTAAAGGAAGAAGCCCCAGGGAAGTTCAAAACCCCCTGAGTCATCCTGTCAAAAATAAGACCAGCAATAACAACCAAAAGCCCCTTCCCTGTTGGTGGGGTGTTTGTATGTCAACTTACCATCATTCTTCCAAATCCTCCTCCTCTTCCCCCAGTAGTATGAATCAGCCCCAGTTCTCAGATGCAGCCTCCCTTCTCTCTTTCCCCAAAGCATACTACCGTTTGACCCAAATGAGAACCCCATGAAAATCCACCGTACTTTACTCGTTTTGAGTGCCCAGTTTCGCCCTGGTCCCATCTGGCCTAATCTGTTTCCATCCTTTCTGACTGTTTTTATTGTAAGTATGTCCCCTTAATGAAACTGGCTAGCTCTATTGCCATATTATATAATCTATATTTCCTTGTACTGGACTATCGGTATCCTAAACCTTACCAACCCTGTACTGAGACAATAGGAAAGTGCTCTACATACAGTAGGTGCTTAATAAAGGTTTATTGCCTTAGACTTAATTTAAATATTGTATTCAGTTTGTTATTTTTTTTGTCACAGAATACCTTTTATCAATTACAGTATTTTAAACTTAAAAATAGGAATCCATTGAAGAATCTATCTCTGTGTGTGTGTATGAATTTTCACTTGAAAATACCATATAAAGGAAAGAAGAAAATGTTGTTACCATATCTGGCTAACTAAGGCAGGCTCCAGAATTGTGTCATGTTCTTTTTAGACTCAGGTTGTTATAATCCATATAAATTTATGACTGCAAATGCCATTCAGCATTTGAAAGTGATGGAAATCAGATAGAAAAGGAACTAGAAATATCATGGGGCGGCTAGGTGGCACAGTGAATAGAGCACCGGCCCTGGACTCAGGAGGACCTGAGTTCAAATCCGGCCTTGGACACTTAACACAAAAACTAGCCGTGTGACCTTGGGCAAGTCACTTAACCCCAACTGCCCTCCAAAAAGCAAAAAAAAAAGAAAAAGAAAAAGAACTAGACATATCCAGCAATTGATTAACCTGGTCTGGAGTTGGAGCCATATGACACCAATGTGGTGGAAACTGATTTTTTTTGTTGATCATTCCAAACATACAAGGACAGATAAAGATATTGGAGACTGGTTGGTGGTGGGGGGCAGGTAATGTGTGGAGAAAGATGAAAACTAGGAAAAGGATATTGGTTCCAAAATCCAGATCTCAAGAGGCTAAAACACATGAGTAGTAAAGAATTAGAGGCAGTGAAAACAGATGAAGAGTTTGGCAGAAGAATAGGGTCAGAGATACAGATACAAGTGCTTCTGGGGTAAATAAAGTGGCAGAAAAGAGAAATTTATGTAGACAAGTGAACTGTCACATAGTAGGACCATTTGAAGTCAGAAAGGTGCTGTTCATAAGTGAATACCAAGGCCTCTTTGTATGGTATGCTCCCTTCGCTATTCTTCCTTCCTTCACTCCTTTTTAAAAATTTAATTTGGAGAGGGAAAGGCAAGGCAATGGGGGTTAAGTGACTTGCCCAAGGTCACACAGCTAACAAGTATGACAAGTATCTGAGATCAGATTTGAGCTCAAGTCTTCCTGACTCCAGGGCCAGTGCTCTATTCACAGCACCACCTAGCTGCCCCACTTTCTGTCACTCCTTGAGCTTGCCACAAGAACATGGTCAATAGTAAAGTTGTTTGAGAATGATAAGAACCAAGAACTATGAAGACTGCCCTAAGAACATTTTCTTCTGATTATCTTATTATCTCAAATCTTACATGATATGAGCAGTATGTATTTGATTTGAGGAAGCTGGTGGATGTAAAAATCTGAATACATTTTGTACAGAGGTGATATTGAGACCTTTTGTTCTCTAGTAAAATGCTACATTGTGTGGAAATGCCAACTCTTTCCTTGTTTGCAATGGTTCATCTGCCTAGGGAACCACTTGAAAGAGAGAGAAGCTGGCTTCCCACAGTCCTTGAGACTGGACCAATCTAGCCAGTTTTTCCATATTCTTCAGATTTATTCAGATTTGTAAGTCAGATAACATTCTAGTAAGGGACTGTCAATGAATACAATTAACACTTAAAATGATCGACAGATTTGCTATAATGGAAATCCATAAGGGATGGAATCTGTTTTTTCCCCCCCAAATAGCATCTTGAATGGGTAGTGTTCCAGTATAACTGGAATTAACTCAATCAACCAGACTTCTTTTATTAAGCAACTAGAATCTTTCAGACTTTTTAGGCTCTAGGAATAGAGTTAGCAAGCTAAAATTTATTAAGTACTAAGATACTATGGTATTATGTCATACTACGAAGTGCCAGGTACTATGCTTGCCTCTGGTGGTATAAAGAAAGGGGAAAATGGAAATAAAAACTAAACAGTTGCTAACTTCAAAGGACTTACATTCTATCAGCAGAATAGCATGTACATATATATAAATATATATATACACACACATATATATATATACACACACACACACTCGTACTATATTTTGCAGACCTGTGATTTCATATCTGTGTCTGTCTGTGGAGATATCCATTTTCTGTCACTTAAAATTCTGGATAGTTATTTGGGGTACTGACAGGTTAACTGTCTTGCCCATGATCACAAAGCTGAAACTGGAACCCTGGTGTCCCTGTCTCCAAGGTGGCTTTTTCCCACTGTGCTATGGTGCAAATGGATGTCTAAACGTATCCCAATTCTATGTACAATATATCATTTCAACCTGAAAGCCCAGTTCTAAAACTCTGTCTCTGCTTATTAAACTAGTAAGTTTCGCATCTTCCCCTTATGTTATTCTAATCTATATGAAGAATCAGAACTGAAGAACAGAAATAAGGACAAGAGACATCCTATATTCTGTGAGTTGAATTTACTATTTGGAGAATGTAAAGGAGAGAATTAGTCCTTTGGAGGTATGATTCGTGTTTATCTAACAAGCTTGGAGCTACCATCTAATGTTCCATAACGGAGGTTCATTACTAGGCAGATGAAGAGATTCACAAATTTGTAGATTTGTAGATTCATCACACAGACAAATCAAGCCAGTCTTCCAGGCAAACCTAGAAGTAAACAGGAAATATTGCCTTAAGTTTTACTCCGTTGAATTAGTTTTGGTATAATCTGGTCTCTTTATGGATGCTATTAGTAATTCAATCTTGTCCAAAACAACCTCCAATTATCACAGAATTAGATTCTCACCTAATGATTATATTGGTTTAAAGTATTCTACCCGGTCCTCAAACCATCCTCAAGTTCTTATGACCTCAGAATCTAGTCCAGGAGAAGTTAGCACAGTCGTTCTCAACCTGTGGGCTATGTTCAATTTGTAACAATGAAAATCCATCCTGCATATCAGATATTTACACTGTGATTCATAACAGTAGCAAAATTACAGAGATGAAGTAGCAATGAAAATAATTTTTATGGTTGGGGGTCACCACAACATGAGGGACTGTATTAAAGGGTCATGGCATTAGGAAGGCTGAGAACTACTGAGTTAGTAGAACAGACGGTAACATTGTAACTGAGCGTATATTAAAAAAGTTCCAAGGTTCCAGAAAGTGGGATTTGGTTTTGTCTATTTCCCACTGATATGATGAGTAGACATTCCTGTGTTACTCCTCAGTAAAGTTCATGGGCACTATAATAATTCTTGTTCTATTAACAGTTTTCTCATCTATCCCCTTAAGGGTTTGGTACCCCAGTGGATTTTGGTATTGACCAATTTTGTGAAAGCATTTCCTGCACAAACCAAACTCTTCTCCCCATCCCCACAATCTGCTTTTCTGTCACTCTTCTCTTTTTTCCTCATGTTTCCATACAGGCAATTTCAGAGCCCTGTGAAAGCCAAGATTCTTGAGAAATCTTGAAGGAAATATATGGTCAGAAAAAAGGTGGTCTAGGCATGTAGTGAAACAGAGTGATGGGAATTGGCAGAGGAGCTGCTGTACTGGTCCAAGGAAATGAAAAAGAGACTTAAAGGAAGCCTCCAACATGCTGTGTATATCCTTTAAGCAGGAGGGCACAGTCAAGAACTGTGCAGAATCAGAACCCAGGGATGGGATGCAATCTGCATATTTGAGGGGAATGCTTATCCCAAGTTCAACCAGGAGTTGTAAGTCCAGTCTCCTTCCCACCACATCTTCCACCAAACTTTGCTTTACCTGTGTTTATTGGCATCCTCCTTGGGGGTACATTGTGCATTAGGGGGATATCAATAAAATAAAGGCTATTGAGGATATCCACAATCTGAAATAAATCCTCTATGCTTCTAAAAGAAAGAAAAGAGCAGGCATAAGGCTGGGGGCACTCTGGTTCATTTATAGCATTGTAAAATCCTTGTATGCATGATAACATTGAAGTAATACAAATCTAATGGAGTGGTTAAGCGGCTTGGTAGATAGAATGCTCGGCTTGTAATTAGGAAGACTTGTTTTCCTGAGTTCAAATTCAGCCTCAGACACTTACTAAGTAGCTGTGTGACCCTGGGCAAGTCACTTCACTCTTGCCTCAGTTTCCTCATCAGTTAAATGACCTGGAGAAGGAAATGGTAAACCACTTCAGTATAGTTGCCAAGAAATCCCCAAATGGGCTCATAAAGTTTTGGATGCAACTGAAGTGACTAACCAACAATGGCACAAAATGTAACAGGAATTCTACAACTGCTCACCCATGACAGGGTTTTTTGGATCACCTGATTTCCTTGTATCATATCACCCTGAGCTCTAGAGGAGACTCGAGATGTGTATAGGTTTGTACTCCTTGATATCATTTCACGAACTCTCTCAACTAACCTGAGAGGACTCACCCATTTGTCAGATACAATTTATTTACTAAAGAAACCTCATTTCCATGTAGCAATCTTTTCATAATGTTTCTTAATGAAAAATAGCTTAGAAAGTTCCCTTCTCTATGTTTTCTGATGGATGAAACAAAGAAAAATTAAACCATATACTTTCCCTGACTCCATTTGGAGAAGGATGAAAAAAAGACCATATACTTTCCATGATTCCATAGGGAGAAGATAATCAGACAATTTCTACTGTAACTTATGACTTCCCTGTCATTACACATGACATAGAAGAAATAATTAAATTCCTCCAGAACCAAAGGGCCTGACTTCAAATCCTGCCTCTAATAGCTACTGCCGGTGTTACTGTGGGTGAGTCATTTAATCTTGGTGGGCCTCAGTTTCCCCAGGTGTAAAATGAAAGGGTTAGATGAGAGGGCCTGGAAGGATTCTTTCACCTCTAGATCTCTGACACTGTGAAAGAGAAGCTGTGGTCTGTGAAGGACAGAGTTTAGAACCAAAGTTTATACATAAATTTACAGCAGGAGATACCTAGACTGAGTAAAATGGGACCTTATATATCTGGCCTATCAAAACTGAAACTTAGAATAGGAAATGTGAAGTGATTTATTCAGTATTATAGAGGTGGTAAGCAGCAGAGTGAAACCCAAATGACTTGAAAAGAGTGATGAGAGAGAAATATAAAATGAAATCCTTCTTTAAAATCAGTTTCAAAGCATCTAAGAAATTTATTCTTATGCTTGAAGGACATTGGCAGAGAAAACTATCTATATGACATTAAAATAAATAAAAGGAGTTGTTTTCTGTATAAAAATCATCACATTTTGTGGACAGAACTGTTCATGCATTAATGAGTTATCTCTAGTATTAGGTAGCAATCTAATATCTATGAGCGCTTTGAGAAAATGTGTTTAATTCAAATTCCTTGGATACAGTGAGACATTAATGAAAGGGAGAGCTAAGCTTTTCATAGAGGGCATGGCAAAAATCCCCAATTGCTTAGCAACATGGGCATCAGCAAGCCCATGTATAAGCACAATTCTGTTTAGCTTCAAAAATGTGACCAGAAATCAGTTTGGGAGCTAGAAACTAATAAATTTTGGAGAATAGCTAGATCAGAGAGTTGGAATGTGAAGAGACAGGTAAACTCCTCGCTATCCAAACCCAAGCAAACCAACTGGGCAATTTCAATATTTGTTAAGATCTTCCTTTGTGCAAAGCCCTGGGCTTTGCTATATCAATGTGAGTCACTTTGGACTCCATGAATGAGCAGAGATCCATAAAACATCCATACATCCAAAGAAAACCTTGAAATCCTATAGAATCATTGACAAACTGATATACAATTTAGACAAACAGGGAAAAAAGATTGAATATGGATATTATTTCTTGGAGCAAACATTTTACCTTATTTAACATGATTATTGTAATGCAGCAATTTCCTATCAACGAATTCAGGAGATAAATGTGTAGAGATTATGTTCTAAGTGCTTGTAGATACCTAGCATTTAATGGATAGAACCCATATCTATTTCTGCTTTTTAAAAAAATCATCATTATCTCAGGAAGAATGAGCAATGAGATGTTTGAGGAGACAAGTTTAAAAATAAGGAAATATATTTATAAATTGCAGTATGTTAAAACCATTAAATTACATATTAAAAACAATAAAATATAATTTTACCTTATGGTGATGATAATGATGTTCTGTTGAAATAAAGGAAATTTTTTTTCAGTATACATATTACTTAACATTTAACTACTTTGAGTTTTTTGAAAATGTCTTACCTCTCCAGAATCATCAGCTCCCTTTAGAAAAGAAAAACATCAGTAGACTCAGTTATGTGACATATTAAACCAAATAAAGAAACTTACGAACCCAAGCAGTTAATTAAGGTAATTCTCTGGGTTATGGAATGAGTTATCCCTACATTGAGGAAGAGTATAATTTTGCCCCAAAATATAGGAAAATATTCATTATCATCATTTTTGTTTGGGGGAAATGTAGATCTTGTCCCTTAAAGGGCAAGAAAAACTTGTGAGTATAAAAGGAAGAGTTACTTAGTTGAAGATGCAGCCACAAGGATTTTTGCTAGATTCTTCAAAGATCAAGACAGATAGTAAAAAAAAAAATAAATAAAGCTAAAACAGTAAATTAAATGTACTATTCCGGACACATGAGAATGCAAATATAAAGTGAAGTCTACAGCTACTGAAGGACCATTGTTGGAAAAAGGGATCTATCACTCCCAACACTAGACCCTTCTCCATTTCCCCAAGTACTTACTGCCTGGACAGCAAGAAGAGCCATAAGAAAAGCAAGAAGATGGAATTTCATGCTTCTAAGTTCCTATGCAATGGAGAGGAGAGAAATTCCCACTGTCTTTAGTCTGTTTTCTCCTTTATTTCATATTTGTCTTTTCAATGAGGAAGAAACTTACTTAAATAAACTAACTCCCTTTCATTCCAAGAACCTGATGAGCAAATGCTACTTATTTTCATTTTATAGTTGAGGGAACTGAGTCTCAAAACCTCAGGTCACTCGTATCTATGTAGCCCGTGATAGTCAGAGTTAGAATCTGGATGTAGCACATTATGTTAATGACTCATTGTACACAACATATAGTCATAATATCTATAGATTTCCTGAACTTTGAGAAGCCATATTTTTAAAAATTCACTTTCATTTTACTTTCAGTTCCAAATTTTCTCTCTCTCCCTCTTATACTTGCTTGAGAAGGGAAGAAAATGAAGGCTGTCATAAATATATATAGTTATAAAAATTCTCTTAAAAACAAAAAAGGAAGAAAGGAAGAAAGAAAGAAAGAACCAGTAGGGGGTGGAGCCAAGATGGCGGCATAGAAGCAGCAAAGCACCACAGCTCCCACACAAACGTGCTAAAAACTCATAAAATGGGAATCTAAACAGATTTTCAAGCTCCAAAAGTCTCGAAAAGACAGAAAGCACATCTGTTGCTACAGGCAGCGCAGCAGGCGGGGCTCTTCACAGCAGTCCAGGAGCCGCAGCAGAAACCCTGGCTGGGTCAGCCCCTGGGGCAGTCAGGCAGAGCCCAGTCTACAGGAGAGCAGATCGGCTGCACTGGAGGCACAGTTACCACATCTATCAGGCCAGAAGAAAAAAAGACTAAGAGAAAGGTCAGTGGATTTTGCTAAATTTGGGGAAGAGCTGGTCTGGCCAAACTGGTCCCAGGGCAAGGAAGCAGC
>CM053601.1:11973644-12022392 GCA_028646575.1 Pseudocheirus occidentalis
TTTAAAGCTATACAATCAAATGCAACTGGGAAATAAGACATACAGGGATGGGGGTATGGAGACCCTCCCTGCCCTACTAGAAAGTTAGAGGGGCGTTGGAAGAGGACATAACAGGGAACAGATTGTGGGAGGGGCTTTACAGTGGGATCACTGTTTTGGTCTTGGGGGTAGGGGAAAGAAGGGGAGAAAATTTGTAACTCAAAACTGGAAATGAATGATGTAATCAAGAAAATAAATTAAAATTAAACAATTAAAAAAAAAGAAAAAAGAAAAAAAGGAAGAACCAGTAAGGAAGGTGTAAAGGAAGAAAGAGAGGAAAAAAAGAAAGAAGTGAAAGAAGAAGGGAAAGAGGAAGGGAAAGAAGAAAGGGAGATAAGGAGGGAGAATGGAAGGTAGGAATTTTATTGAACAAAGGAAGAAAGAAGAAAAGAAAGAAAAGAAACAAACTGAAGAGAAGACAGGAACTAAAGGAGGAAGAAAGGAAAACATGGAGGAATCAAGGAGTTAGGCAAGAAAACGAAGGGTGAGACAGAAGCATTTTTTAGTCTGTTTAATGATCCTCACTTTTTATGACCATAGTTGTCTATATCAATCATCCCTAATCACCTGATTCTGAAGAGAGAGAACTCAGGAAACACTAAAGCTTCCAGACTTATTGGGTTGTTCCATTAAGACTCAGGGAGATATTTCTCTCTCCAGAGAATTTTGTGCTTGGGAGCCTTAGGTAACAATAATAACTCATTTTTATAGGGGAAAGGAAAAGGACTTTGACTTCACTGTCTCCCAGAAAAAAGAGTCCTTCCTGAGGAAGAAATTCTACCAAAACTCCTCTGCAACTGAGGGTGCTAGGGTATTTCCTGGATCCCTGAGAAGTGAAGTGATTTTCCTGGATTACAGAGCCAGGGTGAGTGAGAGAGATAAGACTTCCTAACTCTGAGAACAGCTCTTCACTCCTCCTGCCTTGGCTCTCTTTAGCTCACATGTTCCTAGTGCTATGGAGGTATCAAGGTCCTTCACACAAATTATCTCCTCTCATCCTTATATCTCCACCTTGCAAGATAAATGCTGCTATGTAATAATGAAGCAAAGTCCCAGAGAAACAAATTTTGAGTATCTCTAGGTGAGGACTTCAGGTTTGTAGTATCATAACAACAACTCACACTTGCAAAGGAATTCACATTTGTAAAAATCATTCAGACACCTGCTAAGACAGGGAGGTGGCACAGTGGACAGAGAGGTGACCATGAAGTCAGGAAAATTTGTGTTGCTTGGACATTAATTAGGTGCATGATTCCAGGCAAGTCAACTAACCTCTGCCTTCCTCAATTTTCCATCTGTGAAGATAGGTTAATAATTGCACCTCTTTCCTAGGGCTGTTAAAAGGATGAAATAAGATATTGAAAGAGAACTTTGCAAACTTTAAAATGCCACAGAAATACTGGCTATTATGTGCCATCTTATTTGATATTCACAACAGAGTATGAAGACCTATTATGTGGTTTTAAAGATATTGGAACTGCAATATAGGGGAGACCCCCTGATAGTCAACAGCAAAGGAATTGAATAGGTGTTTTCTGACCCTGTCAGTCAATCAATCAACAGGTACTTCTCAAGCACTCTCTGAGGATAAGGCAGAATGCTTGTGCTAAGTATGACAAAGGCAGGAACTGAACAGCAACTGGAATAACATGTGAACACATGCTCCAAGTGACATAAAACTACATTCAAACCACAAATTACTGATTAGGTATAGATTATATAAAAAAAGAAATAAAAGGATTTTTCTTTAGGAGGGGGAAGGCACTAGGACTCGGTGGATTAGGAAAAGTCTCAGGTGGGAGATATTACTAACGATGAGCTTTTAAGAAGAAAAGTGAGAGATTCTAAGTAGAGGAGATGAGGAGGAAATAGATTCTAGTCTTGTGGTCAACCTGTGCAAAGTCATGGAAAACAGAAATGGATGGAGGTTATGGGCAAAATACAGTAAGAAGAAGGTCAGTTTGATTGGACTGTATTTCTACATGAAAATAGAAAGTCTGAGCTGATTGTGAAACAGAGGAATCATGTCTTGTCCTATAGCCTCTGAAACTTAAGGATCAGAAGAGTGACCTGTTCAGAGCTGTACCTGAGGACTACCCAATTGTCAACTGTGGGGAGGATGGGCGGGAGAAGGGACTAGAGGTAGGAGACCAATGAGGAGGCTATTGTCATCATTGTCATATTGTTATCATATCAAGTTAGAGGTGATGAGGCTTGACCCCCTCAAGAAGGGGATGGATGTGAGAAATATGCTGGGCCCAGAACCATTGAAATCTGGTCAGTGATTGGATATTTGGGGAGAATAAGTAGTTATGGGGGAGGATGGATTTCTGTATTGGGGCAACTGGGAGGATGGGACTCAATTGGGATAACATTTATAAAATATGTAGCACAGGGACTGACTCATAGCCGGTACTTAATACATTCTAGTTTCATTCCCTCTCCTTCCTTCTCTCTCCCACTCTGACATGAATAGGTACATTTAGAATAGGGGTGGGCTTGGGGGGAAAGATAATGAATTGTATTTTGGTCCTAGAGAGTTAATGACTATGGGCCAACCAGCTCAAAATGCCCAACAGTTCAGTAGATGGAGATGTGAAACTGTAGGAAAGAGAACAAGACCTCAGTGGTAGAAATTGTAAAGAGTAAACTAGATTTCATGGAAAGAAAATATCCTAATAGATAGAGCAATTAAAAAAAGAATGGTAGGCAGTAAGTCTTGTTCCCCTTTGTCACCACCACCACTAGACATCATGCAAGGTCTAGATGACCATTTGGGGAGTATATTGTTGAGAATATTCTGTTCCAGTGTGAATCAGACCAGATACCCCAATGAGTCCCTTCTGACTCTGCTGTTCATTCATTTTAATCATATCTGACTCTTTGTGATCACATTTGAGGTTTTGTGGCAAAAATACTGGAATGGTTACCTCCATTTCCTTTTCCAGATCATTTTACAGATGAGAAAGTGAGGCAAATAAGGTTAAGTAATTTGCCCAGAGTCACACAGCTAGTAAGTGTCTCAGGCCAGATTTGAACTCATGAAGATGAGTCTTCCTGATTGCAAGCCCAGTGTTCTACCTATTGGGATAACATAATTTGGTGACATTAGGGTTAATTCTTTTCCCCTTATAGCATGTTATCATTTGATCTTTGTAGCTACCTACTACTAACATGTACATGGTATTTCCCCAAAAGACAGACAATCAAAAAACTTGAGTTAATTGAATTTTTAAAAAATATGAGTTGGAAACAACAAAACCCTATCATTTGTTAAGTTTAGTAATTTACTCTGTTTGCCAAAACTAATGATATTTAAGATGGTTGAGGGGAAGACTTGGGGGTAGAAGGAGAGATTCAGGGAAAGGAGCCGAAACGAAGAAACAAAAAAAAACAAACAAACAAGAACTGGTGCAGGAAAGAAGAGCACCAAAGGAGAAAGCAGAGGCAGAAAAAATCAGATGAAGAAAAGCTAGAAGAGAGGAGGAGCTGGGCAGCAGAGGACAGTAGTAAGTTAAGCAGGTGACTTTCCTTCAATGGGATAAGAAGTCATTTCAGGAGAAGACTTCCAAAATTCCAGTACTGGGAAAGAAGACAGAGGAGGATAAAGGGATGAGGTGATATTGAAAGAGAAAGTCGGTATCTGAGCCTGTTTGCAGAATGAGGAGACTGGCAGAGTCAAGTGGAGAGCAGTATGTGAGATAGTCAGATTACTGCATTTTTTGCTAGTTCTATTTTTAGTGGACTTGCACTATCATTTCCACGACATGTTCCCCTCACTAACCTATAGTTTATAAAATCCATGTTGCCCTCTCCAAAAAATGGGTCATCTTCAGTTATTCAACATCTTACCAATTGTGAGGCTTCTGCCAAGTTACTTAACTTGCCTGAGCCATAGTTCCCTCACTTTGAAATGATTTTGTTAGACTTGATGGCTTCTGAGGTTTTTTTTTTTACTAGTTCCAGATCTATAATTCCATCACATCCCCCTTTCTGAACACCAAACATATATATGTTTAATATTTAAAAACCTTCAGCCTTTCTCTATAAGGATTATTATCTTATCCATTTTATATTTTATTCTCCATGTACATCTTTCATTGATAAGATGCCCATGAAGTGACAGGTTAGGACAAAAATATTTTTTTGATTTATAGGAAATATTACCTGAGACAGGTGATGGGAAGAAGAGATTTTCTTTCAAGAGAAGATGGGCTTCAGGGTATCTCAGAGCTATTTAAACTCTGCCGTTAATGATATGCTAATTTTATGGTTGTAAATAATGTCATTAGTGACCTTAAACTGACATCCCCGAGTGTGAACAAATATTGATTTTGTGCCCATTTTCAGTACCCACCTATGCCAAGAAGTCATTTAAAAAGTTGTTTCACAATAGACTATAGTGGAAGGCTTCAGGTTGAAAATTAAAATATCAAATGCTTAAACCTTTTGTCAGTCTGGGAAGATCAACATGTGGAGGATGTGATGACTCATACTTGGGATGTGAGTTCCTTAAATAGCACAGTTTGTAAGTGTCTGAGGTAGGATTTAAACCCGGATCTGGCCAGTCTCAGTTGTAGCCCTCTATCTGCTATGGCATGTTATTTGTAGACATATTGTAGAAGGTATTTTTCTTCAGGTTTATATTAATCTAGGTGCCCCCTTATGTCTCTTTCAGCCTGAGATTCAGTGATCATAGGACTTTTTTTGTTGGATAGAGGGAGGCTCACAACTTTGGGAAGCTTTCCTCTTTTAAATCTAATTTATATACAAATCAAGACATCAACCTCATAATGGTATTGTTCCTCTTTAAGAATGATGGGCCACCACTAACACAAATAACAAGGAAGCAATGTATAAAGCTGACAGGAAGTAAAGTCTAAGGTTAAGGAATAGAGTTTGATTCTATCCCATCCTGGTTGGGTCCCTGGAGGAAGTTACTCTACCTCTTACACAGTTACTTACACTTTTACTCTTGCATAGTAGACAAGTTTCAACAACTATAGCATTCAGAAAATTTTGGGAACCACATTACTATTGAGAATTTCCATAATAGAAGTTTCTCATATTCATAGTACGCTAGAAAGTAAGAAAAACCAAAACAAAACTTTCTCTGCTCTCAATTAACTTCTAGTCACCCATTGGAAGAGGAAGGACTGTACAATGTACACACAGAGAAACTCAAGACAGTCTGAAGATGGAGAGAATACTAATGACTGGAGGGATCAGAGAAAGATTCATCGGCAATATAATGTCTGAGCTGAGCCTTCAAGAAAAGCAAGGACCCTTTGAGGTGGAGGCAAACAGGAATTTATCTATGTCTGCATTAAAGGCAAGCAGTATGGGGTGTCAAAATGTGTGAAGGTGGGGGATGGAATGTGGAGGTCGGAGGCTAATAATAGCCTATTTTGCTGCATGATCACCTTCACATATGCTCTCCCAAGCCTGAGTCTTGCCTCCTTTTATTTTCTTTCCATGTGCTCCCTCAACTAAAGTCCTGAACTCCCATGGTGTCAATTAGCACCTTTTTGCTGGTGACTTCCAGATCTCTTCACCCAATCTTTATCTCTCTCTGGAAGTCTATCTGTATGTTACCAATGGCCTTCTTGGCATCCTCATTGGATACGCTACAGGGAGACAGAATACAAAGTGCCCCAAACTGTCCTTATCCCTGTCTACTTTAAGCCTGTTCTTTGTGCCAACTTCCTTTTACTGGTGGTACCACCATCCTCCCAGTCACCTACACTCATACTCTCAGAGTTATCCTTTTCATTGCTCTGTCTCTCATCCCCATATCTAGTCAACCATGAACACTCATTGGCACAATTTTCTACAGCATCTCTAGTATCCATTCCTCTTTCCATTCAAATAGCCATCACCTTAGCTTAAGCTTGCACCTCCTTTACCAAAATGATTACAATAGTTCCTAAGCTCTTTCTTAGTTTTTATTTTTTTCTAGTAAGTCTATCCTATAACTTCCAAAACTGACTTTGTAAATTGTTCTGAAACCAACAATGTCACCTCTTGCTCAAAAACTTCACTCACTATTTCTTGCGGCTAGGCTAAAACACGAATTCTACTGTTTTTCACAGTTTTACTTCAGTGTAATTTTTCCTTTCTTTTTTCTCTCTCATCACTCCCTTCAAAACACCATGTTGCGACTAAACTGGACTTAATGACATGTCCAAAGGTCAACATTTGCATGCAGTATCCTTTTTTGCCTTTAATGCAATGATAGGTGTCCTTATTTCCCACAATTCCAAAGGACCTTTTTCTTTCTTGAAGGCTCATCTCAGACATAATATTCATAATGAATCTTTTTCTTATACCTCCAACTAGGTAAGTGGCAAAAAATAACCAGGAAAAGGAAGGGATTGAGGGTGATAATTACCACCCCCTTCACATACATAATCCCCAAACAGACATAATTTCTGAGGGGAATAATTTCAAATGATGTTATCAGATAATTGAAATAACAATATTAAAATGTTTTTTTGTGTCTTTGTGTCTTTTTTGTGTCTTTTTTGTGTCTTTATAGACAAATTAACTCCTTTAAATTTCAATTCTGTTACTTTTCCCCTAAACAATAAATGAAATGGTGTCTTGGGGGATTATCTGGATAAGTCTATTTTTAAAAGCAGAATTAGTTTCCAATTAGAGAAAATGAGAATGCACTTGAGCATTCAACTCATGATCATTACTTACTGATCAAGGAAGTACAAAGCATTTTCCTTCTGAAGTTTGTTAAGATAACACTTTTCATTAAAAAATTAAAAAAGATTTTGCCATGAATTAGAAATGTCATGTACAAAGACTATTAATTTATAAAGTTGATAGCTGCATTGAGACATACTTGGGCAAGAAAATTCTTGGGTCAAAAAGAAACTATTTATCAGTCATTCAACACCTGACAGTAATTATATTTTTATATCTCACCAGAATGCTTCTCTTAGTCTGAGTCTGACTTAAGTTCACCAAGATAGTAACTATGTGGAAAATACCTGACTCCAGGAACCAAGAATAACAAATATTTGAAACAAAAAGAATATTGTAAAAGATATTTTTTAAATTTCTGATCAAACACTATCTAAATAAGAGGTGATTGGGAAGACTGGTGGACCTGAAAATGCCTTCAATTTATAATGAACTGAAAAGAAGGCCTTTTTTCCTATTGGAAAATGCCATGCTCTTTCAAAATGCCAACCCTGTACTTTCTTAAGGACGTTCTTTCATTTACTTGTGAAAAACTCCACAAAGAATCATCATTTCCCAGTAGGTGACCCATTGGTGGCCCATAGAACCCACACCTGACTAGAATAATCTGGATACTTCCAATGCCTTTTCCTATTGGTTTTCATCCCCAGTAAAGATCCGGATGATCTTTATCACCCTAAATCTTCATCTGTGAGAAGTGATTGCTGCCAACAAAGAGGGAATTCTTAGTTAATCAGATCAGAGCCTATGGTGACTCTTATTTTCCTGAGTCCTAGCTCAATTTCCTGAGGCTCTGGATCACAGAGAGTTTGGATATTGTTGCTTGATTTTAATAGGATCATAGAGAGGGTTTACTGACAGTCTGAGAACAAGTTTTTTAACCAGCTATTTGAGGAGAATCAAATTGTTATCAGATAACCCCAGGGGAGTTCAGTTTGTTCAGGAGTTTCAGTGGCCTTAAGAAAGGATCCTGCACCCAAACTGTGGGGCACCACATGAAAAAAACAGAGATGCAGATAGAAGCAGACAAACAAGAATAGAGAAGACCAGTGTGGGACACAGGAGTTGACTGTAGTGATAGAGGCAGAAGCAGAAAGAGACAACAGGGAGAGCTTGTCCACCCAGCATCTCCTTTCTCTCCTGGATCTGCAGAGCCCAGAGGTGACTCTGAGTGTTGGCTCAATTGCAGCATTCTGCATTGTGTTCAGTTGTTTGTTCTCTTTTCTTTCTTCTTGATATAGTTAATAAATTACTTTGTCACTAGCTGTGAGGAGTCTAATTGTGTCAGGTTTGTTTGACAAAAAACAATGTAGTTTGTTGTAGCAGTCTTATTCCAGAATAGGTACTGAGCCAATTGGAGGGAGTTTTCTTAATTTTTGAAAATAATCCAGAGCACCTCCCTCCTCCAGATTACTGTTAAACCAGGAAGGAGAGAATTAATAGGGAAAGGAGCTTGTATCAGACCGAAGAGTAGAAGTTTCCCTGAGTATACCTTTGATATCTTGTATCAGACAACTATAGGTCATCTAATTGGCCCAATGGTTAGAGTGCAGGGCTTGGAGTCAGGAAGACCCATCTTTCTGAGTTCAAATTTGGTCTCAGACACCTACTAGCTGTGTGTCCTGAGGCAAGTTATTCAATCTTGTTTGCCTCAGTTTCCTCAATTATAAAATGAACTGGAGAAGGAAATGACAAACCACTCTGGTATCTCTGCCATGAAAACCCCAAATGGAGTCACAAAGAGTCAGAAATGAGTGAAAAGCGACTGAATGACAGAAACCCCTCACAACTATATCCCAAAGTGCCTCCAAATAAGTCAACATTTCTTCACGAGAACTGGCTTCTGATGTATTCCTATCTCAAAGTAAAAGTTGTGCGCTTGACATTTTTGTCATTCCATTACCAAAATATGTAGATGAATAAAAATTCAAATGCAAATCAAATCGACAAATTTTTAGCAAATGTCTATGGAAGAGAGATTACTATATTAGTACCGTGGGATGCAGAGTTCATGCAGACATGGTCCCTGTTATGTTCAAGCTTTGAGTCTAGTGGGAAGATAATAATATTTCACAGCTACATCATCCCTTGAAATTGAGAGAGCAATACCTTTTAAATGAGCAAAGTTAAGAGATATGTTCTACAAAGCAAAATTGTTTTTTAACTAGTAAGCAATGTGAGCCTCAGCAAATATGACATGCTCAATATTGTCCAGTGAATGTCAGATGCAATCTATGTCCTGTGAATCTAAATTCAATAGTCATTCTATATACCTTGTAGTTATGCATAAAAAGCTGCAATTTATAGGAGCGCATACAAATACCAATGAGTGAGAATACAGTGTTTTATTAAGTCTGAAAAGGGAAAGATTGTGATTTTGACTCATTTCAAAATTAAAAAAAACAAGTGTATCTGATCATTTCACAAAGTTCTTTCACTGGGTTTTATCTTTTATGTTCAAACCTATTTGTATGGTCAAGGTCTTTAATTCCCACTTATCCCCAGGCATCCTGTATCCCATACTCATTAGCTTCAATTAAAATACAAAAGTGTCACTGGAAACTGATAAATTATGAGTCAGATATTGAATAACTAAAATTGACACCATGGGATAAGAAGATTGGCGACATGAGGGAAGGTAAAAAGCCTTAGAAAATCACCTTGTAAAGCTTAAAGAATTTGAGTTTGTATTCAGAGTCCTTACTCCCCAAATTGCCTTGAGCTGCAGATTTGTTTCACTCTGTTTTTTTTTGTAGGTCCTGTTGCTCTAGAATTCATTTAGAGTCACATTTTAAAGAGCTCAGGTGAGTTCCTTCTTTTATTCCACCACATTGGCTCCCTCTAGCTTTGCATAGTAGGTTCTTAATAAATATTTATTGGCTGATTATTGACTGACTGATGAACATCTAATTTGCTTGTAATTCTATGCTACAACAAGAAATGTTACTATAAGATTTTGTATGCATGAACACATTTCATATCAGTAACATTTTAAGGGTATAAACCTTAAAACAAAAACTCTTGGTCAAGAGTTATACTTTAAGCAATTTATTTGCATAATTCAGAGTTAGGATTAGATCATCATCCTATGTCTTATTCCACCATAAATTTAAAATAGATATATAACCTTAATATTGATGATCATGCTATTTAAAAATTAGGACATTTCACAGCTACATGTACAAGATATATTCTTAACTCAGCAAGATCAAATACATCATTTTGATTACATGAAATTGAAAAGCTTCTGGATAAACAAAACTAATTCATATGGGGTAAGAAGGGAACCATCCAAATTGGGGGAAAATATCTTTGTATCAGATTGCTCAGAAAAGGGTTTAGTATCCAAGAGAAATAGAAAACTAAAGGACATATTTTGACGAATACGTTCATTAATATATATTGCATAATGATATATGTGTATATTTTTTTAACCAAAAGCTATCCCCTAACAAATAAGTGGTCAAAGGATATGAATATAAAGTCCCCCAAAGAAAATTATGAATTATTAACAATCACATGAAAAAATGCTCCAAGTCAATGATAACGCGAGAAATGAAGAGAGAACAATGCTGAGATTTTATCTCATACGTACATTTATCTCGTGATAGAGATGACAAAAAATGACAATAGTTTGTATTGGATGGATTGTGGGATGATAGACATATTCATACTAGGGCATGATTAGTGGTGCTGTAAATCAGAGACCCATTTTGGAAAGCAATCTGGAATTACACAAACAAAGTAGTCACAATGTCATGCCCTTTTACACAGAGATTCCATAATTAGGCATAAGAAATTGTGATAAGAATTGTGTCCACGTCTAGGTGGCACACCGGATTGCATTCCAGACCTGAAGTCAGAAAGACTCATCTTTCTGAGTTCAAATCTGGCCTCAGAAACTCCTGTTTGTTTGTTTCCTCATCTGTAAAATGAGCCAGAGAAGGAAATGGCCAACCATTCCAGTATCTTTGCCAGGAAAACCCCAATGGGGTCGTGATGAGTCAGACACCACTAAAATGACAGAAAGGCCTGAACAACAACATATGCCAATATGTTTAGTACATTTATTCTAGCAAATCACTGGCAAAAAAATAGATGCCCACCATGGGGAAAAGCTAAACAAATTATGTGTGGTAAAGTGTAAAGTTGAACATTAGTGTTCTGGAAGGAATTATGAGTTCCTTCATAGTTGATGTTTTTGAATTTTTGAATATGAATTCATCTTATGCTTCAAAAAAGCATGCAAGGACTTACATGAACTTATACAGACTGAATTATGCAGAATCAAGAAAATAACACTCAATGGCTACAATAATTTACATCTAAAGAACATCCACAGAACAAAATTAATGTTGCACAATTCCAAAGACATAACCTGACCACAATGAAGGAAGCTGACAAAACACTTGAGGTGGGAAATATGGGGGTTTGTGTGAAGTATTAAATACAGTTTTAAGATAAGTTTTATTGGTTTTGCTGAATTTTTCTCTGTTTTTTAAAATTCTGTGCCATATAAGAAGTATTTCTGGAAGGAATATAGGGAGTGATATAATGGAAGAAAATTAGATGTAAAAATACCAATAATATATTTAAACATAGGAAAGATAATTCTATTAATGGTGTTCAATCCAGATAACTGAAGCTAAAGTCACTTCTTTGCGCCCCTTAATTTCAATAATTAGAACATAAATTATTATAGTGTTTCATTAATTTAATGTTTTGTATTAAGTCCATGTCATAGATAGGATATTTACATGTGTACTGTCTTCCCTCAAAAATATAGCTTTTGATTGCTTATTTTGCTTCAGAAGTTGCTTCCAAGAATGAATCTTTGCCAATTTTAGAATTACAAAAGTTTCAGTATAGCAAAGTTCTTAGTAAATTGCAAAAGTCTAGAAAGTTTCACTAATGTAGAATCTATAGCTGAAATCAATAAGTCATTCATTCTCAGCACTGATGAATTTTACAGACTCTAGGCCCAGGCTGTTGGTTCTATTGAATTTAAAGCACTGAAGCAAAGGAAAACAGGAAGGGCAATTAGCTTGCTATTTCATCATGCTTTGGGGTAATTTCATCCTCATATTCTCCTAATATGCCAAAGGTCATGCCAAACTTTCTTTTTGTCTAGTTTCTTTACACCCCCATTTTCTGCCTTTTTAGTACCTTCTCCACTTTTAATTGACTACACACTGGCATACAAGCTCAGTAGAAACTTTATTGAAGTGTACTTAACTTGACTCTGATGCCTAATGAAGAGAGAGTTGGTGTCAGAGATGTTCATTCAAGTTAAGCCTCTTACCTGGGCTGTCTCTGTGACGCTGGACAAGTCATTTAATTTTGCAGTGCCCTAGGCAACTCTCCAGAAGCCTAGAGGCTCACAGAATTCCTTATCAAGTAGCTCCCTGTATAGGTGCAATCAAAAATTCTGTCCCTACCTTTTAAAGTGGCTCAAGCAGAAAGCATTCTAAGAGAATGTAAGTGTGGCAGTACAGTGTTGTGAACAAAGTAGATGTCCATCCCCAGTCCATAAACATTTATTAAGTACTTACTATGTGTCAGGCAGCATGCTAGTCAATGGATAACCACAACATTACACCATCAGTTGTGGAAAGGCCAAACAAATTATGTGTGGTAAATTAAAGTAGTGGAGTATTATTGTGCTATAAGAAATAATGGCTATAATAGGTATGAACAAGGAGTTCTCTAAAGGATTGCAAAGCTTTAACGAGCATATGAATTAATGCTCCAGATCACTAATAAGATAAATACAAATTAAAAAGCCTATAAGGTTTTTTATTTCTACATTCCAGTCAGTCTGGACTATATTCTACATGAAGGCAAGCTTGAAATGGTCTGAGCCCAGTTGTGAAAGTCTCTTAAGGCCTAGACATAAGAGAGCCCCTGGAGCTTACGGAACAGGCCAGTGACACGGTCAGCTGTCTTCTTCTGCCATTCTCTTTCCCTTTCTGCCTTGTTGTAATGCTAGGGAGTGTGTTGCCTTCCCAAGCATGCTCCTACACCAGCAGTGGGAGACTGCTGGACACTCAGGATCTTAGCACAAAGATAAGAATGTTGGTCAATGGAATATTGGACTCTTTGCAGAACAAGGTTGATGAAAGAGGTTTTTATGAGGGGTAAGAGCTGGGAGAGACAACGGAAGTCTGACTTTCTCAGGGCCCTTCCTTTAGCCATAGATTTACTTCATTTACTGATAACTGTGTTTGATTTCAGTCACTTAATTTTAAGTTCCATTAATCATGGGACAGCTGGAAGGGATCTTTTCACTTGCCCAGAGGTGTGACCCAGACAACCTCATTGACCTGCTTGAAGGCCACGTAGGAAGTAAGCCATACTTGAGGAATATATTGGCAGCTGATGGCAGAATGGAGAGACTAGGGGTGTGTGGGGTTGGTGAATGAGAAAGGTATTGTGGTTGTCTAGTTGAGAGGAGGTGAGGGCCTGACCTAGTGTGGTGTTCCTTCTATAGAAAAGGAAGAGGGGGTGGAACCAAGATGGCAGAGAAAAGGAAGGGACTCACCTGAGCTCTCCCCCAAACCCGTCTGAACAACTTTAAATAACACCATAAAACAATTTCTGGAGCAGCAAAACCCACAGGTGAATGGAGCACAGTCCAGTACAGTCTGAACCAATAGAGACTCAGGCCCAGTAAGCCAGGAGCAGGCCTTGGGAGCCATGGGATCAGCAGTGACAGCAGCTGCTTCTGGACTTCTCTGCTCACAAATGGTAATGGAGTCAAGCAACTGGTCAAAAGAGATTATTGGGGTCTCTTTCCTACTACTGAGGCAGAACTCTATTGCTTTGCCCATATTCGGATCTAGGTCTCAGGACGAGGAGGAGCACTAGCATGCCAAAGCTCATGGCTGCAGCAGAGCCAGGACCTTTGGCACAGTTCCAGGACAGAAGATAGTGCTTGTGGTTGCTCACAGAGCAGAACACAGTCAGCCCCTTCTCTGTAGCTCATAGGTTCTTAGAGAACTGCCTTCAGCACCGAGAAGTTAAGTTCCTTGCCAAGGGTTACATAGCCAGGATATGTCAGAGACAAAACTTGAACTCAGATTTTCTAAACTTTGAGGCTGGCTCTCTACCCACTACAGCTAAACTCTCTCTAGAAGCAAAAACACAATAATATCTGCCCTCAAGGTATAGGGAAATATCAAAATACTTAATGCATAGGTGCACTTCTAGAGCACCAATCCTTCTGAGCATCTTATAAAGCTACAGACTCCTGGCTCAGTCCTGCGGGACACTGATGATGATAGATATGCTTGATATTTGTTGCTTATTAGATTGCTGTGAATATGCCACTATATATATTATAGAAGACATTCTATGATGCCAGGTTTCAATACTTCCTTACTTATCCCCCACACAAAAAGATGTTTCTCCTAAAGAGCTGTGAGTGAGCTCCAGTTGCTACCATTAAAAATATGTGTTTATTTGAAGGCGCCTTCCTGCTTGTTGTTCATTGAATTCCCATTTTTTCCTACGAACCCGGCGATAACTTATTACACAGCCCCTTCCTGGTGTGACTCCTTCCTCAGAGGGCTTGTAGGTGCGATGGTCCTTGAAGAGCTGAGGTCTAGAGCAAGGAATTTAATCAGAGTCAAACAGCAAACAGCAGAGCAGAGAACAAACTCCTCTCCTTGGCCCCAGACCTGGCGCTCTTTCCACAAGATCATGTTGTCTTCTCACGGGTAAACCTTAGCTTCTCTAGACAAATCTTTATTGGCTATGGTAACATCTTTACATGCCGTGTCTCCCATTCAAAGAATGTATGCAATACCCCGTCTTGTTTGTAAACCTTCTTAGTTTTTTTAATGGCTGTTAACGTCTTGTTAAAATGTGACTCTCGATACCCTGGAAAATATTTCTCAGGAATGGAATCATACCCAAAGACCAGAATTTAGAGCAATCAATCAATCATAGATAAAGAAGACACCTTGGAGGCCATTCACTCCAGCCCTTTTATTTGAAAGATGAGGATAATTAAGCTTTAGGAGTAACTGGCAAGGTTTCTAAGCTGGGCAGTGGCAGAAACTGGATTGAGGCTCGCACCCTCTGTTTCCAGAATCAGCATCCTTCCAGTGAACCTTGAAATCTCTGCATGAACAAATACAAGTCAGCAGGCATGGATGAACCACAGGTCCACAGTGCACTCTAGTGACCAAAGAGTTGACACTCTTCCTGATTTTCTCCCACTAGACCCAGGAGTGACTTTTTTATCACCCCATACCCATGTCAGGTATTATGTGCCAGCCCAGAGGAGTTGGCTTTTTTCTTCTGCTTTTGATATTATGACACCAAAGGAACTTCTCAAAGATAAGCTGTGAAAAAGAGGGTAATGTCTGTACCAGAAACAATCATCAAATTGGCCCCTTGATCTCTACAAAAAGAGACCAAACCAATGTGCATTCAAACATTGAGCAACAATTTGCCAAATGTCCAAGCCTACAACAATGGGGTTGAATCATCTAAGTGTGCCCAGACTTGAAGGTAATGTAATGATTTACTTAAAAACATAGGAGGGACGAGGAGTTAGGAGAGAAGGGGAATACAGGACATATAGGCCAAGAAAGTCAAAGAAACAAAGGAAAGGATTGTGCTCACCAGTATTTTCATAGCAACATTTTCTATTGTAGTAAACAAATGGAAACAAAGTGGATACCACACAAATCCCTTTTATTTATCCTGTTTATGCACATACATGATAGATATTTCAAACATTTATATAGAATATTTTACTTTTTACTAGAAGCTTCTATGGGAACTACATGCAAAAAATGACAAAGAACAAAGTACCTGTCTTCCAGAAAATATGAAGGAGAATTTGTAGTGACCATGATGCTCCATCTAAGGGATGTACTTAAGTAAAAGCCCAAAGCACTTTTATCTAAACTGAAAATGCACTTCAGGGGAAATGGAGTGAGGGAGGAGTCACTGATAAGACAGAATAAGCCTAGGAGCTTCCAGGAGCAGAGATGATGGATGCCTCTGGTCACAATTTAGAAGAAGGATTGGGGGGCTCTTGGCAAATGGTCTCAATTTTTTTGGGCAAAAACTTTCTAGTGAGAGAGTGTGGTGAATGGATTCCATGGGAAGCTTGAGAAGAAAGAAGAAACTTTGGAGTAGTTTTAATAGAAATTGGAACAGTGAATTTATTAGACAGTAAAATGTTTGCTTTGGTGCAGTGAGGATCCAGTTGAAATTAGGTAAGATAAGTTTATAATGAACCTAGTTGTAATTTCCTTCTGCTCTCTTCAATTTCATGCAAAGCAAATAAATAAATGGCAGAAGCAAACTAGGGCTGGGGCCTGGCAAGGTGTGCTTAGTAATAGGACAAGGGGACAAGTGACTTGAGCGCAGAAGACAACAGAGAGTTGACTTAGTTCACTAAGGGCTCAGGAGAAGAGGAAAGTGTAGTCAGTGATGGGATGAAGCCATGGAAGGGAATGGAAGGAATCAAAAGCCCAGTGAAGACAAAGAACAGATTTAGTGATCTTGAGGCATAGGGAATGATATAATGTTAAAGGGTCATGATTAGATAAGTAAATTCAGAGTTCTTGAATGAGGAAGTGGGGGACTTCTAAGTGATGACAAAATCACGGATGTCACCATTTCTGTACAGCTGAAGTGGAGCTGACCTTCTGCTCCTCTTAGGTGATCAGATCATGGGCATTGAATGAATTGAGGAGCTGAGAAGTTACAGAATTTGAAAGCCTGTCAATATGCATGTCAAATCCTCCTATTATGGGAGTACAGAAGAAACACTTAAAGTCTGGCACTGAAGTCGTTGAAGAAGGAAGGAGAACATCCTGAGTGTCAGTAAATAACACCCTCAAGGGTCATTTTGTGTGATAAATTTTAGTTTGAACTTCAGTGGAGGAGAAGTTGCTCAGTGAAAGTGAAGAAGAGAAAGTCTAGAAGTATTAATGGTGAGAGAAGAGCATTCCAACTTTCTCCCACAGGATCCATAATTACTCAGGATATGAATGTACTAGGTGGCAATGGCAACTGTGGAGGTTATGATGCCAGGAGGGAGCAATGTCTCAGTAATGGCCAGAAGATGGAGGGATTATAAATATTTATGATGTGAGGAATTTGTTCATTATGGAGCAGGTATTCCTGAGGACCCAGAAGTAGAAGATAAAGAATGTCCTGGAGAAGGGCAACAGGAAGGAAAGACTGAGGAGGATGGGGTAGAGAAGTGGAAAGTTAAGGATGGGGAATGGTTTAAAGATCAGGAACAAAGGCTTCAGAGTCACTGGGATGGGGCCTATATAAGGGAATGGAAACATGCTAGTATTAGCAATGAGTCTAGGCAAAGTATCCATGGTTGGGACAAGATTACTTAGAGGAGGAAGTAGATTAAAGTATTCTGAGTTGATCCTTGAGATTGAGCCTCCTGGTAAATTGAGATTCTGTGTCCTGTGACACCCCAAGAGTCTTGCCTCATATCAGGTAGGACCAGAAAGCAGTATGAAAGCCTGGTCAGCCCTCGAGAATGCCTTGCTTGTCCTAGAGAAGGCCCCAGAATGGAGAAAATGGAAGAGGTCTTATCCAAGGTTGGTAATCTGGGCTAGAGCCCTATTGACTTGGGAGGTGGACAGTGATGTTTTTCATGAACATGCACATACACACACATTGCAGGAGATGATTCTTTAATGTAATATGAAACTGGAAGTCAACAGACAAGTGGTCAGTGGAGCACCTCCTTCAAACCAAAGCCTAGCACATGAGAATGTTGGGGCAGAATGGCATCTATGGCAGCCCATTACTGGGGGATTGATCCCCAGCAATATTATGAGTCCTCATCAAAGATTACTGATTTGTGGGCTCATCAGTTGTGACAACGTCAGCATCAAAAGGGTTTTTTGAACTTTTGTGAATTCTTGTGGAGCTGAGTAGGATGTAAATATATGAAAAATATTTATTGTTTACTTCGTACGAGACACTTTAGAATTAGGGATATAAATACAAAAGCAGGACAATCATTGACCCCAAAGAGCTTACATTCTAATTGTGAGGGACAAAATGAATAGAGTGTCTGCAAATCCCAGGGACAAAGCGTTGACCATTTGGGCAATTGATATGTCATTTCTGGGAATGCTAGTTTTGATTTGATTATTATTCCCTAAGTAAAAGGTTAAAATTAGGAAAATTGACAGTGACGTGGCATGAAGAGGGCGAGAATTCTGCCATGTGGTGTGTCTGGTTCAGGGTAGTTATGGAGAGCTATCACCAATCAGAGTCCAGGTCAAGAGCTGGAAGGCTGGCCTGTGTAGTATTGGGGAAGACATTGAGAAAGGAACAGAATGACATTTGACCCTTTGAATAAACTCAGAAGTGATCCAAAACAGTGACCCTATGACTGACATGGTGAAAAGCCAATGGAAATAAGTACTGATAGACTGGTAGGGAAAGATCAGAGAACCTAATCCTCCTCCCCCCCCCCCCAATAAAGCCACAGAGATTACACAAGCTGCCATTTGACCAATGCTGTGAACTTTCTAAAGCTAAAATAGACTAAAGTCCAGCCATCAGTATAAATACTCCAGAAGTGTTATTTTTAGTTTTTTTTTCTGTATTTGCCTGATTGGTTGATTGATTGGTTGTTGTCCTTCATTCTTGATGAGCACCAAAATTATATTGCTATGCTAGAGTCAAGTTTAATTGTGTCCAACTGTGGCTGATCAGACTAATACAAGCTTGGAACATTTTACCACAGTCTGGGCACAATTAGTCCATATGGACATTTGGGGTGGATTCTCCAAATCTGCACATCTTGCATTTCTTTTGAGCTTTTTCAATTCTGCTTTGCTCATAGAACACAGCACCTTCCCTGGCATGGGTATGCCATGCTAGGCCATCCTGTGCCACTGTGTCCATGTCACAAAATTTGGAAGTTCTTAAGAGAGACCTTGAGAGTGTCCTTGTATTCCTTCTTCTGACCACTTTGTGAACACTTGCCCTGTGTGAGTTCTCCACAAAATGGGTTCTTTGGCAAGTATATGTTTAGCATTTTGAACAACATGGCCAGTCCATTGGAGTTGTGTTCTCTGAAGCAGAGTTTGAATGCTTGGCATTTTCACTGGAGAAAGGACCTCAATGTCTGGTATCTTATCCTGCCAGGTGATCTTGAGAATCTTCCTAAGACAATTCAAATGGAAGTGATTCAGTTTCCTGGTATAGTGCTGGGCTATACTGTCCAGGTTTCACAGGCAAGCAACAATGAGATCAGCACAATGACTCTGTAGTTCTTCAGTTTGGTAGTCAGTCTAATACCTCTTCTCTCCTATACTTTCCTTCAGAGCCTCCCAAACAGTGAGTTAACTCTGGCAATGTGTGCATCAACCTCATTCTAAATGTGAACATCCCTAGAAAGTGATGTGTTCATCCTTCATTTTTGTAGAGAACTATGAGATCAGAAAAATTATTACATGACTTGTAGTTGACATTGATTTGAGTGAGGGAGAGCTACTCAAGGTCTCCAATCTCACTTTCTCCTACAGAGCCATCTGGGTCCAGTGGCCTGATATTGGTCAGCATGGCTGGAGATGGCCCAGGATACAATGGTCCTTTCAGGCTAAGTCCTTTTCAGGTTCTCATGAAGTAAAGCCCATTCATTGAATAAGCCTCTTTAAGAAGTGAGTCAAAGGATGATCCATTTAATTAGAAAAAGAAAACAAAATCAAATTGGGAAGGAAAGACCCTCAGGGTTGCTGTTCCAAAAAGAAACGGTTACCATGGGCATTCACTCTGAGCTAGGAGGGCCCAAAATCAAGCCATTAACTGTAGGTTGGGCAGGGACCTGTTGTCCAAAGTACGAATTTCAGACTGAAATGGGTTTAAGGATTGTTCTGTGAGAAAAGAGGGAGAAAAAGAAAGAAAAAAGAAAAAAGTAAGAAAGAAACAGAATGAGAGTGAAAGAAAGTAAGGAAGAATTGTGTGTGGTTAGTTATTTAGAGCACTGACAATTTAATTGCTTTGCCCTTGGTCACAAAGCTGGAACTGGAACCTGGGGATCCCTGCCTCTGAGACGGCTTATTTCCCACTGTGCCATATTGCATATATACACATTTCTCATGTGTGATGTCATTTCCACCTGAAAGCTCATTTCTGAAAAGACATCTCTGCTTCTTGGATGAAGAAGCTTCATATTTTCTTCACCTTATGTGATTTTCATCTACCTGATGAATCAAATTGAAGAATGGAAATGAGGACAAGAGACATTCAATGTGCTGTGAACTGAATTTATTACATGGAGAGTGTAAAGGAGAGCATTAGTCCTTTGGAAAAATGATTTATGTTAATCTAACAAGCTTGGAGCTAGCTAATGCTCCATATTAGAGGTTGATTACTAGGCAGATGGAGAGATGGACAAATTTGTAGATTTGTAGATTCATCACATAGACAGATTGGATCAGTCTTCAAGGCAAACCTAGAAGTAAAGAGAAAAATTGCCTTGGGTTTTAATCCATCAAATTATTTTTGGTTTAATCTATTCCCATTATCATTATTATTAGTTGTTCAAGGTGATTAGAAACTACTTCCATGTATTACAGAAATAGATTGCCCCTAATGATTATGTAGGTTTCAATTAAGTTTGACAGACACAGCTCCACTGTACCTGATCCCCATACCATCATTAAGTCCTTATAACCTCAGAATCTAGTCTAGGACAAGTTAGACTAGTCCATGGTACTGAAACTGAGAGTGTATTAAGAATGTTCTATAGTTTCAGAAAATGTAATTTTGTTTTGTCCCTTTATTTGATAGTTATTCACCTGTTACTCTTTAGTAAAGTTGATAGGCACTAAAACAATTCTTGCTCTGTTAAAAGTTTTTTCATCCAAACCATTAAGGGTTTGGTTCCCCCATGGATTTCGGAAGCCTGTGTTAGCTAATTTTGTGAAGACATTTCCTGCACAAACAAAACTCTTCTCTGCACCCCCACAATTCACTTTTCTCTCAGTCTCCTCTTTTTCCTGTGGGTTCTACACAGCACTGTGACAGCCATTTGGAGGAAATGTATGTTCAGAAAAAAAGGTAGGCTTGTAGTGAATGAGTGATGTGAAATGAGAATGGATAGAGGAGGAACTGTACTGCCAACCAGATAATGAAAAAGGGCTTAAAGGAAACCTCCAATATGGTGGGTATGTCTAGGCAGGAGGGCAAGATCAAGAACAGTACAGAATCAGAGCCCAAAGATGGTCTGCAATCTGCTTCTTTGAGGGGAATGCCCCACATTAGTGAGATCATAGGTCAACAAAAGTAAAAGTATATGATAGAAGGTCTGGTTGAGAGGAAGGAATTATTATTATTATTTTTTACCATGCCAGTGCAACTGACATTCCTAAGGGGCTCATTCTTGCACCCCTCAAGTTGTCTGTTTCTCCCTGCAGTGAGTCTGATACAGGCCCAGGGAACTTGCAGCTGGGGAAGTGAACACTCAATGAATGGCACCTGGCATTCCCTTGGAAAGAACCTGACTGAGTCTTGCCGGGGCCAATTGCCTCCAGGTTCCTTTTGCTAAAAGTCATTTGGGAAATTGATTAATGTATTGACCAGGCAGGAGCTGAGCTAGTGCTAGAACTATGTCTCTTCCACCCCAGGGCTCTTCACGCCAAAATGCTCTGTGAGCCAAAGGAAAAAGTCATTGTACAGTCATTTTCTGAATCTAGGATTAGAATGCATCGAACAGGACAGCACACTAGATTTCTCTCTGTCTCTGTCTCTCTCCTTTTCTCTCTGTTTCTCTCTGTCTCTCTCTGTCTCTCTGTCTCTCTGTCTCTCTGTCTGTCTCTCACATGTGAGGTGAGATACTGCTCCTTTCTCATAACTAAAAAATGAATTACACATTTCCCTGTTGAAGCTCAAAATATCTTCAGCTGGATTTAATAAACAACAATGGAGGCAGTACAGAGATGGATCACGGAGTGCATAGATGGCCCTCCCCTGAATCCTGCTCTGGAGGACGCAATATCCAAGGCTCCCACTGGACAAAAGGAGCGACAAGTCAACAGACATTTGTTGCACATTTACTATGTGTCAGAGTCTGTCCTAAGAGTCAGAGATAAAAGAAAGGGGAGACAGACAATTCTGTGGGTGAGAAACCCCAGGATGGCCAGTCTGGCTGCATCAAAGGATTGGTAGAGGGGAGTGAAGTGTAGGGAAAATGGAAAATTAGAAAGGAGCTCATCGTGAAGGGCTTTGAAAAACAAATAGCAGGTTTTATATTTGACCCTGGACATATTAGTGAACCACTAGTATTTATTTGGGGGAGGGTAGTGAACAGCAATGTGGTCACAGCTGAGCTGTAGGAATATACCTATGGTCACTCAATGAAGAATGAACTCAGAAAAATCTTGTGTAAGAAAGAAGACGTTCAGACTCAGGGTGGTTCATGTCATTCAGCTATTAAGGGTTTCACTTGAAGTTGAACTTAGAGTTTTAACTGTAAAACCCAGTATTCTGTCTACCACATCACCCGCCAAGCTTTCAGTAAGCACAACTCAACTTTACCTGAGTTTATTGTCCTGTATTCTGAGGATTTGGAGGATATCCACCCTAATCATCATCATGATGATGATGTTTCTTATGGTGCTTCTATAAAAATAAAAAAACAGCAGATATAAATTTGAGGGCATCTGGTTCATTTATACTATTGTAAAATTCTTAGTTTCTATGATAACATTGAAATAATAGGCATATACCAATGTAATGGGGTGGCCAGGGGGCTCACTGAATATACTGCTGGGTGTGGAGTTCGGAAGACTCATTTTCCTGAGCTCAAATCTGGCCTCAGACATTTACTGTTTGACCCTGGGTATGTCACTTCACCCTGTTTGCCTCAGTTACCTCATCTATAAAATCAGCTGGAGAAGGAAATGGCTAATCACTCCAGTATTGTTGCCAAGAAAATCCCAAATGGGGTCATAGACACTTGGGTGCCCCTGAAAAGACTGAATAACAACAATGACATAAGAGCTAACAGGATTAGTACAACTGCTCACAAATGAGATGGTATTTGGATCACCAGACTCACTTGTATTGTAGCAATTCGAACTCTAGAGTAGATCAGATAGATACTTATGTATTTGTGTAGATTATTGCCATTTCATGAAAGAGCTCAATCAACTAAGCAGAGAATACTCAACAGTTTATCAGATATGATTTATTTACTACAGCAACTTCATTTCCAAATAGTAGCTACTCCTTTCATAATGTTTCTTGATAAAAAGTAGCATCAACTGTTCTATTCTTCATATTTTCTCACTGATAAGAAAAGAAAAATGCAGCCTTTCCCTGGCTCCATGTGGAGAAAGATGAAGAAAAAGAGACCTCATGCTTTGCCTCATTCCATAGGGTGAAGATAATAGAATACAACAGTTAACTACAGTAACTACTGGCTTCTCTGTTCTTATGCACGGCAGTGGAAAGAATGAAATACCTCTAGGAGTAAAGGACCCGGCTTCAAATCCTGCTTCTAATATCTGCTACCTGTGTGACCTTGGGTGAGTCACTTAATCTCAAGGGGGCTCCTTTTTCTCTGCTGTAAAATCAGTGGGTTAGATGAGACAGCCGGCAAGGATCCTTCCACCTCTAGACCTCCAATAGTGTGAAAGAGACCCTGGTACCTCTGAAGGACAAAGGTTAGAACCAAAATTTATACATGAACCTACGGCAACAGACACTGAGCCTGAATGAAGTGGGACCTTATATATCTGGTCCATCATCACTGAAGCCTAGAATAAGAAAGTGAAGTGACTTGTTCCATGTCACAGAGGTTATAGGCAGCAAACTGAAACCTGAGTAATTGGAAAAGCATGATGACAGAGAAATATAAACTGAAATCCTTCTTTTAATTCTATTTCAAAGCATCTCAGAAATGTATTCTTATGCTTGAAGGACTTTGGCAGAGAAACCTATTTACATGACATTAAAAATAAAGAAAAAATGTTTTCAGTATAAAAATCAGCTTATTCTTTGAACAGAAGTGTTCGTGTTTCAACTAGTTATCCCTGGTATTCTCTAGTAATCTAATAGTTGTAAGGGCTTTGAGAAAATGCCTTTAACTCAAATTCCTCAGATATAGATACGAGTCAATGAAACCGAGCTGTTCCATAAAACACATGGCAAAAATCCACTATTGTTTAGTGACAAAGGCATCATCAAGCCCATGTAGAAGCACAATTTTGTTAAGCCAAAAAATATGGCCTGAATTCAGCTTGCTAGCTAAAAGTCAATAAATCTAAGAGAATGACTAGATCAGGTAGTTGGAATTTAAGGAAATATTTCAACCTCTCACTCTCCCAACCCAAAATGAACCAAATCAAGTCAATTCAGTCAATATTTGTTAAGATTATCCTTTGTGCAAAGCCCAGGCCATATAAGTTTTAATCCCTAAGGACTCCATGAATATGCAGAGAACACTAAAACATCTGCAAATCCAGAGAACACCTCTGATATATCTTGAGTTTGGAATGAGTTAGAGAAATCCTATAGAATCATTGGCAAAATGATGTAAAAATTAGGGAAGCAGGAATAAGAGACTGAATATAGATGTCATTTCTTCCAGTAAACATTTCACCTTGCTAAACATGATTATTGCAAAGTAGCAATTCTATTTCAATTAATAAATCCAGAAGATAAATGTATTTAGTGATTGTGTACTCAGGGCTTGTAAATGCCTAGCAGTCTCATGCTCAAACAATGAGCTCAATATCTATTTCTGCTTTATTTAAATCTACATTTGCTCAGGAACACTGAGCAATGAGATATTTTTTTGTTCATTATTAAACATAAAGAAATATACTAAGGAATTGAAATATATTCAATCTAATAAATTACAAGTCGAACACAATAAAATATAATTTTACTTCATGGCAATGATGATGCTTCTGTTAATATAAAGGAAAAATTAAAGATATACATTACTAAACATTAAACTACTTTGAAATTATTTGCTAAAGTCTTACCTTTTCAGATGAATGATCAGCTCCCTTTGGAAAAGAAAAAAAAAACATCAAATGACTCAGTTTTATGACATATTAAAACAAACAAACCCAAGTAGTGAATTGTGTTAACACTCTGGGTGGTAGAATGAGTTACTGCTACACTGAGGAAGAACAGAGTTTTATCCAAAATGTGTAAACTTTCATTATCTCCTCTTTTGTTAAGGGACATGTAGATCTTGTCCCTTAACTGGAAGGAAAAAACTCTGAGTATTAGATGAAGGGTAGTGTAGCTGAGGGTACAACTACAAGGAATTTTTCCAGCACTAACCCAGAGACATGAGAAAGCAAAGATAAAGCCAAGTCTCCAGAAGCTAAAGGATCATTGTTGAAAGAAGGATTGATCACTCCCAATACCAGCCCCTTTTCCATTTCCCCAACTACTTACGGCCAGGACAGCCAGAAGAGCCATAAGAATAGTTAGGAGATAGAGCTTCATGGTTCTAGGGTCCTGTAGAAGAGAGGAGAGAAATTCATGATGCCTTCGGTCTGATTTCTGCTTTGTGTTATATTTGTGTTTTCAATTAAGAAGAAAATAAACTCCCACTTCTGTGATGCTGATGAGTTTTAAAGTGTTTTCATTCCAAGAACCTGATGAGCAAATGATATTACATTCATTTTATAGATGAGGGAACAGAGTTTCAAAAACCCAGATGATTTGTATGTAAGTAGCTAGTGATTGTCACAGTCAGAATGTGAATGCAGGACACCATGTCAAGGACTCATTGCACAGAGCATGCAGTCAAAATGTTTGTAGTTTTCCTGAGGTTTGAGAAATGATGTTTTAAAACATTCAGTTTTATTTTATTTCTAGTTCCTAATTCTCTCCATTTCCTTTCTCCTTACATTTGAGAAGGGAAGAAAATGAAGGCCATCACAAACATGTATAGACAGAAAAAGAATTCCCTTAAAAGCAAGAAAAAAAGAAGCTAAGAAAGGAATGAAACAAGAGAGACTGAGAAACAATAAGGAAAATGACAAAAGAAAGAAAGAAAGAAGAAAGAAATAAATCAAGGCAGCATTAAAGAAGGGAAAAAGAAATAAAAGAAGGGTTATATGGAGGAAAAAATAATGGCAGGACAAGAAAGACACAAAGTAATACAGAGAAAGAAGGAAAAAAAAACAAAAGAAGAGGAGGGATGAATGAGGTAGGGAAAAAGAAGGATGTGGCAGCAATATTATTACGACCACATTTTTCCATATCAATAATCCCATATCATCTCATATTGTAGAGAAAGAACTCAGGCAATGCTCAAGTATCCAGGTCGACTTGGCTGTTCCCTTGAGACTTGGGAATATTTCTCTGTCTCCAGTGAATTCTGCACTCGAGAGCCTTATGTGACAATAAAGTTTATGGGGGAAAGCAAAAGGACCAAGTCTTCAAGGTGTCACTGATACAGTCTTTCCTGAAGAAGAAATTTTACCAAAGTTCCTTCTCTGCAATTGAGAGTCCTTAGAACGTTTTCTGGGACCCTGACAGGTGAAGTGATTTCTCTGTGTCGCAGACCCAGGGGGAGAGAGAGAAAGAGAGAGAGAGAGAGAGAGAGAGAGAGAGAGAGAGAGAGAGAGAGAGAGAGAGAGAGAGAGAGAGAGAGAGAGAGAGAGAGAGAGAGATATCATACTTCCTGTGGCTCTGAGACCAGCTCTTCTCTCAATCTGCTTTGACTTTTTCTGCCTCATGTGTCTAAAGCTATCAAGGTATCAATGACCTTTACATGAATTGCATCCTCTCATCCTTCTATCTCAACCTTGCAGGTCAATGCTCCCATATATTTTACAGATGAAACAATTGATTCCCAGAGAAACAGATTTTTCACATCTCTAGGCGAGGACTTCAGATTAGAAGTACCATAGCAACAGTTCACATTTACAGCGGAATTTACATCCTTAGAAATACTTCTGTCATCTTCCGGGACAGCCAGGCGACAGAGTTAAACCCAGATTCAGGAAAATCTGTGTTGCTTGAATATTCATTAGGTGTCTGATTCTGGGCAACCTCTGCCTCCCTCAGTTTCCCCAGATTAGTTTAATCATTGCATCTCCCTCCTTAGGCTGTTATAATGACAAAATCAGATATTCATAAAGGACTTTGCAAACTTTAAAGTGTACATAAATGCTGTCTCTTATGTGCTATCCTATTTGATATTCCCAGCAGAGAATCAACAGGACAAAAATGAACACCCAGGTTTTAAAGATGTGGGAATTGCACTATAGGGAAGATCCCCTGAGAGGAAACGGCTGAGTCTTGACTAAAACTGGGATTTCCTGACCCTGTTAATCAATCAACAAGTATTTCTCAAGCAGTAACTAAAGGCAAGGGTTAGAGCTGGTGCTATGGGTGACAAAAACATGAACTGACCAGTCCTTGCCCTCAAGGAGATTACATTGAATCAATAGAAATAACATGTGCACACATGTCCCAAATAGCATACAACTACATTCAAACTATAAAGTATAGGTTAACTATAGACAAACTATTAAAAAGGAATCAAAGGCAACAGGACCTGAAGGTCTAGAAAAAGCCTTGGTAGGAGATGTGATGGGTGATGAGCTTTGCAGAAGAAAAGTGAGAGAGTCTAAGCAGAGGAGACAAGGAGGAAATAGATTCCTATCTTGGGGTCCACCCATGCAAAGCCATAGAGAAGAGAGATGGGTGGAGGATGATATGTAAAACATGGCAAGATAAAGGCCTGTTTGAATGTACTAGATTTCTATATGAAAGCAAGTTGTGTAAAAAGGCTAGAAATAAAGGTCTGAGCCAGGTTGTTAAAAGAAGAGTCAGATATTTTCCTAGAGCAGTGGTTCTCGACCTTCCTAATGCCACAACCCTTTAATATAGTTCCTCATGACCCAGGTCACCAGAACACGAGAAACTGTATTAAAGGATCGTGGCACTGGAAGACTGAGAACCACTCTCCTAGAGCCTTCGGAACTTACGAACCAGAAGAGTAACCTGGTCAGAGCTGTACCTGAGCAATTCCCAGTTGTCACTTGTAAGGAGGATGGATGGGAGAAGAGACAGTCTAGAGGCAGTGAGACCAATGAGGAAGCTATTGTCGACATTCAGGTGAGATGTGATGAGTTTTTCACCTCCTCTAGCAGGGGATGGATTTCAGAGATATGGCAGACCCAGAATCCTTCAGATCTGGTCATTGACTAGATAGTTGGTAGAGTGAGGAGTTATGGGTGAGGATGAATTTCTATATTGGGGTAACTGGGGGTAAGGGGACTCCACTGGTATAACATTTATAATGTGCATAGAACATTGATGGACTCGTAGCAGGTACTTAAACATTCCCATTTCTTTCCCTCTCCTTGATGCTCACTACACCACAGACAGAACAAGGTAAGTTCAGAGTAAGGATGTGCTTGGGGGAGAGATAATAACTTCTATCTTGATCCTGGAGAGGTTAAGTTGACCACAGAGCAGCCACTTCCAAAGGTGGAATAGCTCACTATTCAGTGACGGCCTCAGGAGAGAGGACATGAGCTCATTGGGAGAAATTGCAAACAGGAAGCTTTAGCTTTCATGGAAAGAAAAACATTCTAATAATTAGAGCTATCCAAAAGGAGAATGGTCCTCCATGGTAGGTGGTGAGCCCCACTCCACTTTGTCACCACCACCAGTAGATATCATCCAAAGTCTAGATGACCATTTGTGGAGTATATCATTGAGAATATTCTGTTCCAATATGAATCAGACTAGATACCCCAATTAGGCCCCTTCTAGGTCTGTTGTTCATTCATTTCAATCACATCTGAGTCTTTGTGATCCCATTTGGGGTTTTGTGGCAAAGATACTGAAATGGTTACCTCCATTTCCTTTTCTGGATCATTTCACAGATGAGGAAGTGGAGGCAAACAAGGTTAAGAAATTTGTCCAGAGTCACAAAGCTAGTAAGTGTCTGTGGCCAAATTTGAAACCAAGAACACGAGTCTTCCTCATTCCAATTGCAGTTTTCTTACTTAATTTTTTGAAATTAGGGTCAATTCTCCTTCCATTCCTTCTTATTGTCACTCAATCTTTGTAGTTACCAGTAGGTAACTAAAACATGGCATTACTCCCAAAGTCAGACAAAGAAAAATTGAATTAATTGGATTTAAAAAAAAACATGAGTTGTGGACAACAACACCCAATAAATTGGTAAGAATGATGAACCTAATGATATTTAAGATGCTCCAGGGGAAGTCTTTGGGGTTGATGGTCAGGAAAAAGAACTGAAAGGAAGAAAAACAAAAACACATTGGTGCAGGAAAGAAGAGTAGCAGAGGAGAAAGCAGAGGCAGAAAAAATCAGATGAAGGAAAGCTAGAAGAGAGGAGCATCTCGGCCACAGAAGACAGGAGTGAGTTAAACTGGTGACTCTCCTTCAATGGAAGAAGAAGTCTTTTCAGGAGAAGACTTCCAAGGTTCCAGAACTGTGAAAGAAGGCAGAGGAGCATAAAGTGGTGAAGTGCTATTGAAAGTGAAAGGCAATATAAAGGAGAGGCTCATTTTCAGAATGAGGAGACTGGTAAAGAGTCAAGTGGAGAGCAGCATGCCAGATGATCCATTTAATGCATTTTATTTGGCCAATTCTGTTTCTGGGCATTTGTAGTGTTATTTCCACGACACTTGTAGTCCCCTTGCTAACCTATAGTTCATAAACTCCATGTTGCCCCTTCTGAAAAATGGTGGATCTTCAGTTCTCCAACATCTTACTAATTGTGAGGCTTCAAGCAAGTTACTTTATGTGCTTCAAACTCAGTTTCCTCATCTGTAAAGTGATTGTATCAGGTGGCTTCAGAGTTCTTTACCTCTTCTAGATCTTTAAATCCATAACATCCCTCTATCCCCACACCAAATCTACATATGTTAAATATTTATAGAAGTATCAGCCTTTCTCTATCAACCGTTATTGATACATCTCTTACTGTTCCTAACATGCATTTCTCATTGATAAAATGCCTATAGTGATAGGTTAGAACAAAAAGCTTACTCAAAATATAGGAAACATTACCTGAGACAGGCAACTGGAAGAAGTCTTCTTTCAAGAGAGGATGGGTTTCAGAGGATCTCAGAGCTATTTAAACTCTGCCATTGTTGATATGCTAATTTGGTGACTATAAATAACATTAATAGTGACCTTGAATTGTCATCACTGACTGAACGAATATTGATTTTGTGCCCATTTTTTGTACCCCCCTGTGCCAAGAAGTCATTTTGTTAACTTGTTAGGCAAGTTTCACAATAGACTCCATAGCTGAAGGCTCCAAGTTGAAAATAAAAATATCAAATACTTAATCCTTTTGTCAGTCTAGGCAGATCAACATATAGAGGTTGTGATGACTCATAATTGCGATTTAAGTTCCATAAATAATGCAGTTTGTAAGAGTCTGAGGCAGGATTTGAACCCAGATCTTGCCAACTCCAGTTATTACCCTCTATCTACTATTGCATACGACCTCTAGGTGTATTGTAGGAGGGATTATTCTACAGGTTTGGCTTAGTCTAGGTCCCCCTTGGGTCACTTTCAGTCTAAGATTCTGTGATTCAACGATCATAATGTTTATTAAGTTATTGCAATGAACTGGCCAGAGTGAGGCCGACAAATTTGTGCAGCTCTGCCTCACTTAAATCCAATTCAGACAAGTCAAGACATCACCCTAGTAGTGTCACTTATTCTCTTCAAGGAAGACGGACCACCACCACCATCACAATCACCACCAGCACCACTAGCACCAGCACCAGCACCACCACAATCACCACCACCCACACCACCATGATCCCCACCACCACAACCAGCACCACCAGCACCACAATCAGCAGCACCATCAGCACTATTACCACCACCACCACCAATAACAAGCAAGCAATGCGCAAAAGTGGCACGAAGTTAAGCCTAAGAGTGAGGCTCATAGTCTGCTCCTATCCCATCCTACAGGGTACCTGGGGGAAGTTACTTAACCTATCAGCACACCAGACTATTCTCCACAGTTATACCATTCAGGCAAATTTGGAAATTTCCATAATAGAATCCCCTCATATCCACAGTGCACTAGAAAATAAGAAACATTTTTTTTAAAAGTATGGCTTATTGTGCTTTAGACTAACCATATAACAACAAAACTATCTCTGTTCTCTATTAACTAATAGTCACCACTTTTAAGAGGATGGGCTGCACAATATACGCAGATAGAGAAACTCAAGGCAAGTTGAAAGTGGAGAAAATACTAATGACTGGAGGCCTTAGAAAAAGATTTATTAACCACAGAAATTCTGAGCTGAGCCTTCAAGAAAGGAAAGGGCCCTTTGAAGTGGAGATGAACAGGGATTTGTCTACCACTGCCTTAATGGCAAGCAGGAGAGGGTGTGGAAATGGATGGAGGGGGTAGATGTGTTTGGGAAATGCTACTAAGTGCTGTTTGGTTGGATTATGGTGTGCTTGAAAGGAATCATGAGAGAAGAAAAGGCAGGGAAATGACTCTGGAGTTGATTGTGAAAGACACTGGAATCTGTATTTTAGCTTGATTGTTTTGCTGCATCATCACCTTCATGTGTGACCTCTGACGTCTCCATCTTGCATCCTTTTTTCCTCTCTCTGTTCTCTCCCTCATTATATTCTCTCTCAGGTTCCATGGTCTAGTGCCTTTTTGCAGTTCACTTCTAGATCTTTACAAAGGATTTTCATTTTTCTCAAAAATTCTGGCTATTTGTTACCAAAAACCTTCCTGGCATCCTCAAGTGCTATATGTACATTGGATCCAAAGTGTCCAAAATGTCTTCATTCTTTTTACCTTAGGCCTGTCCCTTGTCTCAACTTTTTAATTTTTTCTGGTGGCACCATCTTGCTTCCATTCACCTGCATTCACACCCTCAGAATAATCCTTTCCTCTGCCCTCTGCCTCATCCCAATATCTAACCAATCATGAAACCTTATTTGCTCAAATTTCAGAGCGTCTCTGGTTTCCATCCCTCTTTACAATTCATATAGCCATCACCTTAGCTTAAACTTCTATTGCCATCAACAAGATGATTGCAAGAACTTCCAATGTTTTTGCTTTTATTTTTGTCTTTTCTTCAGTCTGTCTGCCACAAAACTTTAAAAACTGACCTACCCAACCTTTTTTTCTCTTTGAAGGGCAATTGGGGTTAAGTGAGTTGCCCAAAGTCTCACGGATAGTAAGTGTGTCAAGTGTCTGAGACCGGATTTGCACTCAGGTCCTACTGACTCCAGGGTTGGTGCCCTATTCATTGTGCTCCCTAGCCGCCCCTACCAACCTTTTTCTAAAACCAACAATGTCACCTCTTGCTTAAAAAACTTAACTCACTCCTTGTTCCTAGGCTAAAATACAAATTCCACTGTCATTCACAATCTGACTTCTTTGTCATTTTTCTTGCCTTTTTCCCTCTCATATTGCTCAAATTCAAACACAACATGTTGCAACCGTACTGGACTTAAAATTTCTAGAAGTTGACATTTCATGTCCCACCTTCATATATTTGCACAACCTGGTCTGTCTTAAATGCCATCATAGATAAATCCCATTTCCCTTCATTTCAAAGCATTTTTATCTTTTTTGAAAGTTCAACTTAGACTTAATACTGTTGATGAATCTTTTCCTGATTCCTCCAGTCAGATAGGTAGGAAAAAAAGCTTAAAAAGGAAAGAGTTGAGGTATATAATTACAGCCCCCTCCACACCTGTAATCACCAACCAGACATAATTTGTGAGTGAAATAATTTCAAATTACATTCTCAGGTAATAAAAATAAATAAATTTTAAAAATATATTTTTTTACTATGAACAGTTTTATATCCTATCTATGAATAAACGGCTTCTTCAGATTTCATTTTGGCTGTTTTTTTTCCAAGACAATAAGTGAAATTGTGTGGACTAATCTGTTGTAAAAGCCAGGGACTGTTTCTTGTTGGAGAAAATGAGCATGCACTTGAGGATTCAATATTTATATATTGATTATATATTGTGATTATTCACGAAGAAAGGAAAAACACAGCATTTTCTTTATGCAGTGCCCCAAAGTGCTGCTTTTCATTACAATTCTCAAAAATATTTTTTGCCTTGTGCAAAAGTCGATGAAATTAAAGCTGATAGCTGAATTGAGACAGCATTGGGCAAGAAAATTCCCAGGTCAAAAAGAAACCTTTCACAAACTTTCCATCAGTCTTTCAACACATGACAATTATTATGTTTTTGTGTCTCCTCAGAATTCTTCTCTTATTGAGTCTGACTCAAGATCACTAAGATACGAACTGTGTGGAAAATGTCTGAAAAGCAAGAACAAAATAATAGAAACCTAAAGGTTATTGTAAATGGTATGTTTTCTACCTTTGATCAGACGCCATATGAACAGAAGGTGATTGGAAACACTGGTGAACCTGAAAATGGCATAATATTTACAAAGAATGATAAAGGAAGCCTTTCTTCCTATTTTAAAATGCCATGCTCTTTGAAAATGCCAACTCTGTACTTTTTAAAAGATGTTCTTTCATTTGCTTGTGAAAAACTCCACAAAGAATCCCAGTAGGTGACCCATTGGTGGCCCATGGAACCAACACCTGACTAGAATCCAGATTCTTCTAATGCCTTTTCCTGTTCATTTTCATCCCCAGTAAAGATCTGGATGATCTTTATCATCCAAAATCTTCATCTGTGAGAAGTGATTGATGCCAGCAAAAGAGGGAATTCTTAGTTAATCAGATAAGGGCCTATGGTGACTCTCATTTTCCTGATTCCTAGCTCAATTTCCTGAGGTTCTAGACCACAGAGAGTTTGGATATTGATGTTTGATTTTAATATGATGATAGAGAGAGTTCACTGACAGACTGAGGAGAATAAGTCTTTTAATCTGGAAGTTGAGGAGAACCAAATTGGTAACTGACATTCCGAGGGGAACTCAGGGTTTTTAGGAGTTTCAATGGCCTTGAGGAATAGGTTCACTCCCAAACCATAGGGTACCACACGAGAAGGAGAGAGGCAGTTAGAAGCAGACAAATAAAAGAGAGAAGACCAGTGTGGGACAGAGGAGTTGACTGTAGTGATGCAGGCAGAACCAGAAGTAGGGGACAGGAAGATGAAATGCTCCTAGCAGCCCCTTTCTCCCCTGGTTCTGCAGAGCACAGAGGTGACTCTGACTGCTGGTCTAATTGCAGCATTCTGCATTGTGTCCAATTGTTTATTCTCTTTTCTTTCTTCTTGATATAGTTAACAAATTTCTTTGTGACTAGCAGTGAAATATCTAATTGTATCTGGTTATTGCTTGAGGAAAAGCAATCTAGTCCTTTGAAGGAATCTTATTCTAGAGTAGGAACTGAGCCAGTTGGAGGGAGTTTTCATAATTTTTGAAAGTAATCCCGGGCCCCTGCACTGGGTTGCTGTTAAACCAAGAAGGAGAGAATTAGGAGGAAATGAGCCTTCAGCATGGAGAGCAGGGAGTTGGGGTTTTCCCTAACTGTCCCCTTGGCTTCTTGTATCACAAAAGTGATAGTGGTACAGAGGATAGATCCCTGGTCTGAAGTCAGCAAGGCTCATCCTCACGACTTCAATCTGACCTCAGATACTTTCTGTGTAACTGGAGGCAAGTGACTCAACCCTCTGTTTGCCCCAGTTCCTCCTATGTCCAATGATCTGGAGAAGCGTAGACTAAAATATCCTCTTTTCACTTTATTTTATCTCCTTTTTTTGTTTGCTTGTTTTTGTTCCAGACTGGTTAGTATGGAAATAAGTTCTGAATGGCTTCACATATATCACTGTTTGCCTTCTCAGTGTGTGGTGGAGGCCTCATAGGAGGGAAAGTATTTGCAATTTCATTTTTTAAACGTTGGAAATAAATAAAATTAAATTAAAAATGAAAAACAAATAAATCATAATCATCATAATTATGAATCCAGAGAACTAACGCTGGAGCATTCTGCCCAAGTCTTGGTGGGGGGAGGGACTCAAGGTGCAAGAGGAAGCTGAATGTTCCATGACCTAGGCAGAGATTTGTTTGGATTTATTGTATCTTTTTGTAGTAAGGGTTTTGCATTTCTTCATTTTTTCATCGTTTGGGGGTGGTAGAATGTGGGACAGAGAGAATGTGACCTTTTAGAGTTGAAAGAAAAATAAAATTTAATTTAAAGCAAACAAAAGTCATTGTTGGCAGATTTTGGAGGCTATCGGTGTTGAGTGGCTCATCTAGCTAGCAAGTATCTGAAGCTGGATTTGAACTCAAGAATATGAACCTTCCTGACTATCAGACCCAGCACTCTCAGCATTGTGACACCCCAAAATCTTAGTGTGCCTTTATAATTAAATAGTTTTAATTGTTCTAAATTGTACACAGACTTTTGGGGCTTTGAAAACTTTGAGTCTTTTGTACAGATATTTTAAAAGAAAGGTATCCTTAAAGATAATCCCAAATAGTCTCTTCTATTTATTGCCCTAGGGATGTGGGGAAGGGGGACAAGACACCAAAAGTTTCCCTGACACCTGAAGAGGAATTGGTGGAAGGCAGATGCAGGAGGTGGTTGGGTTATGAGTGGACAAAATGATTCATGGGGAAAGTGCTTAATGGATTCTTTTGCAGCTTTACTGTTCAATAATTTTATGTGCAGAGAAAGTTGATCATGGTCAGCTAGGTGACTCAGTTAATAGAGCTCTGGGCCTGGAGTCAGGAGGACTTGAGTCCAACTCTGGCCTCAGATATTTACTAACTGTGTGAACTTGGACAGGTCACTTAACCCCAATTGCCTTGCCTTCCCCCCTAAAAAAACCTCAAAGTTGATCACCTTTGCAGCATGAATTTAGAAGGCTGGTCTAATTCAGACAATTAACCACAAGTCGGAAAGGAGGCTCTTTTTAAAAATTGATTTGTTTATTTTCTTTTAGTTTACAAGATTCAGTTCCACAATCCCTTGAGTTTCAAATTTTATCCCCTCTCTTCCCCCTACCACCATGATGGTGTGCAACCACACATAGGATCTGCAAATATTTTCCCATTGTACAATAGTTTGGTTTTATAGAAGGGTTGTAACCAATGGAGTGAAGGATGGGAAAAAAGAAACAAACTAAACATGAAAAAGAATGAAAACATGCATTGCTTCAGTGTCCATTTAAACTCTGGTCTTTCTAGATCTTTCTCTGAATGTAGATATCTCCTTTCATCCTGAGACTTGTTGAATTGTCTTATAGCTGTGTGTTGCTGAGAAGAATCCAGTTCATCAAGGTTGGTCATCACACATATGATGTATCTGTGATGGTGTACAAATTTTTTCTGGATCTGCTCTTCTCACTTAGCATCAATTCGCATAAGCCTCTCCAGGTAAACAAGAAGTCTATCCGGAAAGGAGGCTCCTGGACCATAGATTTTCCCATTTTTGTAACCCTGACAATAGTTTTTAATCAACCCTAGATTTAATTGCAGAAAAGAGTCACTGAGGTTTTCTTCTTTGTAAGAAGAACCCTTTAAAACCTCGTGTCTTCTTGGGATGGGTGGCTTACATAGTGCATAAAGAGAATCATCTAATCATGTGTCAGAGAGATCCTGAGAGGACCAGTGAGCTTGTGATTTTTTATAGTGCCATTTGGTAGAGAAATGCTATATTACACTCCCTCACAAGTCAATTTGTAGTAAGGTGCACTGAGTCTTCCTGGAGGCTTCAGAATGGTGGATAAGCCAGTGGATATGAGCAGTTTTTTCTGCTTCAGCCCCTCCAACATCACCTGGAATGCCAACCCACGGCATAACAGCAATAAAATTCTAACAGAGGAAGGAATCTGGGAAGACAGTGGAGTAGGTCAGAAAATTCTGAGCTCTTCCAGATTTACTCCCTAAACAAGACAAAATAACACCTCTTGGTGAATTTAGACCAGTTAACTTAAGGAAGATTTGGGGCAGAATGGTGGTCCTTCTAGGACAAATGGAGAAGATTTGGAGAAAGACCCCAAGATCAACTTTTGGCCCCAGTTAAGTGTAAATCATTCCAGGAGAGCTAGCAAGCCCTTGGGACACCCGAATTGCATGGTAGCCTTGTCCTCAGCTAAAACTCCTGGGCAAGATGGGAAATTGGGGATCTGAGAGGGGGAATATTCAGGGAGCCTCTGCTTACAAGGTATGCCAGGTCCAGCAGTGCTACTAAGAGTTGTTTCAGGGAGAGGAGTCAGCACTCACTCAGTGAATGTAGAAGCAGTGGGGTGGGGACACTTTTGACAGGTACTTACAGGAGAACTGGGTTCTGGGCCTGGATTACAGGCAGAGGGAACAATTGAAAGTCTTAGCCATTGCAGGATTCTCAGGGAGGAAGAGCATTTCCAGCATACTTTGCTAGGCACCATAACTGTTACTTGGAGAGGTAAAGGATCACAGAAGCTGGGCCCAGGACAAAACTCAATAGATAACAGTAAGAAGTCACCACTTCCACATTATAGGATTAGAGGTGACTATAATAATGGGTTGCTAATATTTTTTAAAATGAACAGGCAAAGGAAAAAGAACCCAATTATAGAGAATTACTTTCAGTATAGAGAAGATGGGGGTTCATTTTTAGAGCAGAATCCTGAAGGAAAAAAAAAAACCTCTACTGCCACAAAGAATAATGGTGAATGGTTACATGACCACAAAGAATTCATAGAAAAGCCTAAAAAAGACTTAAAAATCAAATAACAGAGATTAACAGGAAAAAAGGAAGAAAAATAAAAAAACCCAGAAGATTATGAAAAGAAACTTAACCAACTGGAAAAGGATATCCAGAATCTTAAGGAGGAAAATGACACCTTGACAATTAGAACTGGGGTAGAGAAAGCCAGGGAATTCATAAGAGACCAAGAAATAATAAAACCAAATATAAAGCCTTAAAAAATAGAAGAGAATATGAAAACATAAAAATAATCAGTCTTCCTAAAAGCTATGATTAACAAAGAACCTTGGGGTGGCTAGGTGGTACAGTGAGTACTGCAGAGGCCTTGGAGTAGGGAGGCCCTGAGTTCAAATCTTCTCTCAGCCACTTAGCACTTACCAGCTGTGTGATCTTGGGTAAGTCACTTGACACCAACTGCCTTGCCTTCTCTCCTCCAAAAAGGAAAAGAAAAAGGAAGAAAATAGAAAGATCCTTGATATCATAATAGAAGGAATAATTAAAGAAAATTGTCCTGAAGTGTTAGAAAAATTGAAGAAACCAGAAATAGAAACAATCCAGTGATCACCGCCTGAAAGAGATCCTTGGAAGAAAACATATAGGAGCATTACAGGCAAATTCTGAAATCTGCTGGTTAAGGATACCACATCATGAACAATGAATAAGAAACAATTCAAATATGGTAGAGCTACAGTTAGAATTACACAAGACCTAGCAGCAGCTACAGTCAAAGACCCCAGGTCTCAGAACATTGTACATCAAAGAGCAAAAGAACTGGTGTTACTGCAGAAAATATGATGCCCAGAAAAATGAAGTACATTTCTGAATGAAAAAAAACATGGATGTTCAATGTATTGGCAAACCTTGAGGATTTTGTTTCAAAAAGACCAGAAAATTTGACACAGGAGACCTTAGTACAAGGTAAAAATCCAAGACAAATTACAACAGATTGTAATTTAATTTTGTAATTAATTGTATACATTTGTATACATCATATATCACAAAATCATCATAGGTAAGGAAAACACCTTGGAGGCCATCCGCTTCAGCCCTTTTATTTGAAAGGTGAGGAAAGTTAGGCTTTAGGAGTAACTGCCAAGGTTTCTCAGCTGGGCAGCGGCAGAAACTGGATTGAGACTCACATTCTTCAGTTCCAGTATACAATTGTAACTGTAATACAAGACAAATTTTTAATTTTCATACATGGAAACATAGAACATGAGTAACTGTATTAAATGGTCACAGCATTAGGAAGGTTCAGAACCTCTGGCAGAGTCATATTTTATAGGTATTTGAGTTGGCTATGGGGGGAGCCATGGAGTTTTCCTGCTTCTATGCTGCCATCTTGACTCCACCTCAAATGACCATTATTTTATTTATAGTTTTCTGGCCTTATTAGTAAAATGATTAAATTTCCCAGAAATTATATACCTCAGAATTTTATAAACATTTCATTCTCCTGAATAGTCTCTATTGTAGTTGCTATTACTAGCTAGCTGGTATTAGAGGAGAGGTGAGGGATATTGAAAGGAAAGGACTGGAAATGGATTACATGGTAGGTTGTAGGGATAGCTGGGGTTGGTCACTAGATGTGATTTCATTGGTATATCAATGAACTCAGAAGTGAGAAAATTTTCTTTACCAATACTCGTCAGTTCCTTCTCTGTAGCTTATAGCATCTCAGAGAATAGCCTTCATCACTGAGAAGTTGAGTCCATTGCCCAGGGTCACATAGCCAGGATATGTGAGAGATAGGATTAAACTCATATCTTCCAAGCTTTGCAGCTGACTCTCTACATACTAATTAAATTGTTTCTAAAGGCAAGGCAAAACCTAATATTATCAGCCCTCAAGTTGTAGAGAAATATCAAAATACTAAATGCACAGGTGCATTGGGACCATCATCTCTACAAAAAGTGACCAAACCAGTGTACATTCAAATATTGAGCAACAATTTGCCAAATGTCCAAGCCTAAAATTAACAAATGGAGGTGAATCATCTGGGTTTGCCAAGGCTTAAAGATAACATAATGATTTATTTAAAAACGTTGAGGGAAAAGGAGTTGAGAGAGAAGTGGAACACTTGATATATAGTCCAAGGAAGTCAAAGAACAAAGGAAAACACTGTAATCACCAGTATTTTCATAGCAACAATTTAAACAAGTGGAAACACAATGGATATCACACAGTTCCCTTTTATTTATCCTGTATATACACATAGATGACAGGTATACCTATTTAAAACATTTATACAGAATATTTTGCTTTTCAATAGAAGCTTCTATGTGGACTACATGCAAAAAACAAAGCGCCAAGCATCTGTCTTTCAGAAAATATGGTGGAGAATTTGTAGTGACTTTGATGCTCCATTGAAGTGTTGTACTTATCTAAAAGCCCAAACCACTTTTTATCTAGATTGAACATGCACTTCAGGGGATATGGAGTGAGGGAGGAGTCCCTGACAAGATGGGATAAACCTAGGACCTTCCAGAAGCAGAGATTATGGATGTCTCTGGTGTTATAATTAAGAAGAAGGACTGGGGGGGGGGGCTCTTGGCAAATGGTCTAAATTTTTGTGGTAAAAACTTTCAAGTGAGAGAGTGTGGTGAATGGATTCCACCGCAGGCATGGGAAGAAAGGACACATTTTGGCATATCTTCCATAGAGATTGGGACAGTAATCTCATTAGACAGGAACAAAATGTTTGCTTTGGTGCAGGGAGGATCCAGTTGAAGTTAGGTAAGATAAGTTTATAATGAACCCAGTTAGAACTAATCTTGTAATTTCCTTTTGCTCTCTTCAGTTTGATGCAAAGCAAAGAAATAAATGGCAGAAGCAAACTAGGGCTTGGGGTTGGCAAAGCATGATTAGTAATAAGACAAGGGGACAAGTGATTTGAGCACACAAGATATCGCAGAGTTGACAGTTCAGTAAGGGCTCAAGAGAAGAGGAAAGTGTAGTCAGTGATGAGATGAAGACACGAGAAGGAAATGAAAGGGATAGAAACCCCAGTGCATATAAAGAACAGATTTAGTGATCTTAAAGCAGAGGAAATGATACAATGTAAAAGGGACATGATTAGATAAAATAAATTCAGAGTTCTTGAATGAAGAAGTGGGGGACTTTTAAGTGATGACAAAATCACGGATGTCACCATTTCTGTACAGCTGAAGTTGAGCAGGAAATCAGGTGATGGGCATTGAATGAATTGAAGATCTGGGAAGTTACAGAATTTGAAAGTCTGTCAATATGTATGTCAAATCCTCCTATTATGGGATTTGGGAAGAAACATTTGAAGCCTGACACCAAAGTCATTGAAGAAGGAAGGAGAATATCCTGAGTGTCAGTAAATAACACCCTCAAGGGTCATTTTGTGTGATAAATTGTAGTTTGAACCTCAGTGGAGTAGAAGTTGCTCAGTGAAAGTGAAATAGAGACAGTCTAGAAGTATTAATGGTGAGAGAAGAGCATTCCAACTTTCTCCAGCAGGATCCATAATGACTCGGGGTATGAATGTAGCTTGTACTAGAAAAGGTGGCAATAGCAACTGTGGAGGTTATGATGCCAGGAGGGAGCAATGTCTCAGTTATGGTCAGAAGATGGAGGAATTATAAATATTTATGATGTGAGGAATTTGTTCATTATGGAGCAGATATTCCAAAGGAGACAGAAGGAGAAGATAAAGAACGTCGTGAGAAGGACAACAGGAAGCAAGGACTGAGGAGGATGGGGTAAAGAAGTGGAAAGTTAAAGATGGGGACTGGTTTAAAGATCAGGAACAAAGGCTTCAGAGTCACTGGGATGGGATACATATAAGGGAATGCAAACATGCTAGTATTAGCAATGAGTCTAAGCAAAGTATTCACGGCTGGGACAGGATTACTTAGAGGAGGAAGTACTATGCCTGATCGTTGAGACTGAGCCTCCTGGTAAACAGAGATTCTGTATCCTATGAGACCCTAGAAGTCTTGCCTCATAACAGGTAGGACCAGAAAGCAGTATGGAAGCCAGGTCAGCCCTCAAAAATGCCTTGCTTGTCCTAGAGAAGGCCCTAGAGTAGAGAAAATGGAAGCGGTTTTGTCTAAGGTTGGTAATCTGGGCCAGAGCCCTATAGACTTGGGAGGTGGACAGTGATGTTTTTCACAAAAATACACATACATACACATTGCAGGAGATGACTCTCTAATGTAATCTGAAGCTGGAAGTCAACAGACAAGTGCTCAGTGGAGAACCTCCTTCAAACCAAAGCCTAACACATGAGGTGGCCTGGAATGTTGGGCCAGAATGGCATCAATGGCAGCCAGTTATTGGAAGACTGATGCCCAGCAATATTATCAGCTCTCACCAAGGATTACTGATTTGTGGGCTCATCAACTAACTACATCATCAAAAGGGTTTTTAGAACTATTGTGAATTCTTATGGAGCTGAGTAGAATATAAATGAATGAAAAATTATTTATTGTTTACTTTGTACAACACACTTTGGAATTAGGAATACAAATACAAAATGAGGACAATAATTGACCCCAAAGAGATTACATTTTAATTTTGAGAGACAACATGAATAAGAGACCTGCAAGTCCAAGGGACAAAGAGTAGACCACTTGAGCAATTGATATGTCCTTTCTGGGAATGCTAGTTTTGATTTGATTATTATTCCCAAAGTAAAAGGTTAAATTCAAGAAAATTGACAGTGACATTGCATGAAGAGGGCCAGAATGCTGCCACGTGGTGGGTCTGCTTCAGGCCAGTTATGGAGAACTCTCACCAATCTGGACCCATGTCAAGAGCTGGAAGGCTGGCCTGTGTTTGGGGAAGACATTGAGAAAGGAATGAAATGACACTGACCCTTTAAATGAGCTGCCTATGTCCTGAAGCCTCACCAGTTGTCATGAATGTTAACTCAAACAGTCAGCCTGGGGATATTATTAACTAAAACTAGTGAGACCTGGGATTTTCTAGAGAATAAGAAACGGAGTGGGCACTGGGAGCTCTGATACATGAAGGGCTGTCACTTTTTCCAGACTCAGAGTTAGTGTGGGGAAGATGCATATAGAACACAATGGGTTTCCTCTGAGTGGCCTGAGGCAGCTCTTACTGTAAGGGGGACAAGATAGTGATGCTCTAAGGACCTAGGAGAGGCTTCCCTTTGACTTCATGGCTCTGAAGATTTTCTTTGAAACAGGTGTCTAGAGACTTGGGGAAAGGTGCAATCCACGTCCATGTTGTTTGTATAAATGAAGAATGTGGTGAGAGCAGGCTTGCTCAACTCAGTTTCTACTGAGAGACCATTGGGGACATAGACTGGGAGTTATAATGACCATTTACCTTGCTGGGCTTCCAACATTCCGTCACTGGAAAAGGAGTGAACAAGTTCCAGAAGAAGGTGGAGGTAGTTGATGAAGTGATAGCTCCCCTCACTGAAGCAATTGAGGTCTGAGTCCTGAGATTAAGGCAAAGTTGAATTAAAAGAAAGTGTCTTAAGATTCTTCTCTTTTATCAGGTCACATACGATTTCCAAAGAATTTGATTTAAAAATAACTTACCTCACTCATTCTGTTATTCCTTTTAATTTCACAGGTTTGGTTGATTGTACTCCTTTATGCTTTAATCTCTAAGTGTTGTCCCCCATTGTAGACAGGTTCAATCTATTAAATATCACTATGAATGTAATCCATGGAAAAGGTTTTATCATAATCCAGTATGTGGAAATAATACTTTTAACATATCCTCTATGTCTTTAAGAAAGAAACGTGATCCTCGGGAACTGGATGGAGATCTTAAAGTGGAAGGACTTCTTCAAGTTCAAGACCTTATTCATTTCCCAAATAATGCTACTTATACCATGGGTATATTGGGAAACTCTTCAGGATGTTATTTTCCTTATGGATTACAGAGCTTCTTTGCCCACATGTGGACACATGGGATTCCTCCACAGGACAGGCTTATTCACCATTTTTGGACTGTAGAATGATTGTATCTAGTTGTCATTACATAGATCAACAAATTTATATGTCTTGGCATAACGACATCAGTGTCAAGCATCACCATGGGGGATACCTGAAACACAACTGGTTCCATGTCAATGTCCAAGGGAACCCTGAAGTGTGGAAGATGGTGCTCTCTTGGGTCCTCATTAATGCCACGTTTGCCATATTTGCACCCAGCGGGACTTATCTTAGCAAACATTACAATTCTACAGTTCAGGCCTGTTTGGGAGGACAATAAGCCTTTAGGTGATGAAATAAATAATTTGTAAATATTACCATATATGTCCCTTGTTTAATTAAAATGTCCCTTGTTACAACTCTAATCTTTCTGAGTGTGTAGGATAGATTCATGTGATTCCATGTTTTTTGTCCTTGGGCGACCATCTATGGCTATGTTGCCAGTGGAAAATGATCATTGGTATCATTCTCACAGTGATCATACACTCAATCAAATTATTATTCAGCTTCAATTGTCAAGACAAAAAAGATGCATTTCATGTATTATTTTTGTAATTATGGCCTTGTTATCGACTTTCATTAGTAATGTTTCTATATCACTATTGATTGCTGTGGTGCAAAAGGAAATGGTACAAGTAAAATTTTTACATGACTTATCTGTATACATATCTAAAAGATTTTTGCTACAATCTCAGATAAATAAGGATTTTATCAAGATATTAGCAAATTAATGGGTGATTTGCTTTTGGTAGCTGAAGAAGTAGAATTGATGCAGATTAGCTAAAGATTGATTTGTGGCTATCAATATACATATTATTTTATGATTAGTAAGTTATATAATGAATCAGAATATAACATCATACAGATAAGGAATCATCTTAATGGATTGTGAGGTAATCCTAATACTTCTTTGGATATTGAAGAATTAGAAAGTTTGGCTTTTATAATAGAAAAAGAAAGTCATGAAAATATGAAGTCTAGTTCCTCAGCTCAAAGTATTGTTGATCAGATACAGAGAGCTCAAGGTATCTTACCTGGTTTTATGCAGCAAATGTTGAATTTCATGGAATCTGGATAATGATTGTGCTATGTTGTATTTTCCTACCCTTCCTCACTTCCTGTGTATTTTGATTACTGAGACAAATGTCTTACAATATTTATTTAAAACAAGGCTGTTCCAGTGCATAAGAAAGGGAGAGATGCAGAGAACTTCAGGACATTGATAGACCTCAACAGAATGTTCCCCTTCCTCTTGGATACTATCTTTACTGGTAATGATTGTTTGGGATATGTGCTGACCTGTACCTTGCTCAGCTGTTCTGGATATGGTTCATGGTATATCATATGTGTATATCAAATGTTGTTACCAACAGGCAGGAGCTAGAAGGGTTCTGATATATTGTTTTCGTTCTTATTGGAACGATTCCCATGTTTGTGGTCACCTTGAAGTCACAGAGACTCAGACTTGTGGTCATGCAGACCCCCTTCATGTGATGTATATAAGGAGTAAGAATCATTTGTTTGTTGGTTCTGAATGAAATGGATATGTAATAAACATTCTATTGACTACACCCCTGGCTCTTTTCTTCACCATTTGCTAGTCTACTGGCTGTGCTGGTCATAGCTGGTGTGTCATGCTAGGCCATCCTGTGCCACTGTCTCCCATGCCACACAATTCCAAAGTTCTTAAGAGAGACCTTGAGAATGTCCTTGTATTGCTTCTTCTGACCACCATGTGAACACTTGCCCTATGTGAGCTCTCCACAAAACAGGCTCTTTGGTAAGTATATATTTTTGGTTTTGAACAACATGGCTAGTTCATTGGAGTTGTGCTCTCTGAAGCAAAATTTGAATGCTTGGCAGTTAATTCAAGAATGTACCTCAATATCTGCTATCTTATCTTGCCATGTGATCTTGAGAATCTTCCTAAGACAATTCAAATGGAAGTGATTCAGTTTCCTGGCATAGTGCTGGGCTATACTGTCCAGGTTTCACAGGCAAGCAACAATGAGGTCAGCACAGTGACCTTCAGTTTGGTAGTCAGTCTAATACCTCTTCACTCCCATACTTGTCTTCAGAGCCTTGTAAACACTGAATGAACTGTGGCAATGTGTGCATCAACTTCATTATTCGTGTGTACATCCCTAGAAAGTTGTGTGTTTTTCCTTAATTTTTGAAGGAGACCATGACATGAGGAACATTATTACATGGTTTGTAGATGACTTTGATCTGAGTGAGGGAGAGCTCTTCAAGTTCACCAGCCTCACTTTCTCCTACAGAGCCATCTGGGTCCAGTGGCCTGATATTGGTCATTATGGCTGAAAATGGCCCAGGATGCAATGGCCGTTTTAGGGTAAGAACTTTTCAGGTTCTCATGAAGTAAAGCCCATTCATTAAACAGGCCTCTGACCCATTTAATTAGACAAAGAAAAACAATCAAAATGGAAAGGTAAGACTCTCAGGGATGCTGTTCCTAAGAGAAAAATTTACTATGGATATTCACTGTGAGCTAGGAGCATCCCAAATCTAGTCATTAAGTTGAGCTTGGGGAGGGACCTATTGTTGTCCTGTTTCAGACTGAAATGAGTTTAAGGACTGTTCTGTGAGAAAAGATAGAGAAAAAGAAAGAAACAATGAAACAAAGAAAGGAAGGAGTAAAGGAAAAAAGGAAAAAGAATGAATTCTTGTCAGTTATTTAGAGCACTGACAGTTTAACTTTTTTGACCATGATCACAAAGCTGGAACAGGAACCTCTGAGATGGCTAACTTCCCACTGTGCCATATTGCATGTATACACATTTCTCATGTGTGAAAGATCATTTCCACCTGCCAGCTCATTTCTGAAAGGCTGCCTCTGTTTCTCAGACCAAGAAACTTCACATCTTCACCTTATGTCACTCTCATCTACATGATGAATTAGAACTGAAGAATGGAAATATGGACAAGAGACATTCAATTTGCTGTGAGCTGAATTTATTATTTGCAGAGTGTAAAGGAGAGCATTTGACCTTTGGAAGAATGATTTGTTTTAATCTAACAAGTTTGGAGCTAGTAGCTAATGCTCAATTATTGAGACTGATAACTAGGCAGATGGAGAGATGGACAAATGTGTCGATTTGTAGATTCATCACATAGACAGATTGGATCAGTCTTCCAGGCAAACCTAGAAGCAAAGAGAAAAATTGCCTTGGGTTTTAATCCATCAAATTATATTTGGTTTTATCTGTTCCCATATCATTGTATTAGTTGTTCAAGGTGGTCAGAAGCTACTTCCATGTATTACAGAAAGAGTTTCTCCCCAAATGATTGTGTTGATTTAGATTAAAGTTATAGGGATACCCCTATTCTACTGGGTTTTTTTGCTTTGTCCCTTTCCCACTGATTTGATAGACATTCATCTGTTTACTCATGAGTAAAGTCGATGGGCACTAAAAATTTTTTTCATCCAAACCATTAAGGGTATGGCTCCCCCATGGATTTTTAAAGCTGGTATTGACCAATTTTGTGAAGACATTTCCCACACAAACTAAACTCTTCTCCCGATCAGCACAATTCACTTTTTACACACTCTCAGCACAATTCACTTTTTACACACTCTCCTCTTTTTCCTGTGGGTTCCACAGAGCACTGTGGCAGCCATTTGTCTATTGAGAAATCTTGAAGGAAATGTATGGTCAGCAAAAAAATTGGTCCAGGCTTGTAGTGAATGAGTGATGTGAAATGAGAATGGGTAGAAGAGGTGCTGTACTGACACCAAGATCATAAAAAGGGCTTGAAGAAAGCCTCCCCCATGCTGGGTATGTTCTCTAGGCAGAAGGGCAAGGTCAGGAACTGGACAGGAGAAGAGCCCAGGGATGGCCTGCAATCTTCATGTTTGAGGGGAATGCCCACATCAGTGAGATCATAGGTCAACAGAAGTAAAAGGAGATTATAGAATGTCCAGTTGACAGGAACGAAACATTTTTTTTAACCATGCCAGTGCTACTGACTTCTCTAAGTGACTGATTTTTGCATTCCTCAGGTTTACTCTGGTTCTTCCTGAAATGAGTCTGATCCAGGCCCTGGGTAGATGCAGCTGGGGAAGTGAGCACTCAATGAATTGCACCTGGCATTCCCTTGGAATGGACCTGACTGAACTTTGCAGGGACCAAGTGCCTCCAGCTTCCTTTTGCTAAAAGTGATTGGGGAAATTGATGAATGTATTGCCCAGGCAGGAACTGAGCTGATGCTAGAACCATGCGACTTCCTCCCCAGGGCTCTTCCAATGAAAATGATCTGTGAGTCTAAAAAATGTCATTGTCCAGTCATTTGCTGAATCTCAGATTAGGATGTATTGAACAGAGCAGTACACCAGATTTCTCTCCCTCCCTCCCTCCCTCCATCCCTCCCTCACCATCTCTCTCTCTGTAATGTCTGAGCACCACAAGGTGAGGTATTGCTCTTTGCTCATGATTAAAAATGAATTACACTTTTCCCTGTTGAAGTTCAAAACATCTTCAGTTGGATTTAAAAAAACAACACTGGTGGCAGTACGGAGATGGATTACAGAGTGCATGGAATGCCCTCCCCTGATGCCTACTCTGGAGGAATCAATGTCTGCAACTCCCCTGGGACAAAAGGAGTGACAAGTCAACAGACATTTTTACATGTTTTCTGTGTTCCCGAATCTGTCTTAAGAGTCAGAGATAAAACAGGGGAGAGAGATAATTCTGTGGGTCAGAAACCCAAGCAAGGTCAGTGTGGCTGGATCTAAACATAGGTAGAGGGGAGTGAAGTGTAAGGAAACTGGAAAGTTGGAAACAACTTATTTTGAAGGACTTCAAAAACAAAACAGAGGATTTTATATTTGATCCTGGACATATTAGGGAACCACTAGTGTTTATTGGGGTCACAGCTGAGCTTTAGGAATATCCCTTTGGTTAGTCAATGAAGAATGAACTCAGAAAAATCCTCTGCAAGAAAGAAGATGTTCAGACTCTGGCAGGTCCAAGTAATTGAGCTATTAAGGGCCTCACCTGAAGTTGCACCTAGAGTTTCAATTGTAAAACCCAATATCCTGTCCACCACACCACCAAGTTTTCAGGAAGCCCAAGTCATGTTTACCTGGGTTTATTGAGGTCACTCTTGTCCTGCATTCTGAGGATTTGGAAGATATCAATAATATCCATCACGATCATTATGAGTAGGATAATTCCTATAGTACTCCTACAAAAATAAAAAACCCAGCAGACATAAATTTGAGGGCAATTCTACTTCAATTATTAAATCCAGAAGATAATTGTATTTAGTGACTGTGTTCTCAGAGCTCTTAAATGCCTAGCAGTCTCCTGCTTAAACAATGAGGTCATCATCTATTTCTGCTTTATTTAAATCTACACTCCTCAGGAACACTGA
>CM053601.1:12029798-12040525 GCA_028646575.1 Pseudocheirus occidentalis
TTCACATTCTCAACTATGATTATTTGCCTATTTGCCTCTTTTCTATTTTTCTCATAATTCCTTTCACTGTATTCCTATCTCTCCTCACTCATCTATTTTACTTCTACCTGCATCATGCCGTCCTATTCCTTAATCTACCCTCCCTCCAAGAATTCCTCTGTTATCCTCTCCCTCTACCTTATCTCCTTACCCTCTTATTTCTATATGAATTTAAAAGATTTTTTATCCTTCTAAATATACATATTATTCCTTCTTTATCGCATTTTTGTTCATTTACACACCCTTCTATATCCCCCTTATCCTATTCCCTAATACTCATTTATCCTCTCCCTCCCTCCCCAAACCCTTACCTTCTTACTTCTTTCTGAATATAAAAGACTTTTATACCCTTCTAGATAGATGTGTGCGGGCCTGTGTGGGAGAGAGAGAGAGAGAGAGAGAGAGAGAGAGAGAGAGAGAGAGAGAGAGAGAGAGAGAGAGAGAGAGAGAGTGTGCTGAGAGCTATGAGATGAGATGAGAGTTCTCATTCCTGAGGAGAGTTCCAGCACTACCAGCCCTCCTCTCCCATTTAATCCCTCAATATCATGTCTTCCTCTTGTACCTCATTTGTATGAGATAATTACTCTTTTTTGCCTTTTCCTACATAGCTTTGCTTTTTATAATCAGATAATACTCAGCTCTACCTCACCCTTTCTGTCAAACAACCCAATTACTAATGAAAATATTACACATACAGTTTACATTTCCATGTCTGAAAATTAAACAATTTGTCTTTATTGAATCTGTTGTAATTTGTCTTTGATTTTTGCCTTGTATTTCTCTTAGATCTCCTACATAAAATTTTTTTTGTCTTTTTGAAACAAAAGCCTAAAAGTCTGTCAATACGTTGACCATCCATGGTTTTTTGTTGTTGTTGTTGTTTTCATTCAGAAATGAACTTCATGTTGCTGGGTATGATATTTTCGAAAGTAACCCCAGTTCTTTTGCTCTTTGATGTATAGTGTTCTGAGACCTGTGGTCATTCATTGTAGCTGCTGCTAGGTCTTGTGTAATTCTAATCGTGACTCCAACATATTTAAATTGCTCCTTATTCATTGTTCATGATGTATTATCCTTAACTGGCAGATTTCAGAATTTGGCTAAAATGCTCCTATAGCTTTTCCTCCAAAGATCTCTTTCAATTGGTGATCACTGGATTTTTTTCTATTTCTACTTTTCTGAGTCGTTCTAACACTTCAGGGCAATTTTCTTTAATTATTCCTTCTATTGTTTTATCAAGATTCTTTCTATTTTCTTCTTTTTTTCTTTTTCTTTTTGGAGGGGGGAAGGCAAGGCATTTGAGGTCAATTGACTTACCCAAGATCACACACCTGGTAAGTGTGAAGTGTCTGATGGAAGATTTGAATTCAGGTCCTCCCTACTCCAGGGCTAGTGCTCTTTTCATTGCACCACCTACCCTTGCCAAGATTCTTTCTTAATCATAGCTTTCACATACTCTGATTATTTTTATGTTTTCTCTTCTTTATTTGTTCTCCATATCAGTTGTTTTTCTTATGTTTCATATTCTCTTCTATTTTTTCATTCTTTATATTTTATTTTATTATTTATTGGTTTCTTATGATGGGGTTCAGTGACTTGCCTCCAGTCACACAGAAAGTGTCTGAGGTCAGATTGAAATCATGAGGCTGAGCCATCCTGACTTCAGACCAGGGAGTCTATCCTCTGTACCACTATCACCTTTGTGATGCAAGATTCCAAAGGGATAGTCTGGGAAAACCACAACTCCCTGCTCTTCATGCTAAAGGCTCATTTCCTCCTTAATTCTCTCCTACCTGGTTTAACAGTGACCAAGTGGAGGGACCCTGGATCACTTTCAAAAATTAAGAAAACTTCCCCCCAACTGGCTCACTTCCTACTCTAGAATAAGATTTCTTCAAAAGACTAGATTGCTTTTTCTCAAGCAACAACCAGATACAATTAGACAGTTCACTGCTAGTCACCAAGGAATTTATTAACTATATCAATAAGCAAGAAAAGAGAAAAAACAATTGGACATAATGCAGAATGCTGCAATTGAACCAGCAGTCAGAGTCACCTGTGAGCTCTGCAGAACCAGGGCAGAAAGGAGCTGCTGGGTGCACTTGATCTCCCTGTCCCCTGCTTCTGGTTCTGTCTGTGTCACTACAGTAAACTCCTCTGTCCCACACTGGTCTTCTCACTTCTTGTTTGTCTGCTTCTATCTGCCTCTCTCCTCCTCATGTGATGCCCTACAGTTTGGGAGCAAGCCCCTTCTTTGAGGCCACTGAAACCCCTAAACAAACTGAGTTCCCCTCGGAATGTCAGTTACCAATTTGGTTCTCCTCAAGTACCAGATTAAAAGACTTGTTCTCCTCAGACTATGAGTGAACTCTCTCTATGATCCTATTAAAAGTAAGTATCAATATCCACATTATCTGTGATCCAGAACCTCAGGAAATTGAGCTAGGACTCAGGAAAAAAAGAGTCCATCATAGGCTCTTATCCAATTAACTAACTAACTCTTTGCTTCCATCAATCAAATCTCACGAATGAAGATTTTGGATGATAAAGATCATCCAGATCTTTACTGGGGATGAAAATGAACAGGAAAAGGCATTGGAAGTGTCTGGATTCTAGTCAGGTGTGGGGGTTCTATTGGCCACCAATGGGTCTCTTACTGGAAACTGGCAATTCTTTGCGGAGTTTTTCACAAGCAAATGAAAGAACAACTTTAAGAAAGTACAAAGTTGGCATTTTCAAAGAGCATGGCATTTTTAAATAGGAGGAAAGGACTCCTTTATAATTCATTGTAAATATTATGTGATTTTCAAGTCCACCAATGTTTCCAGTCACCTGCAGTTCATAAAGTGTTTGATCAAAGGTAAGAAAGTTATCATTTACAATACCCTTTTGTTTCTATTATTTTTGTTCTTGCTTCTATGTTCAGATATTTTCCACACACTTCCTATCTTAGTGATCTTAAGTCAGATTCAGAATAAGAGAAGAATTCTGAGGAGACACAAAAACATAATAAATGTCATATGTTAAATGACTGAAAGTTTATGAATGGTTTCTTTTTAACCTGAGAATTTTCTTGGACAAAGCTGTCTCAATTGAGCTATCAGCTTTAATTTCATCAACTTTTGTATGAGGCAAAAAATATTTTTGAGATTATTTTTTAATGTAAAGTGGCACCATAGTTAACTGCACAAAGAAAATGTGTTGTTTTTCCTTTATTGGTGATTATATATTGAATCCTCAAGTACATTCTCATTTCCTCCAACAAGAAACACTCCCTGGCTTTTACAACAGATTAATCTAGATAATCACAGAAGACTCCATTTCATTTATTGTTTTGGGGGAAAAAACAGCCAAAATAAAATTTGAAGAAGTTATTTGTCCATGGACAGGATATAAAACTGCCCATAACATGAAAAATTATTTTTAAATTTATTTATTTTGATTACCTGAGAATGTAATTTGAAATCATTTCACTCACAAAATATGTCTAGTTGGTGATTACTGGTGTGGAGGGGGCTGTAATTATATACTTCAACTCATTCCTTTTTAAGGTTGTTTTTCCTACCTATCTGACTGGAGAGATCAGAAAAAGATTGGTCAGCAAACTTATGTCTAAGCTGAACTTTCAAGAAAGATAAATATACTTTTAAATAAAGTGAAGAGGGATTTATCTATCATGGCATTCAAGGCAAAAAAACCAAGATGTGCAAATATATGAAGGTGGCACATGAAATGTCCACTTCTTGAAATACTATTAAGTCAAATGTGGTTGCAACATGTTGTGTTTGAACTGAAGTTATATGAGAGAAAAAAGGCAGGAAAAAAATTACACTGAAGTAAGATTCTGAAAGACAGTGGAATTTGTATTGTCAGCCTAGGAACAAGGAGCGAGTTGAATTTTTTGGGCAGGAGGTGACATTGTTGGTTTTAGGAAAAGGTTAGGTAGGTCAGTTTTTTAAATTCTGTGGTGGACTAACTGGAGAAAAGACAAAATAAAAGCAAATAACTTCAGAAGTTATTGCAATCATCTTGGTAATGATGATGGAATTTTAAGCTCCGAGGCTGGCTATGTGAATGAAAAAAAAAAGATTGATACCACAGATGCTGTGAAATTGAGCAAACAAGTATTCATGATTGGTTAGATATTGGGATGAGGGAGAGGGAAGAGGAAAGGAGTATTCTGAGGGTATGAATGTGGGTGAATGGGAACATGATGGTGCCACCAGAAAAAAAAATAAGAAAGTTGGGACAAGGGACAGGCCTAAGGTAAAAAGTGATGAAGACCATTTTGGACACTTTGGATCCAATGTACATATAGCACTTGAGGATGCCAAGAAGGCTTTTGGTACAAATAGCCAGAATTTTCGAGAGAAATGAAAATTCGTTGTAAAGATCTAGAAGTCAACTGGAAAAAGGCACCAGACCATGGGAGCTAAGGAGAAATCTAATGAGGGAAAGAGCAGAGAGTGGAAAAAAGGATGCAAGATGCACACTTGGGAGGTCCCACATGAAGGTGATGATGCAGCAAAAAAGTCAAGCTAAAATACAGATTCCAGTGTCTTTTACAATCGACTCCTGAGTCATTTTCCCTGCCTTTTCTTCTTTCATATGATTCCTTTCAAGCACACCATAATCCAAACAAACAGCACTTAATAGCATTTCCCAAACCTATCTACCCCCTCCATCCTTTTCCACACCCTCTCCTGCCTGCCTTTAATGCAGAGATAAATAAATCCCTGTTCACCTCCACTTCAAAGAATCCTTACATTTCTAAAAGTCTCAGCTCAGACTTCATGTTGTTAATAAATCTTTTTCTGAGGCCTCCAGGCATTAGTATGCTCTCCGTTTTCAGACTGCCTTGAGTTTCGGTATCTTCGTATATTGTGCAGTCTGTCCTCTTAAAAGTGGTGGCTATAAGTTAATAGAGGACAGAAAGTGTTGTTTGTATATGATTGTTTTAAAGCACAGTAACTCACACTTCTTTTTTTTCAAGTTACTTCTTTTCTAGTGCACTACGGATATGAGAGGCTTCTTTCATAGAAATTTCCAACAGTAACATGATTTCCAAACTTCTCTGAATGGTATAGTTGTTGAGAATAGTCCGGTGTGCTAATAGGTTAAGTAACTTCCCCCAAGTACCAAGCAGGATGGGATAGAAACAGACTATAAATCTCATTCTTAGGCTTTATTCCTTCCACCTTGGTACATTGCTTGCTTATTATTGGTGGTTATGGTGTTTGTGATGGTGATCATACTATTGCTGGTGATGGTGGTGGTGGTGGTGGTAATGGTGATGGTGGAGGTGACAGTGGTGACAGTGATAGTGGTGGTGCTGGTGGTGATAGTGATGGTGGTGGTGGTGGAGATGGTGCAGATCGTGCAGATGGTGCTGGCGGTGCTGATGGTGGTGGTGTGGTGGTGGAACTGGGGGTGGTGATGGTGGTGGTGGTCCATCCATCTTGAAGAGGACAAATGACACCACTAGAGTAATGCCTTTACTTCTCTGAATTGGATTTAAATGAGGCAGAGCTGCACAAAATTGTCAGCCTCATTCTGGCCACTTCATTGCAGGTACTTAATAAAGGTTATGATCATTGAATCACAGAATCTTAGACTGAAAGAGTCCCAAGGGGGACCTAGAATAAGCCAAACCTGTAGAAGAATCCCTCCTACAATACACTGAGAGGTCACATGCCATAGTAGATAGAGGGTTACAACTGGAATTGGCAAGATCTGGGTATAAATCCTGTCTCACACACTCACAAACTGTGTTATTTAAGGAACTTACATCCCAAGTATGAGTCATCACATCCTCTGCATGTTGATCTGCCCAGACTGACACAAGGATTAAGAATCTGATATTTTAGTTTTCAATATTGAACATTCAACTATGAAACTTGCCTAACAAGGTAATGAAATGAGTTCTTGGCATGGGTGGATACGGAAAATGAGCATTAACTCAATATTTGTTCATAATCAGTGAGGACAATTCAAGGTCACTATAAACATTATTGACCATCACCAAATTAGTATATCAATAAAGGCAGAGTTTAAATAGCTCTGAGATACTCTGAAACCCATCCTCTCTTGAAATATTTCTCCTTCCAGTTGCCTGTCTTAGGTAATATTTCCAAAACATCGAGTAAGTTTTTGTTCTAACCTGTCACTATTGGCATTTTATCAATGAAAAAATAAATTCTAGGAATAAAGAATGAAATATATCAGATAATAATGGTTTATAGAGAAAGGCTGATACTTTTTTTAGTATTTAACATGAGTATATTTGGTGTGGGGAAAGGGAAATTAGATGGAATTAAAGATCTAGAAGAGGTAAAAACTGCAGAATCCATCTGATACTATCAATTCATTTTACAGATGAGGAAACTGGGGTTCAGGCAGGTTAAGTAACTTCCTGAAAGTCTCACAGTTACTAACATGTAGGAGAACTAAAGATGGTCCATTTTTCAGAGAGGGCAACATGGAATTTATAAACTATAGGTTAGCAAGGGGACTACGAGTGTCATGGAAATAACAGTCCAAATGCCCTAAAAATAGAATTGGTCAAATAAAATGCATTAACTAGATCATCTGGCATACTGCTCTCCACTTGACTCTTTGCCAGTCTCCTCATTCCGAAAATGAGCCTTTCTCTTATTTTGCCTTTCTGTTTTAATATCACCTCACCGCTTTGTGCTCCTCTACCTTCTTTCACAGTCCTGGAACCTTGGAAGTCTTTTCCTGAAATGACTACTTACCCCACTGAAGGAGAGTCACCTGCTTAACTCACTCCTGTCCTCTGCTACCCAAATGCTCCTCTCTTCTAGCTTTCCTTCATCAGATTTTTTCTGCCTCTGCTTTCTCCTCTGCTGCTCTTCTTTCCTGCACCAATGTGTTTTTGTTTTTCTTCATTTGAGTTCTTTTCCCTTCAACCCCAAAGACTTCCCCTGGAGCATCTTAAATATCATTAGGTTTGGCAAATAGAGTAAATTGGATATTCTTCCCAAGATATAGGGTGGTGTTGTCCCCAACTCATGTTTTTTTAATCCAAGTAATTCAGTTTTTGTTTGTCTGACTTTGGTGGTAATGCCATGTATTTGTTAGGAGTAGGTAACTACAAAGATTGAGTGACAATAGGAAGGAATGGAAGGAGAATTAAACCTAATTTCTACAAATTAAGTTAGAGAACTGGAATTGGAATCAGGAAGGCTCATGTTCATGAGTTCAAATTTGGCCACAGACCCTTACTAGCTGTATGACTCTGGACAAATTTCTTACTTTGTTTGCCTCCACTTCTTCATCTGTGAAATGATCCAGAAAAGGAAACAGAGCTAACCTTCCAGTATCCTTGCCGCAAAACCCCAAATGGGATCACGAAGACTCAGGTGTGATTGAAATGAATGAAAAACTGAGCTAGAAGAGATCTCATTGGGGTATCGAGTCTGATTCGTATTGGAACAGAATATTCTCAATGATAGACTCGACAAATGGTCATCTAGACTTTGGATGATATCTACTGGTGGTGGTGACAAAGGGGAGTGGGGCTTACCACCTCCCATGGCAGACCATTCTTCTTTGGGATAGCTCTAGTTATTAGAATGTTTTTCTTTCCATGAAACCTAAAGTTTCCTCTTTGCAATTTCTACCAGTGAGGTCATGTCCTCTATCCTGAGGCCATCACTGAATAGTGGGCTATTGCACCTTTGGAAGTGGCTGCTCTATGGTCACCTTAAACTCTCCAGGATCAAGATAGAAGTCATTATCTCTCCCCCATCCCCAAGTCCATCCCTATTCTGAACTTACCTTTCTCTGTCCAAATGGTAGGGAGTGTCAAGGAGAGGGAAAGAAATGGGAATGTTTTAAGTACCTGATATGAGTCCATCACTGTGCTATGCACATTATGAATATTATCCCAGTGGAGCCCCTTACCCCCAGTTACACCGAAATAAAAATTCATTCTCACCTATAACTAGTGGCTCTACCAACTATCTAGTCACTTACCAGATTTGAAGGATTCTGGGTCTCAGATATCTCTGAAATCCATCCCCTGCTAGATTAGGTGAAACCCTCATCACATCTCACCTGAATGACAACAATCACCTCTTCATTTGTCTCCCTGCCCCTAGACCAGTTGCTCTCAACCTTCCTAATGCTGCAGTCCTGTAATACAGCTCCTCGTGTTGTGGTGACCCCCCAACCATAAAATTATTTAATAATGTTAAATTATTTAATAGTTAATTTAATAGTTAAAGGGTCACAGCATTAGGAAGGTAGAGAACCACTGTTCCAGACTGTCCCTTCTTCCATCCATCCTCCCTACAAGTGACAATTGGATATTCCTCAGGCACAGCTCTGACCAGCCAACTCTTCTGGTTCTTAAGTTCCAGAGGCTCTAGGATAAGATCTGACCCTTCTGTTTAACAATCAATTTCAGATCTAAATTTCTAGTCTTTTTACACAACTTACTTTCATGTATAAATACAATATAGTGAAACTTTCCTTCTTTTTGCTGTGCTTTACACATAATCTTGCACCCATCTCTCTTTTCCATGGCTTTGCACGGGTGGACCCCAAGATACTAATCTATTTCCTCCTTGTCTCCTCTGCTTTGAGTCTCTCACTTTTCTTCTGCAAAGCTCCTCATCAGTCACTTCTCCCACCAAAGTCTTTTCCTTGTCTTGCAGATCCTGATGCCTTTGATTTCTTTTTAATAGTGTTTGTCCATAGTTAACCTATAATTTATAGTTTGAATGTAGTTGTGTGCTATTTGGGACATGCATGCACATGTTATTCCTGTTGATTCAATGTAATCTCCTTGAGAGCAAGGACCAGTCACTTCATGTCTTTGTCACCCATAGCACCAGCTCCATACCTTCCTTGTCTTTAGTGAGTGCATGAGAAATACTTCTTCAGTGATTGATTGACAGGGTCAGAAAATCCCAGTTTTAGTCCCAACTCAGCCGTTTACTCTCAGGGGATCTTCCCTGTATTGAAATTCCCACATCTTTAAAACCTGGGTGCTCATATTTGTCCTGCTTGTTCCCTGTTTTGAATATCAAATAGGACAACAGATAACAGTCAGTCTTTATATAGCACTTCAAAGTTTGCAAAGCTGTTTATGAATATCTCATTTTATCCTTATAACAGCCAGAGGGAAGTGCAATTATTATACTAATCCGAGTAAACTGAGGGAGGCAGAGGTTGCCCAGAATCACACACCTAATAAAAATCCAAGCAACACAGATTTTCCTGAATTCCGGTTCAACTCTGTCGCCTGGCTGTCCCAATAGATGACAGAAGTATTTCTAAAGATGTAAATTCTGCTGTAAATGTGAGCTTTTGCTAGGCTACTTCTAGTCTGAAGTCCTCACCTAGAGATATGAAAAATGTGTATCTCTGGGACTCAATTGTCTCATCTGTAAATACATTGGAACACTGACCTTGAAAGGTTGAGATATAAGGATGAGACTGTGTGATTCATGTAAAGAATATTGATACCTTCATCGCTTTAGACTCATGAGGTAGAAAAATTCAAGGTATATTGAGAGATCTGGCCTCAGAGCCAGGAAGTCTGATCTCTCTCACTCACCCTGGCTCTGTGACCCAGGGTAATCTCTTCACCTCTCAGGGTCCCACACAATGTTCTAGGACTCTCAATTGCAGAGAAGGTACTTTGGTAGAGTTTGTTCTTCAGAAAAGACTATTTGGTCTTCAGAAAAGACTATCAGTGACACCTTGAAGACTTGGTACTTTTCCTTTCTACCATAAACTTTATTGTTACCTAAGGCTCTCAAGCACAGAATTCACAGGAGACAGGGAAATATTCCCAAGTCTTAAGGGCACAACCAATTCAATCTGGATACTTGAGCATTGCCTGAGTTCCTTCTCTACAATATGAGATGATATGGGATGACTGATATGGGAAACTGTGGTCATAATAATATTTCTGGAGGAGGGCGGAGCCAAGATGGCGGCATAGAAGTAGCAAAGCACCACAGCTCCCACACAAACACTCTAAAAAACTCATAAAATGGGACTCTAAAACAGATTTTCAAGCTCCAAAACTCTCCACAAGACAGAAAGCACATCTGTTGCTACAGGCAGCGCAGCAGGCAGGGCTCTTCTCAGCAGTCTGGGACCCGGGGCGAAACCCCGGCCAGCTCAGGCCCTGGGGCATCAGGCGGGGAACCGGCTATAGGAGAGCAGATCTGCTGCACTGGAGGCACAGTTACCACATCTATAAGGCCAGAAGGAAAAAAAGGCTAAGAGAAAGGTCAGTGGATTTTGCTAACTCGGGAGAAGAGCGGGTCCTGCCAAATTGCTCCCAGGGCAAGGAAGTAGTGGGAGGCAGCCGTAACAGCAGGAACGTGTGAGAGCCGCAGCGGCCTCCACTGGGCTGCTTCAGAGCCCTCGGCCTGCAGATAGCAGGGGGGCTGATGCGATCCATCCAGGCCAAGGGCTCTTGCATTGAGTGGCCTGGATCTGGATCGTGGTCTTGAGTGGTGGTCCTGGGGTGCACTTTCAGTGAGCTAAGGCTGGGAGGTGGAGCTGCAGCACCCCACTAAGAGCTCCGGCAGCTGTGAGGGCCCCAGCAATTTGGGACAGAGCTTTCCCCCTCCAGGAAGCAAGAGTTCCACAGAGCTAAAAAAAAAAAACAAGCAATTAATAGACTGGCCAACATGAGAAAAAGG
>CM053601.1:12041025-12065696 GCA_028646575.1 Pseudocheirus occidentalis
CTCCTAAGGCTGTTACATGGATGAAATGAGGCATTCATAAAGAGCTTTGCCCACTTTAAAGTGCCTTACAAAGACTGGTAATTATGTGCTGTCTTCTTTGATACTCACAGCAGAGAATAAGCAGAAAAAATGCTATTACCCTAATTTTGAGGGTATATCAATTGCAATATAGGGAAGTCTCCCTGATAGTAAAGAACAGATTCTGAAATCAAACAAGAGTTTTATGACCCTGTCAAGCAATCAATCAGCAATTATGTCTCAGCAACTCACTACAGGCAAGGCAGAGTGCTGGTGATGAGTGTGACAAAGCCATGAACTGTACAGTCCTTGCCCTCAATGAGATTACATTCTATCTAGAGGAATAACATGTGAACACATGTTCCCAAGGATATAAAAACTACTTTCAAAGCAAAAACTATAGACAAACCACATAATACAGAGATCAAAGGCATATTCTGTGGGAGGGCAGGTACCAGGACTTGGGGGGATTTGGAAAAGCCTCTAGTGGGAGATGTGACTGATGATGAGCTTTGAAGAAGAAAAGTGAAAGATTTAAGCAGAGAAGACAAGGAGGAAATATATTGCAGTCTAGGGGAATGACCTGTGCAAAGTCACGGAGAAGAGGGATGGATGAAGGACGATGTGTAAAGCACAACATGAAGAAGGCCAGTTTGGCTGGTCTGGATTTCTACATGAACATAAGCAGTGTATAAAAAGCCTAGAAATGTAGGTCTGAATTGGTTCTGAATCAGAGGGGTCATGTCTTATCCCAGAGTCCCTGGAATTTAAGGAGCAGCAGAGTGACTTGATCACAGTTGTGCCTGAGGAATGTCTCATTGTCAGCTGTAGGAAGGATGGAGAGACTAGAGACAGGAGATCAATGAGGAGGCCATTGTCATCATTTAGGTGAGAGGTGAGAAGTTCCTGACCTCCTCCTAAATGGGATAGATGTGGAGACGTGGCAGATACAGAATCATTCAAATCTGATAAGTGATTGGATATTTGGGGAGAGGGAGTAGTAATGTGGGAGGATGAATTTTTATAGTGGGTTAACTGGGAAGATGGGCTTCAGATAGGATATCTATAAAAAGCATAGCAGTGACTGACACTTTGTAGGTACTTAATAAATTCTCTTTTCTTTCAGTATCTCTGTTCCTCTCTCTATTTACTCTGACATAAATAGGTAAGTTAAGAATAGGGTTGGGCTTGGGAGCGAAAATAATGATTTCTGTTTTGATCCTGGTGATTTTCAGTATAAAACAGTCACTCCAAAATGTCCAGTAGCACCCTTGATGGCTAGGTGGAACTGGGGATCAGGAGAGAAAACACGACCTTGTTGGTAGAAATTGTAAAGAGCAAGCTTTAGATTTCATGGAAAGAGTACTAACCTAACAATTAGAGCTACCCAAAAGAATAATAGTCTGCCATGGGAGGTGGTGAGTCCCACTCCCCTTTGTCACCACCTCCAGTAGGCGTCCTATAAAGTCTGGGTGACCATTTGCATAGTATATTGTTGAAAATATTCTGTTTCAGTATGAATCAGATGAGATATCCCAATGAGGTTCCTTTCAACTCTGTTATGTATTCATTTCAAATGCTTCTGACTCTTCATGATCCATTTGGGGTTTTTGTGTCAAAAATCCTAGAGTGCTTTGCCATTTCTTTCTCCAGGTGATTTTTCAGAAGAACTTGGCAAACCAGGTTAAGTGACTTACCCAGGGTCACACAGCAAGTGAGTTTCTCGGGCCAAATTTAAACTCATTAAGATCAGTCTTCCTGATTCAAAGGCTAGTGCCCTACCCACTGGGAGAGCAACATTTGTGACAATAGGGCTAAATCCCTTTCCCTCACCACTTATCGTCACGCAGTCATTGTTCCTTTCCACTCCTAACAAATACATGACATTTATACAAAAGACAGGCAATTAAATAAACTAGAGTAAATCAATTTTTAACAAATATGTGTTGGGGACAGCTAAACCCTATAACTCAGTAAGCATAGTAAATTTACAGTAAATTTGCAAAAACTACTGAAATTTAAGATGCTCTAGGGGGAGATTTGGGACTGGAGGGAGAAGATTAGGGAATAGAGGTCAAAAAAAGAAAAACAAAAACATTGGTGCAGAAAAAAAGAAAAGTAAAGGAGAAAGCAGAGAGAACAAATCAGATGAGGGAAATCTAGAAGAGAGGAGTAGTTGGGTAGTGGAGGAGGGGAGGAAGTTAAGCAGATGACACTCCTTCAGGGGGAGAACAAGTCATTTTCAGAGAAGACTCCCCAAATTCCTACACTGGGAGAGAAGGCAGAGGAACATAAAGTGCTATAGTGACATTGAAGAGCAAGCCAAAATCTGAACTTATTTTCCAAATGAGGAGATGAGCAAAGAGTCAAGTGTAGAACAGTATGACTGGCTGTCCAGTTACTCCAATTTTTTTCACTAGTTCTACTTCTAGGGTAGTTGTTCTGTTCATTTCCATGACCCTCACAGTCCCCATGGTAATTACTAGTTTATAAAATCCCTATTGCCCTCTCTGAAAAAAGGGCCACATCCACTTCTTCATTATCTTACCAGATGTGAGGCTTCAGCCAAGCTACTTAACCTGTTTAGCCTCAGTTTCCTCATCTGTAAAAATGAATTGGTTGAACTTGAAGGTTTCCAAGGGTTTTACCCCTTTACAATCTATAATACCATCAGACCTCCCTTTGCCCACACCAAATATATGTTTAATGTTTAACATTCATTATAATTATGAAGCATTTTTATCTTATACATTTTATACTTCATTCCTTACATCTATTTTAAGATGCCCATGCAGTGATAGGTTAGAACAAAACATTGACTTAATATGAAGGAAATATTACCTAAGGCAGGCAACTGGAAGAGGAGATCTTCTTTCAAGAGATGATGAATTTTGGGGTATCTCAGAGGTATTTAAATCCTGCTGTTAATGATATGCTAATTTTGTGGTTTTAAATAATGTCAGTAGTGACCTTGAATTTTCATCACTATGAACAAATATTGATTTAGTGCCCATTTTCAGTTCCCACCCAGGCCAAGAAGTTATTTAACAAGGGAAGTTTCATAACACACCATATAGTTGAAGCTTCCAAGTTGAAAACTAAAATATCAGACGCTTAATCCTTGTCAGTCTGGTCAGATCAATGTACTTGATCAAGCCTGTGATGACTCACAATTGCAATATATGTTATTTAAATAACACAATTTGTAAGTCTGAGTCAGGATTTAAACCCATCCTGTCAACTCCCATTATGGCTGTCTATATACCATGGCATGCTATAATTGTAGAAGGTAAGCTTCAGGTTTGTCTTAATCTAGGTGCCCTCTTGGGTCTCTTTCAGCCTGAGAATCTGTGATTCAGTGATCATAGCACTTATTAAGTATCTATAATGTACTGGCCAGAGTGAGGCTGACAACTGTGGGCAGCTCTGCCTCACTTAAATCCAGTTCACACCCCAGTCAAGACATCACCCTTGTGTCAGTTGTCCTCTTCAGGAATCAAAGATTACCATCCCACAAAAAGAAGAAGCAGTCAATGTACAATGCTGAAAGAAAGTACCACCTAATAATGGGGTTCAGAGTCTGCTTCTGACCCATCCTGACTGGGTCGCTGGAAGGAAACTAGACAAGTCTCAATGACTATGCCATTCAGACAAGTTTGTGATCCACATTTGTGTATGGAATTTCCACAGAAGTCCTTCATGTCTATTGTGCCCTAGAAGGTAAAACTATTTTTTAAAGAAATGTGAGTTAGGGGCGGCTACGTGGTGCAGTGAGCAGAGCACTGGCCCTGGAGTCAGGAGGATCTGAGTTCAAATTTGACCTCAGACACTTGACACACTAACTAGCCGTGTGACTTTGGGCAAGTCACTTAACCCCAACTGCCCTCCAAAAAGCAAAAAAACAAAAAACAAAAAAAAAAGAAATGTGAGTTACTATGTTATAGACCAGCAATATAAAAACAAACCTATTTCTGCTCTCAATTAACTTACTGTCACTGACTGGAAGTGGAAAAGTCTACAACATACACAGAGAAAGGCAAGGCAGTCTGAAGATGGAGGAAACACTAATTAGTAGCAGCGTTTCTCAACCTGTGGGTCATGACCCCTTTTGGTGTTGAACCGTGTCGCCTAAGACCATCAGAAAACACATATTTCCCATGGTCTTAGGAACCAAGACACGACTCCTATATCCATCTCCAAGAGGGTTCGCCCACATGCAGATACACCCACATATGAGTACTAAAGGGTCACGTCATTTGGTAGGTTGAGAACCACTGCTAGAGGGATCAGAAAAAGTTCATCAGCAACAGAACATCTAAACTGAGCCGTCAAGAAATTTAAGAGTCCTGTGAAGTGGAGAACAGGCCTTTATCTATCACTGAAATAAAGGCAAGCAGGATACGGTATAGAAATGCATGGAGATGACTGGAAAAACTGCATAACTTGGAAATAACAATATTTATAATGGATTTGGTAAATGTTATTTAGTACAATTTGATTGGATCATGGTGTGCTTGGCAGGAGCACTGTGAGAAAGAAAAGGCAGGGAATGACTTTGGAGTCTGACTGAGAAAGACAGTAGAATTTGAATCTTCACATAACTCTCTTGCTGCATCATCACTTGCACATATGATACCCCAAAGTCTGTGTCTTGCTCCCCTTTCTCTTCTTTCAACACTCTCCCTCAACTAGAGTCCTCCTCATCTCCTGTGGTGTCAATTATTATTTTTCTGCAGGTGATATCCAGATCTCAACACCCAATCTTGATCTCTCTATCCAGAAGTGTAGCTCCATGTTACCAAAGGTCTTCTTGGCATCCTCAATGGATGTGCTAGAGACTGATAGAATCCACAGTATCCCAAAGTGTCCTCATCCCTCTCTACTTTAAGCCTGTCCATTATAGTAAGTTAGCTATATTTGCTGTTGGCACCACCATGCTCCCAGTCCCCTATATTCATATCCTCAGCTAAGCCTTTCCTCTGCTGTCTCCCTCATCTAACCTATCATGAAACCTTCTCGACTCAACTTTCACAACATCTCAGTGTCCATTCCTCTTTTCCATTCACATAGTCATCATCTTAGCTTAAACTTGCATTGTCTTCACTGAATTGATTGATAACCTGTTTCTTTGTTTTTGGTTTCTTTTTTCTCTAGTCAGTGCACAACAGAACTTCCAAAAGTCGTCTTCTTAATTTTTTGAAACCAACAATGTTACCTCCTGTTCAAAAAAACTTAACTCACCCCCTTCTTCCTATTAGGTTAAAATACAAATTTCTTTGTCCTTCACAATCATACTCCAGTGTTATTTTCCATGCCTTTTCTCTCATGTAGTATTCCTTTCACACACACTATATTGCAACTGAGTTATTTCCTAAGCGTTTCCAAAACTCAATATTCCATCTCCCACCACCATACCTTTGCACACCCTCTCCTCTTTGCCTTTAATGCCATGATACATAGATCCCCATTTCCCTCCCTTTCAAAACAAGGTATGGAGGGACATAATTATAGTCCCCTTCCCCAAATAATCCCAAAGTAGACATAATATGTGAGTGAAATAATTGCATATGAAGTTCTCAGTGGTTGAAAAATATGTTAGAAATATTTTTTCATGTATTTGCATTTTCATATCCTGGCTATTGACAAGTTAACTTTTTCAAACTTCACTTTAAGATTTTTTCAAAAACAGTAAATGGAATGGAGTCTTGGGAGGTGAGCTAGATAAATCTATTTTTAAAGGCTCAGGCAGTGTTTCCTATTGAAGGAAGTGAGAATATACTGGAGGATTCAACCAGTAATCAATGATCCTGATTTCTTTTTGAAGTTATTTAAAATGTGATTTTTTCATTAAAATTCAAAAAGATATTGCCATGAATTTTAAATTTCATGTCAAAACACTATCAATGATGGAGCTGACAGTTGTGAAGATATATGCTCAGGTAATAAAGGAAACTACTTACAGATATTTAATCAGTCACTCAGCACAAGATAATTACGTTTTTATATGTCATCAGAATGTTTTCATAGTCTGAGTCTGACTCATGTTCACCAACACAGGAGCTGTGTGGAAAAAGGCCCACAACAGGAACCAAGAGTAGCATATAATGGGAATAAAAGGAATAGAGAAAATGGTAGCTTTTTACCTCTGAACAAACACTGTATGAACAGGAGGTGACTGGAAAAAACTGCTTAACTTGAAAACAGCATAATATTTACAATGAATTAAAAAGGAGGCCTTTTCATATTAGAAAATGTCATGCTCTTTGAAAATGCCAATGCAGTGCTATCTTAAGGATAGTCTTTCATTTGCTTGTGAAAACTAGACAAAGAATCATTAGTTCCCAGTTGGTGACCTATTGGTGGCCTATGCAACCCCCATGTGACTAGAAACTGGATACTTCCAATGCATTTTCCTGTTGGTAAAGATCAGGATGATCTTTATCCCCTAAGATACCAGGAGATGTGCTTGTTGCCAGCAAACAGAGAAAACCCAAGTAAGAGTCTCTGGCAACTCTTATCTTCCTGTAAGTGCTGGCTTAATTTCCTGAGGTTCTGGATGAAGAGAGGTTAGGGATTGATGCTTGGTATTTAATAGGGTCACAGTGAGTGTTCACTAACAATCTGAGTAGAGGAAGTCTTTTTTACCAGCGATTTGAGGACAAATGAATTGCTAACAGACAATCCAAAGGGATTTCAACTTGTTTAGGGTTTCTACGGTGTGCAGGAAGGGACTTGCTCCCAAACTTCAGGGCACCACATGATGAAGCAGAGAGACAAGATAGAAGCAGAGAAACAAGGAGAGAGAAGACAAGTGTGTGACAGAGGAGTGCATTGTAGTGAGTCAGGAAGAACCAGAAGCAGGTGACAGGGAGAGCATGTCCACCCAGCAGCCCCTTTCTCCCCTGGTTCTGCAGATCTCAGAGGTGACTCTGACTGTTGGTTTAATTGCACCAACCTGCATTGGGTTTAATTTCTTATCCTCTTTTCTTTCTTCTTGATACCATTAATAAGTTCTTTGTTCACCACCAATGAGATGTCTAATTGTATCAGGTGGTCGTTTGAGAAAAAGGAATCTAGTCCATAGGTGAAGTCTTATTATTGGGTAAGGACTGAGCTGATTGGAGGGAATTGTCTTAATTTTGAAAATAATCCAGAGCACCCTAACTAGTTTACTGTTAAATCAAGTCGGGAAAATTAATAAGGAAAGAGGCCTGTTTAAAAATGCAGATTAGGAAATTGTGTTATTACCTGAGTGTACCTTTGACAACTTTATCTGAAAAGTACAAGGCAACCAGATAGTGTAGTTAATAGACTGCAGGGTCCGAAGTCAGGAAGACAGGGCCTTGGTGAGGAAAATCTGTCCTTAGACTGGTACTAGCTATGTGATCCTGGACAAGTCATTTCATCCAGTTTGCCTCAGTCCCTTCTCTGTCAAATGATCGGGAGAAGAACAAATCAAAGCATTTTTTCAATTTCTTTCTTTATGGTTTTATATTTGTTTGTTTTTCTCAGGAGCACAAAGAGGGTTAGGGCTGCCTGAGACCCTAAAATACCAACATGCTGGGTCCTGCGGAAAGAATTCCATTCAAGTCTTCTCAGCCAAAGAAAAAGTAAAGTTTATTGAAAGTTCAAGTTTGCCACGTGGGGTGCTAGGCCATTTCAAGGTGCTCTCACAGAGCAAGTCTGTGTGCGAGGGCATTCTAAGGCGCTCTCATAGAGCATGTCTATTTCTAATATGAAAATGTGTTTTGCATGGCTTCACATGTATAACTGTTTGCCGTCTCATTAGGTAATGAAAGGGTTATGGGGGGAAAGCATTTGGGATTCTAAAATTTGAAAATGTTAAAAATAAAGGAAATTGTATTAAAAAGACAAAAAAGGAACTGACCATCCTAATGGCCAGTCATGATTCCAGAGAACTAGTGGTGGTGCATCTTGCCCAACTTTTGATCGGAGGAGCTACTCAAGGTGCAGGAGGAGACATCTTCACATGAGCAATGTGTTGATTTGCTTTGCTTTATTTCAAGTATTTGTAACAGGAGTTTTAGTTGTATGCATTTTTTCATAATTTGCAGGATGGAGGAGGTCAGATGGAAAGAAGGCCAAGTTTTGCTTATTGAAAGAAAAAGAAAAATTAGTTAAAAATAGAATGAAATGATTCTTGGCATTTTTTAAAGGCAATTCCCTTTAAGTGATTTGTCCAGCGTGGCACAGCTAGGAAATATCTGAGTCTGTCTCTTAGCTGGTTAAAATGAGTCTTCCTGACTTCAGACTCAGCATTCTATCCACTGAACCACCCCCAAAGTTTTAGTACATGTTTACATTTTAACAGCTTAATTATTTCACATTGTAGAGATAGGGTTGAGGTAGATGATAGGTGAGGGATTTTTGCAGGGAGGGTAGGTTAAGGAATGAGATGGCATGGTGGTGTGTAGCATGGGTATGCCATGCTAGACAATCCTGTGCCACTGTCTCCCATGTCCCACAATTTCAAAACTCTTAAGAGAGACCTTGAGAGTGTCCTTGTACTGCTTCTTCTGACCACCATGTAAACACTTGCCCTGTGTGAGTTCTCCACAAAATGGGCTCTTTGGCAAGGATATGTTTGCATTTTGTTAAACATGGCTAGTCCATTGGAGTTGTGCTCTCTGAAGAAGACATCTCTGAAGAAGTCAAACGAGAGTTTCAATGCTTGGCATTTTCACTGGAGAAAGGAACTCAATGTTTGGTATCTTATCCTGCCAGGTGATCTTGCGAATCTTCCTAAGACAATTCAAATGGAAGTGATTCTGTTTCCTGGTATATAGTGTCCAGGTTTCACAGGCAAGCAACAATGAGATCAGCACAATGACTCTGTAGACCTTCAGTTTCATAATCAGTCTAATACCTCTTCTCTCCTATACTTTCCTTCAGAGCCTCCCAAACAGTGAGTTAACTCTGGCAATGTGTGCATCCACCTCATTCTCAATGTGAACATCCATAGAAAGTGATGTGTTCGTCCTTCATTTTTGAAGAGAACTGTGAGATCAGAAAAATTATTACATGACTTGTAGTTGACTTTGATTTGAGTGAGGAAGAGCTGTGCAAGGTCCCCAATCTCACTTTCTCTTATACAGCCGTCTGGGTCCAGTGACCTGATACTGGTCAGCATGGGTGGAGATGGCCCAGGATGCAATGGCCCTTTCAGGCTAAGGACTTTTCAGGTTCTCATGGAGTAAAGTCCATTCATTGAATAAGGCTCTTTAAGAAGTGAGTCAAGGGATGACCCATTTAATTGGAAAAAGAAAAAAAATCAGACCGGGAGGGGAAGACCCTCAGGGTTGCTGTTCCAAAGAGAAACAGTTACCCTGGACATTTCCTCTGAGCCAGGAGGGCCCCAAATCTAGCCATTAAGTATAGCTTGGGCAGGGACCTATTGCTGTCCAACCTATGAGTTTCAGACTGAAATGTGTTTAAGGATTGTTCGGTGAGAAAAGAGAGAGAAAAAGAAACAAAGAAAGAAAGAAAGAAAGGGAAACAGAGTGAAAGAAAGAATGGAAGAATTGTGGCTAGTTATTTAGAGCACTGACAGGTTAACTGCATTGCCCACCGTCACAAAACTGCAACTGAAACCTAGGGATCCCTCCCTCTGATATAGCTTATTTCCTACTCTGCTATTTTGCATATATACACATATTGCACATGTGTGATACATCATTTACACCTTACAGCTCATTTCTGAAAGGTTATCTCTGCTTCTTAGACCAAGAAGCTTCACATTTTCTTCACCTTATATGATTTTCATCTACATGATGCATTAGAATTGAAGAATGGAAATGACAAGAGACATTCAATGTGCTGTGAACTGAATTTATTATATGGAGAGTGTGAAGGATAGCATTAGTGCTTTGGAAAAATGATTTGTGTTAATCTAATAAGCTTGGAGCTAGTAGCTAATGCTCCGTGATAGAGGTTGATTACTAGGCAGATGGAGAGACGGACAAATGTGTAGATTTGTAGATTCATCACACAGACAGATTGGATCAGTGTTCCAGGCAAACCTAGAAGTAAAGAGAAAAATTCCCTTGGCTTTTAATCCATCAAGTTAATTTTGGTTTAATCTGTTCTGATTTTCATTGTTATTAATTATTCAAGGTGTTGAGAAGCTACTTCCATGTATTACAAAAATTCATTGTCCCCAAATGATTATGTTGGTTCAGATTAAGTTTGATAGAGACAACTCTATTCTATCTGGACCCCACACCATCATTAAGTCTTTATAACCTTAGAATGTAGTCTAGGACAAGTTAGACTAGTCCATAGCTCTGAAGCTGCAGGTTCATTAAAATGCTCCATGATTCCAAAGAGTGTAATTTTGCTTTGTCCCTTTCCCACTGATTTGATAGACATTCAACTGTTTCTTCTTAGTAAAGTTGATGGGCACTAAAACAATTCTTGCTCCATTAAAAGGTTTTTCATCCAAACCTTTGAGGGTTTGGTTCCCCCATGGATTTTGGAAGCTGGTATTGGCCAATTTTGTAAAGACATTTCCTGCACAAACCAAACTCTTCTCCCCACCCCAACAATTCACTTTTCTCTCAGTCTCCTCTTTTTCCTGTGGGTTCTACACAGCAGTGTGACAGCCATTAGTCTATTGAGAAATCTTGAAGAAAATGTATGTTCAGAAAAAAGATGCTGCAGGCTTTTAATGAATGAGTGATGTGAAATGAGAATGGGTAGAGGAGGTGCTGCACTGCCACCCAGATAATGAAAAATGGCTTAAAGGAAAGCTCCAATACAGTGGGTACATCTAGGCAGGAGGGCAAGGTCAAGAATGATAGAGAATCCGAGCCCAGGGATGGGCAGCACTCTTCATGTTTGAAGGGAATGCCCACATCAGTGAAATTATAGGTCAACAGAAGTAAAAGGATATTATAGAATGACCAGTTGATAGGAAGGAAATTGTTTTTACCATGCCAGTACAACTGACATCCCTAAGGGGCTCATTCTTGCACTCCTCAGGTTAAGTCTGGTTCTCCCTGCAAAGAGTCTGATCCAGGACCAGGGAAGCTGCAGCTGGGGAAGTGAACACTCAATGAATGGCACCTGGCATTCCCTTGGAAAGGACCTGACTGAGTCTTGCAAGGGTCAATTGCCTCCAGCTTCCTTTTGCTCAGTGTGATTGGGGAAATTGATGAATGTATTGCCCAGGGAGGAGCTGAGCTGATGCTGCAACCATGTGGCTTCCACCCCAGGGCTCTTCCCACTATAATGATCTCTGAGACAAGCAGAAATGTAATTGTACAGTTATTTACTGTATGTCAGATTAGGATGCATTGAACAGGGCAGCACACTAGATTTTGCTGTCTCTCTGTCCCTTTCACTGCCTCTGTGTCTCTCTCTGCCTTTGTGTCTCTGTCTCTGTGTCTCTGTCTCTCTCTGTCTCTGTCTCTCTGTTTCTGTCTCTGTCTATGTCTCTCTGTCTCTGTCTCTCTGTCTCTCTCTGTTTCTCTCTCTCTGTCTCTCTGTCTCTCTCTCTGTCTCTCTCTGTCTCTCTCTCTGTCTATCTGTCTCTCTCTGTCTCTCTGTCTCTGTCTCTCTCTGTCTCTCTGTCTCTGTCTCTCTGTCTCTCTGTCTCTGTCTCTGTCTCTCTCTCTCTCACTGTCTCTTTCTCCCAGGTGAGCACCACAAGGTGAGATATTGTAAGTTTCTCATGACTGAAAAATGAATTACAGCTTTCCCTGTTGAAGTTCAAAACATCTTCATATGGATTTAAAAAACAGCATTGGAGGCAGTACGGAGATGGATCACAGAGTGCATAGAGGACCCTCCCCTGCATCCTGCTCTGGACGACCCAATGTCTGAGGCTCCCATGGCACAAAAGGAGCCACAAGTTAATAGACATATGTTACACATTTACTATGTGCCAGAGTCTGTCCTAAGAGTCAGAGATAAAAGAAAGGGGAGACAGGCAATTCTTTGGGTAAGAAATTCCAGGAAGGCCAGTGTGGCTGGATCAAAGAATAGGTTGAAGGGAATGAAACGTAAGGAAAGTGGAAAATTAGGAAGGAGCTTGTCATGAAGAGCTTTGAAAACCAAATAGCAGATTTTATATTTGACCCTGGAAATATTAGCAATCCAGTAGTATTTATTTGGGTTAGGGTAGTGAACAGCAATATGGTCACAGCTGAGCTGTAGGAATATACCTATGGGCTCTCAATGAAGAATGAACTCAGAAAAATCTTCTCAGAAAAATAAGAAATTAGACATTCTCTGGCTGGTCCATGTATTTCAGCTATTAAGGGGCTCACCTGAAGATGACCTAGAGTTTTAACTGTAAAAACCAGTATCCTGTCCACCACACTACCCACCAAGCTTTCAGTAAACACAACTCAATTTTACCTGAGTTTATTGTCCTGCATTCTGAGGATTTGGATGATATCAACAATATCCACCCTAATCATCATCATGATGTTTCTTATGGTGCTTCTATAAAATAAAAAAATAGCAGATATAAATTTGAGGGCATCTGGTTCATTTATAGTATTGTAAAATTCTTGGTTTCCATGATAACACTGAAATAACAGGCATATACTAATGTAATGGGTTGTCCAGGGGGCTCAGTGAATATATTGCTAGGCATGGAGTTAGGAACACTCACTTTACTGAGTTCAAATCTGGCCTCAGACGCTGACTAACTGTGTGACCCTTGGTAAGTCATTTGACCCTGTTTGCCTCAGTTAGCTCATCTATAAAAGTAGCTGGAGAAGGAAATAGCAAATCACTGCAGTATTGTTGCTAAAAAACCCCAAATGGGGTGATAAACATTTGGGCACCTCTGAAATGACTGAATAACAACAATAACACAAGAGCTAACAGGATTAGTTCAACTGCTCTCACAAATGAGAGGATATTTGGATCACTAGACTCACTTTTATTGTACCAATCTGAACTCTAGAGTAAATCAGAGAGATATGTATGTATTTTTATACATTATTGCCATTTCATGAAGAAGCTCAATCAACTAAATTGAGAACACTCAACACTTTATCAGATAGGATTTATTTACTACAGCAACTTCATTTCCAAATAGTAGCTACTCCGTTCATAATATTTATTGATAAAATCAGCATCAACTGTTCCATTCTTCATATTTTCTCACTGATAAGAAAAGAAAAATGAAGCCTTTCCCTGGCTCCATGTGGAGAAAGATGAAGAAAAAGAGACCCCATGCTTTCCCTCATTACATAGGGGAAAGATAATCTAATACAACAGTTACTACACTAACTACTGGCTTCTCTGTTCTTATGCATGACAGTGGAAAGAATCAATTACCTCTAGGAGTAAAGGACCTGATTTCAAATCCTTCTTCTAATATCCACTGCCTGTGTGACCTTGGATGAGTCACTTAATCTCAAGGGGCCTCTTTTTTCTCTGCTGTAAAATCAGTGGGTTAGATGAGACAGCCGGCAAGGATCCTTCCACCTCGAGACCTCTAATAGTGTCAAAGAGACCCTGGCACCTCTGAAGGACAGAGGTTAGAACCAAAATTTATATATGAACCTACCACAACAGATACTGAGCCTGAATGAAATGGGACCTTATATATCTGGTCCATCATCACTGAAGCTTAGAATACGAAATGTGAAGTGACTTGTTCAGTGTCACAGAGGTAATAGGCAGCAAACTGAAACCTGAATGATTGGAAAAGCATGATGACAGAGAAATATAAACTGAAATCCTTCTTTTAATTCTATTTCAGAGCATCTAAAAATTTATTCTTATGCTTGAAGGACATTGGCAGAGAAACCTATCTACATGAAATTAAAAATAAAGAAAAAATGTTTTCAGTATAAGAATCACCCTATTTTTTGAACAGAAATATTCATGCTTCAACTAGTTATCCCTGGTATTCTGTAGTAATCTAATAACTTTAAGGGCTTTGAGAAAATGCCTTTAACTCAAATTCCTAGTGTATAGCCATGAGTCAATAAAAGGGTAAACTGAACTGTTCCATAAAACACATGGCAAAAATCCACTATTGTTTAGTGACATAGGCATCATCAAGCCCATGTAGAAGCACAATTCTGTGAAGCCAATAAAATGTGGCCTGAAATCAGCTTGCTAGGTAAAAGTCAATAAATCTAGGAGAATGACTAGATCAGGTATATGGAATTTGAGGTAATAGGTCCACCTGTCCCTCTCCCAACCCAAATCAAACCAAATGAAGTCAATTCAGTCAATATTTGTTAAGATCATCCTTTGTGCAAAGCCCAAGGCATATAAGTTTGAATCCCTAAGGACTCCATGAATATGCAGAGAGCACTAAAACATCTGTAAATCCAGAGAATACCTCTGAAATCTCTTGAATTTGGAATGAGCTAGTGAAATCCTATGGATCATTGGCAAATTGACATAAAAATTAGGGAAGCAGGAATAAGAGATTGAGTATGGATGTCATTTCTTCCAGTAAACATTTCACCTAACTAAACATTGTTATTGCAAAGTAGCAAATCTATTTCAAGTAGTATAAATCCAGATCATAAATGTATTTAGTGATTGTGTACTCAGAGCTCGTGAATGCCTAGCAGTCTCATGCTTGAACAATGGGGTCAGTATCTATTTCTGCTTTATTTAAATCTACAGTTGCTTAGGAACACTGAGCAACGAGATATTTTTTTGTGGGGTGATTAAATATAAAGAGATATATTAAAGAATCAAAGTATATGAAATCCAATAAATTACAAGTTAAACAGTATAAAATATAATTTTAGTTCATGGTGATGATGATGCTTCTTTTAAAATAAAAGAAAAAATTAAAGATCTACATTACTGAATATTAAACTACTTTGAAATTATTTGGAATTGTCTTACCTCGTCTGAATCAGATGAATCAGAAGATGATGAATCAGCTCCCTTTGGAAAAGAAAAAAAACATCAATAGTCTCAGTTAAATGACATATTAAAATAAACAAGCCCAATTAGAGAATTGAGTTAACACTCTGGGTCTTAGAATGAGTTACCACTACATTGAGGAAGAACTGAATTTAATCCAAAATATGTAAACATTCTTATTTCCTCTTTTGTTTGAGGAAATGTAGATCTTGTCCCTTAACAGAAAGGAAAAATCTCTGAGTATTAGCTGAAGAGTAGTTTAGCTGAGGCTACAGCTACAAGGAATTTTTTCAGAACTAACCCAGAGACATGAGAAAGCAAAGATAAAGCCAAGTCTCCAGAAGCTAAAGGATCATTGTTGAAAGAAGGATCGATCACTCCCAACACCAGCCCCTTTTCCATTTCCCCAACTACTTACGGCCAGGACAGCCAGAAGAGCCATAAGAATAGTTAGGAGATAGAGCCTCATGGTTCTAGGATCCTGTAGAAGAGAGGAGAGAAATCCCTGCTGCCTTTGGTCTGATTTCTGCTTTGTGTTAACTTGTGTTTTCAATGAAGAAGAAAGTTAAATAAATAAACTCCAGTTTCTGTGATGTTGATGAGTTTTAAAGTGTTTTCATTCTAGGAACCCGATGAGCAAATGATATTACATCCATTTCATAGATGAGGAACTGAGTCTCAAAAACACAGGTGATTTGTATGTATGTTGCTAGTGATTGTAAGAGTCAGAATGTGAATGCAGGACATCATGTTAAGGACTCATTGCACTGAGCATGCAGTAGAAATGTCTGTAGGTTTCCTAAGGTTTGAGAAATGATATTTTAAAACATTCAATTTTATTTCCAGTTCCCAATTCTCTCCATTTCCTTTCTCCTCTCCTGTGAGAAGGCAAGAAAATGAAGGCCATCACAAATATGTATAGACAGGAAAATCATTTCCTTAAAAGCAAAGAAAAAAAGAAGCTAAGAAAGAAAAGAAAGAAGAGAGACTGAGAAACAATAAGGAAAAAGACAAAAGAAAGAAAGAAGAAAGAAATAAAAGAAGGAAGGAAGGCAAAGAAGGAAGGGATATAAGGAGGGAAGGAGAAAAGTAGGAAGGAAGAAAGGAATGTAGTCATGAAGGAAGGGAAAAAGAAATAAAGGAAGAGTTTTATGGAGGCAAAAAGAAAGGCAGAACAAGAAAGAAAGAAAGCAATAAAGAGTAAGAAGGAAGAAAAGAAACCAAGAGAAGGGAAGGTAGAAGGGAAAGAAGGAAGAAAGGAAATAGGGAGGTATGTTTGAGGTCGGGAAAAAGAGGAAGGGTGCCGCAGATATATTATGACCACAGTTTTCCATATCAATCGTGTCATATCATCTGATATTGTAGAGAAGGAACTCAGGCAATGTTCAAGTATCCAGGTTGACTAAGCTGTTCCCTTAAGACTCAAGAATATTTCTCTGTGTCCAGTGAATTCTGGGCTTGAGAGCCTTAGGTGACAATAAAGTTTATGGGGTAAAGCAAAAGGACCAAGTCTTCAAGGTGTCACTGATAGTCTTTTCTGAAGAAGAAATTTTCCAAAGTATCTTCTCTGCAACTGAGAGTCTTAGAATGTTGTCTGGGATCCTGAGAGATGAAGGGATTTCCGTGGGTCACAGGGCCAGGGTGATTGAGAGAGATCAGACTTCCTGGTTCTGAGACCATCTCTTCTCCCAATCTGTCTTGACTTTTTCTGCCTCACGTGTCTAAAGCTATCAAGGTACCAACATTCTTTACATGAAATGCACCCTCTCATCCTAATATCTCAACCTGGCAAGGTCAATGCTCTAATGTACTTTACAGATGAGGCAACTGATTCCCAGAAAAACAAAATTTTCATATCTCTAGGCAAGGACTTCAGAGTAGAAGTAGCCTAGCAACAACTCACGTTTATAGTGGATTTTACATTCTTAGAAATACTTCTGTCATCTGCTGGGACTGCCAGGCGACAGAGTTGAACCCAAATTTAGGGAAATCTGTGTTGCTTGGATATTCATTAGGTGTGTGATTATGGACAACTTCTGCCTCCCTCAGTTTCCTCAGATTAGTTTAATCATTGTGCCTCCCTCCTTGGGCAGTTATAATGATGAAATCAGATATTCATAAAGAGCTTTGCAAACTTTAGAGTATATATAAATGCTGACTCTTAAGTGCTGTCCTATTTGATATTCCCAACAGGGAATCAACAGGAAAAATACGAGCACCCAAGTTTTAAAGATGTGGGAATTGCAATAGAAGGAAGTCCCTCTGAGAGGAAACGGCTGAGTCTGGACTAAAACTGGGATTTTCTGATCCTGCCAATCAATCAACAAGTATTTCTCAAGCACTCACTAAAAGCAAGTGGTAAGGCTGCTGCTGTGGGTGACAAAGACATGAACTGACCTGTCCTTGCCCTTAAGGAGATTACATTGAATCAATATGGATAACATGGGCACAAATGTCCCAAGTAACACCCAACTACATTCATAGTATAAATTATAGGTCAACTATAGACAAACTATTAAAAAGGGATCAAAGGCATCAGAACCTGGAGGACTAGGAAAAGCATTAGGTGTTAGAAGTGACTGATGACGAGCTTTGTAGAAGGAAAATAAGAAACTCTAAGCAGAGGAGACAAGGAGGAAATAGATTCCTGTCTTGGGGTCAAACCATACAAAGCCATGGAGATGAGAGATGGGTGGAGGATGATTTATAAAACATGGCAAGAAAAAAGTCTGTTTGACTGTACTGTATTTCTATATGAAAGCGAGTTGTGTAAAAAGGCTAGAAATTAAGGTCTGAGCCAGGTTGTTAAACAGAAGGGACAGATATTATCCTAGAGTAGTGGTTCTCAACCTTCATAATGCTATGATCCTTTAATATAGTTCATTACCTGGGTCACCACAACACGAGAAACTGTATTAAAGGATTGCGGCATTAGGATGGTTGAGAACCACTGTCCTAGAGCCTCTGGAACTTACAAACCAGAAGAGCAACCTGGTCAGAGCTGTGCCTGAGGAATATCCAGTTGTCACTTGTAGGGAGAATGGATGGGAGAAGGGACAGTCTAGAGGCAGGAAGATCAATGAGGAGGCTATTGTCGACATTCAGGTGAGATGTGATGAGGTTTTCACCTCCTCTAGCAGGGGATGAATTTCAGAGATATGGCAGACCTAGAATCCTTCAAATCTGATCAGTGAATGGATATTTGAGAGAGTCAGTAGTCATGGGTGAGGATGAATTTCTATATCAGGGTACCTGGGGATAAGAGGCTCCACTGGGATAACATTTATAATATGCATAGTACAGTCATGGATTCATTGTAGGTACTTAAACCATTCCCATTTCTTTCCCTCTCCTTGATGCTCACTACCACTCAGACAGAGAAAGGTAAGTTCAGAGTAGGGATGGGCTTGGGGTAGAGATAATGACTTCTATCTTGATCCTGGAGAGGTTAAATTGACCACAGAACAGCCACTTCCAAAGGTGCAATAGCTCACTATTTAGTGATGGCCTCAGGAGAGAGGACATGAGCTCTTGGCAGAAATTGCAAAGAGGATGCTTGAGGTTTCATGGAAAAAAAGACATTCTAATGATCCGAGTTTTCCAAAAGAAGAATGGTCCACCACAGTAGGTGGCGAACCCCACTCCCCTTTGTCACTACCACCAGTAGATATCATCCAAAATCTAGATGACCATTTGTGGAGTATATCATTGAGAATATTCTGTTCCAATATGAATCAGACTAGATACCCCAATGAGGCCCCTTCTAGTTCTGTTGTTCATTCATTTCAATCACATCTGAGTCTTCGTGATCCCATTTGGGGTATTGTGGCAAAGATACTGGAATGGTTCGCTCCGTTTCCTTTTCTGGATCATTTCACAGATGAGGAAGTGGAGGCAAACAAGGTTAAGAAATTTGTCTGGAGTCACACAGCTAGTGTCTGAGGCCAAATTTGAACCCATGAATTTGAGTCTTCTGATTCCATTTCCAGTTCTCTAGCTTAATTTGTTGGAATTAGGGTTAATTCTCTTTCCTTTCCATCCTATTGTCACTCAATCTTTGTAGTTACCAGCAGGTAACTAATGCATAGCAATACTCCCAAAGTCAGACTAAGAGAAATTGAATTAATTGGATTAAAAAAACACGAGTTGTGGACAACAACACCCTATATATTGATAAGAATAGGACATTTACTCTATTTGCCAAACCTAATTATATTTAAGATGCTCAAGGGGAAGTCTTTGGGGTAGAAGGAGATGGTCAGGAAAAAGAACTGAAAGGAAGAAAAACAAAAACACATTGGTTCAGGAAAGAAGATCAGTAGAGGAGAAAGCAGTGGCCCAAAATACAGATGAAGGAAAGCTAGAAGAGAGGAGTATCTGGGCAGCAGGCGACAGGAGTGAATTAAGTGGGTGACTCTCCTTCAATGGAAGAAAAAGTCTTTTCAGGAGAAGACTTCCAAGGTTCCAGGACTGTGAAAGAAGGTAGAGGAGCATAAAGTGGAGAGGTGCTATTGAAAGATAAAGGCTAAACAAGAGAAAGGCTCATTTTCAGAATGAGGAGACTGGCAAAGAGTCAAGTGGATAGCAGCATGCCAGATGATCTAATTAATGCTTTGTGTCTGACCAATTCTCTTTTTAGGGCATTTGTTTCCACAACACTCATAGTCCCCTTGCTAACCTATAGTTTATAAACTCCATGTTGCCCCCTCTGAAAAATGGTGGATCTTCAGTTCTGCAACATGTTACTAATTGTGAGGTTTCAAGCAAGTTACTTTACCTGCCTGAACCTCAGTTTCCTCATCTTTAAAGTGAATTGATTGTATCAGGTGGCTTCAGAATGTCTTACCTCTTCTAGATCTTTAATTCCATCACATCTCCCTTTCCCCACACCAAATATACATATGTTAAATATTGAAAAAGTATCAGCCTTTCTCTATAAACCATTATCTGATACATTTCTTACTTTGTTCCTAATATGCATTTCTCATTGATAAAATGCCAATAGTGATAGGTTAGAACACAAAAACTTACTCGATATATAGAAAATACTACCTAAGACAGCAACTGGAAGAAGTCTTCTTTCAAGAGAGGATGGGTTTCAGAGTATCTCAGAGCTATTTAAACTCTGCCGTTGTTGATATGCTAATTTGGTGACTATAAATAACATTAATAGTGACCTTGAATTGTCATCACTCACTCCGAACAAATATTGATTTTGTGCTCATTTTCTGTACCCACCTGTGCCAAGAAGTCATTTTGTTAACATTTTAGGGAAGTTTCACAATAGACTGTATAGTTGAAGGCTCTAAGATGAAAACTAAAATATCAAGTGCTTAATCCCTTTGTCAGTCTGGGCAGATAAACATGTAGAGTTTGTGATGACTCATACTTGGGATGTAAGTTCCTTAAATAACACAGCTTGTAAGTGCCTGAGGCAGGATTTGAACCCAGATCTTGCCAACTCCAGTTGTAACCCTCTATCTACTATGGCATGTGACCTCTAGGTGTATTGTAGCAGGGATTCTTCTAAAGGTTTGGTTTAGTCTATGTCCCCATTGGGTCACTTTCAGTCTAAGGTTCTGTTATTTAATAATCATAACCTTAATTAGAGAATTGCAATGAACTGGCCAGAGTAAGGTTGACAATTTTGTGCAGCTCTGCCTCACTTAAATCCAATTCAGAGAAGTCACAACATCATCCTAGGAGTGTCATATGTCCTCTTAAAGGAAGATGGACCACCAACACCATCACCACTAGCACCAGCACCGTTACCATCACCACCACCAATAATAATAACCAATGTGCCAAGTGGCAGGAAGTTAAGCCTAAGAGTGGGGTTTATAATCTACTTCTATCCCATGCTGCTCAGTACCTGGTGGAAGTTACTTATCCTATTAGCACACCAGACTATTCATGGCAACTATACAGTTCAGAGAAGTTTGGAAGTCACATTACTGTTGGAAATTTCCATGATAGAAGCCCCTCATATGCAAAGTGTGCTAGAAAATAAGAAACTTTTTAAAAGTAGTATGACTTTTTGTGCTTTAGACGAACCATATAAAAACAAAACTATCTCTGTTCTCTATTAACTTATAGTCACCACTTTTAAGAGGATGGGCTGCACAATATGCACAGACAGAGAAACTCAAGAAAATGGAGAGAATCCAAATGACTGGAGGCCTTAGAAAGAGATTTATTAATAACACAAAGTCTGAGCTGAGCCTTCAAGAAAGAGATGCATCCTTTGAAGTGGAGGCGAACAGGGATTTATCTATCATTGCATTAATGGCAAGCAGGAGAGGATGTGGAAATGGATGGAGGGAATAGATATGTTTGGGAAATGCTATTAAGTGCAGTTTGGTTGGATTATGGTGTGCTTGAAAGGAATCATAGGAAAGAAGAAAAGGCGGGGAAAATGACTCAGGAGTCCATTGTGAAAGACACTGGAATCTGTATTTTAGCTTGATTGTTTTGCTGCATCATCACCTTCATGTATGACCTCTGACGTCTCCATCTTGCATCCTTTATTCCTCTTTCTGCTCTTTCCCTCATTCCTTCTCAGCTCCCATGGTCTAGTGCCTTTTTGCAGTTGACTTCTAGTTCTTTACAATGGATTTTCATTTCTCTCAAAAATTCTGAGTATTTGTTACCAAAAGCCTTTCTGGCATCCTCAAGTGCTATATGTACATTGGATCCAAAGTGTCCAAAATCATCCTCATCATTTTTTACCTTAGGCCTGTCCATTGTCCCAACTTTTTTTTTTGCTTTTTGGAGGGCAGTTGGGGTTAAGTGACTTGCCCAAGGACACATGGCTAGTTTTTGTGTTAAGTGTCTGAGGCTGGATTTGAACTCAGGTCCTCCTGACTCCAGGGCCGGTGCTCTATTCACTGAGCCACCTAGCTGCCCCTCAGTGCGCCATCTAGCCACCCCTGTCCCAACTTTCTCATGTTTTCTGGTGCCACCATCATGCTCCCATCCACCTACATCATTTATACCCTCAGAATCATCCTTTCCTCTGCCCTGTCCCTCATCCCTATATCTAACCAATCACGAAAGCTTACTTGCTCAAATTTCACAGCATCTCTGGTGTCTATCCCTCTTTGCCATTCATATAGCCATTTTCTTAGTTTAAACTTCTATCAACAACACCAAAATGATTGTAATAATTTCTGAAGTTCTTTGATTTTATTATGTCTTTTTTCCAGTCAGTGCACCACAGATCTTCAAAAACTGACCCGCTCAACTTTTTTTTTTTTTGCTTTTCAGAGGTAAATTGGGGTTAAATGACTTGCCCAAAATCACACAGCTAGTAAGTGTGTCAAGTGTCTGAGGCCAGATTTGAATGAAGGTCCTCCTGATTCCAGGGCTGGTGCTCTATTCACTGTGCCCCCTACCTGTCCCTACCAACCTTTTTCTAAATCCAGCAATGCCACCTCCTGCTCAAAAATCTTAACTCACTAATTGCTCCTAGGCTCAAATACAAATTCCACTGTCTTTCACAATCTTACTTCAGTGTCATTTTTTCCCTCCTTTTTTCTCTCATATTGTTTAAATTCAAACCCAACATATCGCAACCACACTGGACTTAAAATTTCAAGAAGTGGACATTTCATGTCCCACCTTCATATATTTGCACATCCTGGTCTTTTTGTCTTAAATGTGATCATAGATAAATTCCATTTCCCTTCATTTCAAAGTATCTTTATCTTCCTTAAAAGTTCAGCTGAGACATAATACTGCTGATGAATTTTTCCTGAATTCTCCAGTCAGATAGATAGGAAAAAAAAACTTAAAGAGAAAGGAGTTGAAGGATATAATTTTAGGCCCCCCCCCAACCTGTAATCAACAACCAGACATGATTTGTGAGTGAAATGATTTCAAATTACATTCTCAGGTAATCAAAATAAAGAATTTTAAACATAATTTTTTCATGTATGGGCAGTTTTATATCTTGTCTGTGGACAAATATCTTCTTCAAATTTCATTTTGGCTGTTTTTTCCCCACGAAAATAAATTAAATTAAGTCTGGATTAATCTATTTTAAAAGACAGGGACTCTTTCTTGTTGGAGGAAATGAGAATACACTTGAGGATTCACTATACAATTACTACTAAAGGAAAAACACAACATTTTCTTTGTGCAGTTCACTAGGGTGCCACTTTTCATTAAAAAAACCCAAAAATATTTTTTTGCATTGTGCAAAAGTAGTCGAAATTAAAGCTGATCCTTGAATTGAGACAGCCTTGGGCAAGACAATTCTCAGGTCAAAAAACCATTCATAAACTTTCAATCAGTCATTCAACACATGACAATTATTGTGTTTTTGTGTCTCCTCAGAATTCTTCTCTTATTCTGAATCTGACTTAAGATCACAAAGATAGGAACTATGTGAAAAATGTCTGAATATGGAAGCAAGAATAGAAATAATAGAAATGAAAAGGATGTTGTAAACTATGTATTTTTTACCTTTGATCAAACACTAATGAAATTGAAGGTGATTGGAAACACTGGTAAACCTGAAAATGGCATAATATTTACAATGAATTATAAAGGAGGCCTTTCCTCCTATTTAAAATTCCATGCTGTTTGAAAATGCCAAGTCTGTACTTTCTTAAGGATGTTCTTTCATTTGCTTGTGAAAAACTCCATAAAGAGTCATCAGTCCCCTGTAGGTGACCCATTGGTGCCTGATAGAACCCATATCTGGCTAGAATCCAGATTCTTCTAATGACTTTTCCAGTTTGTTTTCATTCCCAGTAAAGATTCGGATGATCTTTATCACCCAAAATCTTCATCCGTGAGAAGTGACTGATGCCAGAAAAAAGGGAATTCTTAGTTAATTAGATCAGAGCCTATGGTTACTCATATTTTCCTGAATCCTAGCTCAATTTCCTGAGGTTCTGGATCATAGAGAGTTTGGATACTGATGCTTAATTTCAATAGGATAATAGAGAGAACTCACTCCCAGGATGAGGAGAACAAGTGTTTTAAACTGGTACTTGGGGAGAACCAAATTGGTAACTGAATTCTGAGGGGAACTCAGGTTTTATAAGGGTTTCAGGTTCCTTGAGGATGGGGTTAGCATCCAAACTGTAGGGCACCACGTGAGGAGGGGAGAAGCAGATAGGAGCAGACAAACAAGAAGAGAGAAGACCAGTGTGGGACATAGGGGTTGACTGTAGTGAGACAGGCAGAAACAGAAGCAGGGGACAGGGAGATCAAGTCCACACAGCAGCCCCTTTTCCCCCTGGTTCTGCAGAGCCCACAGGTTACTCTGACTGCTGGTTCAATTGCAGCCTTCTGCATTGTGTCCAATTGCTTATCATCTTTTCTTCCTTCTTGATATAGTTTTTTGGTTAAATATAAATTTTTAAAATTTGTTTTCTTGTTTACATCATTCATTTCCATGAGATCTTTGAGTTACAAATTTTCTCCCTGTCTTTCCCCTACCCCAACCCCAAAACAGAGATCCCACTGTAAAGCCCCTCCCCCAATCTGATCTCTAACTTTCTGATAGGGCAGGGAAGGTCTCTGTACCCCAGCCCCTGCACATCTTAATTCCCAGTTGCATATATTTTAGAGTTTCAGATTCTAGATTCTCTTGGTTCCTCCCATGTCACCCACCCCCACTGGAAGGAGACACAATTCAATACAGACTGTGCATGTGTAATTACACAGGACATCTTCACAGTGGACATATTGTGACAGTCTGATCATATGTCCCTCCTTCCTTTCCCTCCCCCCCTTGTTCCACTCTCTACCCTGTCCCCGTCCCTTTA
>CM053601.1:12065796-12075796 GCA_028646575.1 Pseudocheirus occidentalis
TCATCCCCATGCCCCCCACTTTCCTGTGTGGTATGATACCCAGTTTAGAGTTTGTCATTCCTTCCCCAAGCCTGAGTCAATGAGAGTAAAAGAAAGTAAAGTTTTTAAAAGTTACTCCTTGCCTCTTCCATATGGGATGATTAACTCCATTTTGTTTCTCTTTGTCTCCTCTCATTGTAGGCTTCACCCACATCAGAATTTCACCTTTTAAACTATCATCCCTTCATATTCATTTGATCCTATACACTCGATATACACATAAACACACATGCTCAGATATGTATTCATACACATAGCCTCCTATATAGATATATGTGTAAGTATACATAAATATATATTTGCATTCCCTTCCCCTATCCTCATACTAAGAAAAGATTCATAAGTTACTATTATTGTTTTTCCATATTGCTATGTAAGTAGTCCAACTTTGATAAGTTCTTTATGATTTCTTTCCCATGTTTACCTTCTCACGCTTCTTCTGTTTGTTTGTAAAATTTTCTGTTCAGATCTGGTTTTTTTCCACAAGAATGCTCGAAAGTCCTCCACCTCACTGAATGACCATATTTTCCCCTGAAATAATATGCTCAGTTTTGCTGGGTAGTTGATTCTTGGTTTTAATCCCAGCTCCCTTAGTCTTTGAAATAACATATTCCAGGCCCTTCAATCCCTCAGTGTAGAAGCTGTCAGATCCTGTGTTATCCTAATAGTGCTTACACAGTATTCAATGATTTTCTCTTGGAAGCCTATAATATTTTCTCCTTTAACTGGATATTCTGGAACCTGGCAATAACATTTCTAGGACTTTTCTTTTGGGGATCTTTTTGAAGAGGTGATCCGTGAATTATTTCAAGTTCTATTTTGCCCTCTGATTCTAAAACATCAGGGCAATTTTCTTTGAGGATTTCTTGAAGGATGCTTTCCAAGTTCCGGATGCTCTGCCCACAACCAGTGGTTTTTTCAAGGAGATATTTCACATTGCTTTCTATTTTTCCATTTGTTTGTAACTGTTTAATAGTGTCTTGGTTTCTCATGAAGTCATTAGCTTCCACTTGCTCCACTCTAATTCTGAAGGAATTATTCTCTTCAGAATGCTTTTGAGATTCTTTTTCCACCTGGCAAATTTGAGTTTTTACGGCATTCTTCTCCTCATTGGCTTTCTGGGCCTCTTTTGCCATTTGAGTTAATCTATTTTTTAAAGTGCTGTTTTCTTCAGTCAGGTTGTGGACTCTCTTTTCGTAATTTTCTCACATCATTCTTGTTTCTCTTCCCAATTTTTCCTCCACTTCTCTTATTTGATTTTCAAAGTCTTTTTTCAGTTGATCTATAGCTTTTAGGCAATCTTTGAGTGTCTTGGAAGCATTTGGTGTGGGAGTTCTGACTGTGTTGTCTTCCTCCCATTCCATGCTTTGATCCTTTTTGTCCACAGAAAAGGATTCTAGAGTTTTATTGCTGTTCTTATTTTGCTTCCTTTTCCTCATGTTGGCCAGCGAATTAATTGGTTCATTTTTTTATGTCTGTGAAACTCTGCTTCCAGGGGGGAAAGCTCTGTCCCAAATTGCTGGGGTTTTCACAGCTGCTGGAGCTATTAGGGAGGTGCTGCAGCCCCCACCAAATTTGGCTTGCTGAAAGCACACCCCAGGACCACCACCCAAGACCACAATCTGGATCCAGGCCGCTCAATGCAAGAGCCTTTGGCCCTGATCAATTGTCTCAGTCCCCCTGTTGGGTCCGCAGGCCAGGGGCACAGAAGAAGCCCAGTGGGGGCAGTTGCTGGTTGTAGCAGATCCTGCCCTTCCCCCACTGCTTCCTTTCCCTGGGGACAGATTGGCTGAACTGCTTTTCCTCCCCCAAAATTAGCTTGAAAGCGCTACTTTCACTGAACTTTTCTCTAATCTTTATTTTTTGCCACCTTTATTGATGTGCAGGTCACGCCAAGTGCTGTAGATCTGTTCTCAGGGTAGACTCATGCTGCAGCTCCTCCCGGCCACCCGTTTCAGTTTTTGGGATGGGCTGGCCTCATCTCCCAGCTTGCCATGATGAGCCCCTCCTGCCGAGCTGCCTTCAGGAAGAGATGTATTTTCTGTATTTTTGTGAGTTTGGGAGCCCTAAAATTTGTTTAGAGTTGTATTTTATGGGTATTTAGAGTGGCTGTGTAGGAGCTGTGGAACTTTGCTGCTTCTATGCCACCATCTTGGCTTCATGTCTTCTTGATATACTTAATAAATTCCTTGGTGACTAGCTGTGACATTTCTAATTGTATCTGGTTGTTGCTTGAGAAAAAACAATCTAGTCCTTTGAAGAAATCTTATTCTAGAGTATGGAGTGAGCCAGGCAGAGGGAGTTCTCTTAATTTTTGAAAGTAATCCAAGACCTCTCCACTGGTTTGTTGTTAACCCAGGTAGGAGAGAATTAAGGAGGAAACGAGCCTTCAGCATGAAGTGTAGGGATTTATGGTTTTCCCTGACTGTCCCCTTGGCTTCTTGTATCACAGAGGTGATAGTTGTACAGAGGATAGATCCCTGGTCTGAAGTCAGGATGTGTCAGCCTCATGATTTCAATCTGGCCTCAGACACTTTCTGTGTAATGGGAGTCAAGTGACTCAACCCCCCTTCACCTCAGTTCCTCCTTTGTCCAATGATCTGGAGAAGCATTGACTAAAATATCCTCTCTTCCCTTTATTTTATCTCCCTTTTTTGTTTGCTTGTTTTTGTTCCAGACTGGTTAATATGGAAATAAGTTCTGAATGGCTTCACATATATAACTGTTTGCCTTCTCAGTGTGTGGTGGAGACATCATAAGAATGAAAGTATTTGAAATTCAATTTTTTAAATGTTGTAAATAAGTACAATTAAATTAAAAATTTTAAAAATACTCTGATCATCATATTCATGAATCCAGAGAATTAACAGTGGAGCATTCTGCCCAAGTCTTGATGTGGGGAGGGATTCAAGGTGCAAGAGGAAGCTTAATATTTCATAACCTAGGTAGAGATTTGTTTGGATTTATTACATCTTTTTGTAACCAGAATTTTGGGTTTCTTTATTTTTGTCATTATTTGGGATAGCAGAATGTGGGACAGAGAGAATGTGACTTTTATAGTAGAAAGAAAAATAACACTTAATTTAAAGCAAACTAAAGTCATTGTTGACAGTTTTGGGAGGCAATCAGTGTTAAGTCACTCATCTAGCTAGCAAGTATCTGAAGCTGAATTTGAACTCATGAATATGAACCTTCCTGAATATCAGACCCAGCACTCTCAGCATTGTGACACCCCAAAAGCTTAGTGTGCCTTTATGGTTAAGTGGTTTTAATTGTTCTAAATTGTAAATGGACTTTTTGGACTTAGAAGACTTTGAGGCTTTTGTACAAATGTTTTAAAAGAAGGTATCTTCAAAGATAATCCCAGGTATTCAGTCTCTTCCATTTATTTCCCTAGGGATGCTGAGAAGGGACACCAGACACTAAAATTTTCCTTGACACCTGAAGTGGAATTGTTGAAAGGCAGTTGCTGTAGGTGGTTGGGTTAACAGTGGACAAAATGATTCATGAGGAAAGTGCTTAATGGATTCTTTTGCTGCTTTACTGTTCAATAATTTTACGTCCAGAGAAATTTGATCAGGGCCAGCTAGGTGACTCAGCGTATAGAGCACTGGGCCTTGAGTCAGGAAGACCTGTGTTCATCTCTGGCCACATATATTTACTAAATGTGTGGACTTGGGCAAGTCACTTAACCCCAATTATCTTGCTTCCCCCCCATAAAAAAAGACAAAATTGATGACCTATGCAGCATGAATTTAGAAGGTTGGTCTGATTCAGATGATTAACCACAAGTGGGAAAGGTGGCTCTTGAACCATAGGTTGTCCCATTTTTATAATCCTGACAATAGTTTTTAATCATCCCTAGATTGATTATCAGAAAAGTGTTACTGAGGTTTTCTTTTTTGTAAGAAGAACCCTTTAAAGCCTCGTGTCTTGTTGGGATGGGTGGCTTACACAGTACATAAAGAGAATCATCTGGTCATGTGTCAGAGTGATCTTGATAGGACCAGTGAGCTTGTGATTTTTTATAGTGCCATCTGGTAGAGAAATTCTATACTACACTCCCTCATAAGTCATTGTTTGGTAAAGTGGCACCAGGTTTTCCTGGAGGCTTCAGAATGGTGGGCAATCCAGTTGATATGAACAGTTACTTCTGTTCAGCCCCTCAAACATCAACTTGGATGCCAACACACAGCACCACAGCAATAAAATTCTTAAACAGGAAGGAATTTGGAAAGATGGCAAAGAAGTTCAGAAAATTCTAAGCTCTCCAGATTTCCTCCCCAAATAAGACAAAATAGAACCTCTTGGTGAATTTAGACCAGTTAAATTAAGGAAATAAGTGTTGTACTTATGACTACTTTTATTTAATTTTTATTATTAATTATATTCATTTTTAATAAACAGCAATTAATATTTAAAATATTAAATACTTTAAATTAAACAAATAATTAATTTGAATTACATATTAAATTTAAAATATTAAATATCAAATATTTAAAATTTAATAATAATTAATAATTATTTTCAACCGTTTTCATCTAGGTTGAAAATGCACTTCAGGGGATATGGCGTGAAGGATGAGACCCTGACAGGACAGGCTGAGTCTAGGAGCTTCCTGGAGGAGAGATGATGGATGCCTCTGGTGCCAGAAATAAGGTGAAGGATTGGGGACCTCTTGGCAAATGGTCTTAGTTTTTGTGGTAAAAACTTTCTAGTGAGAGAGTGTGGTGAACGGATTCCAATGGAGGCATGAGAAGAAAGGAGAAATTTTGGCATAGCTTCCATAGAGATTGGTACAGTGATTTTATTAGACAGGAACAAAATGTTTGCTTTGATGCAGGAAAGATCCTGTTGAAGTCAGGTAATATAAGTTTATAATGAACCCAGTTAGAACTAACCTTGTAATTTCCTTCTACTCTCTTCAGTTTCAGGGAAAGTAAAGAAATAAATGGCAGAAGCAAACTAGGGCTTGGGTTTGGCAAAGTGTGCTTAGTAAAAGAACAAGAGGACTAGTGATTTGAGCACAGAAGACAACATAGAGTTGACTTAGTTCAGTAAGGGCTCATGAGAAGAGGAAAGTGTAAACAGTGATGGGATGAAGACATGGGATGATAATGAAAAGAATAGAAACCCTAGGACATATGAAGAACACATTTATTGATCTAAAGGCATAGGGAATGATAGAATGTGAAAGGGACATAATTAGATAAAATAAATTCAGATTTCTTGAATGAGGAAGTGGGGGACTTCTAAGTGATGACAAAATTGTGGATGTCACCATTTCTGTACACCTGAAGTAGAGGAGATCAGAAAACAGGCACTGAATGAATTGAGGAGCTGGGAAGTTACAGAATTTAAAAGTCAGTTAATATGTAGGTCAAATCCTCCTATTATGGGAGTTGGGAAGAAACATTTGAAGCCTGACACCAAAGTCATTGAAGAAGGAAGGAGAATATCCTGAGTGTCAGTAAATAATATCCTCAAGGATCATTTTGTGTGATAAATTGTAGTTAGAACGTCAGTGGAGGAGAAGTTGCTCAATGAAAGTGAAAAAGAGAAAGTCTAGAAGTATTAATGGTGAGAGAAGAACATTCCAGCTTTCTCCAACAGGATCCATAATTACATGGGGTGTTAATGTAGCTTGTACTAGAAAGGGTGGCAACAGCAACTGTGGAGGTTATGATGCCAGGATGGAGCAATGTCTCAGTGATGGCCAGAAGATGGAGGGATTACAAATATTTATGATGTGAGGAATTTGTTCATTATAGAGCAAGCATTCCAAGGAGTCAGAAGAAGATATAGAATGTCCTAGAGAAGGACAACAGGAAGGAAGGACTGAGGAGATGGGGTAAAGAAATAGAAAATTAAGGATGGTTAATGGTTTAAAGATCAGGAACAAAGGTTTCAGAGTCACTGCGATGGGATGCATGCAAGGGAATGGAAACATGCTAACATTAACCATGAGTCTAAGCAAATTATCCAAGGTTGGGACAAGATTACTTAGAGGAGGAAGTCGATTAGAGTATCCTGGGTTGATCGTTGAGACTGAGCCTCCTGGTAAACACAGATTCTGTGCACTGTGAGACCCCAAGAGTCTTGCCTCATAACAGGTAGGACCAGAAAGAAGTATGGAAGCCAGGTCAGGACTCAACAATGCCTTGCTTGTCCTAGAGAAGGCCCTAGAGTGGAGAAAATGCAAGCGGTCTTGTCCAAGGTTGGTAATCTGGGCCAGAGTCCTATTCACTTGGGAGGTGGACAGTGATGTTTTTCATGAACATGCACATACACACACATTGCAGGAGATGATTCTTTAATGTAATGTGAAACTGGAAGTCAACAAGCAAGTGGTCAGTGGAGCACCTCCTTCAAGCCAAAGCTTAATACATCAGGTGGCCTTGAATGTTGGGCCAGAATGGCATCAATGGCAAGCAGTTTTTGGAAGATTAATGCCCTGCAATATTATGAGTCCTCACCAAGGATTACTGATTTGTGGGCTCATCAAGTGTGATAATGTCAGCATCAAAATGGTTTTTTGAACTACTTTGGATTTTTGTGGAGCTGAGTAGGATGTAAATGAATGAAAAAAAAATTATTCTTTACTTTGTACCAGACATTTTTGAATTAGGGATACAATTATAAAAGCAGGACAATCATTGACCCCAAAGAGCATACATTCTAATTATGAGAGACAACATGAATAAGAGATCTGCAAGTCCCAGGGGCAAAGAGTAGACTATTTGGGTAATTGATATGACCTTTCTGGGAATGCTAGTTTTCATTTGATCATTATTCCCAAAGTAAAAGTTTAAAATTGGGAAAATTGGCAGAGACTTTGCATGAAGAGGGCCAGAATGTTGCCATATGGTGGTTCTGGTTCAGGCTATTTATGGAGAACTCTCACCAATCAGAGCCCATGTCAAGAGCTGGAAGGCTGGTCTGTGTTTGGGGAAGACCTTGAGACTGGGAGTTATAATGGCCATTTACTTAGCTGGGCATCCAACTCTCCAGCACTGGAAGAGGAGTGAACGAGTTCCAGGAAAAGGTGGAGGTTGTTGATGAAGTGATAGCTCCCCTCACTGAAACCCTTGAGGTCTGAGTCCTGAGATTAAGGCAAAGTTGATTTAGGAAAAAGTGTCTTAAGATGCTTCTGTTTCATCAGGTAATAGGTCACATATGATTTCCAAAAAATTAGATTCTAAAATAACTAACCTCACTCGTTCTGTTCTTCCCTTTAATTTTGTGGATTTGGTTGATTCTGCTCCTTTATGCTTTAATCTCTACGTGTTGTCCCTCATTGCAGTCCGGCTCCATCTATTAAATATCAGTATGAACATAATCCATGGAAAAGGTCTTATCATTATCCAGCACATGTAAATATTACTTTTAACATATCCTGTGTGTCTTTAAGAAAGGAAGATGATCCTGGGGAACTGGATGGGCCCCTTAAAGTGGAAGGACTTCTTCAAGTTCAAGACCTCATTCACTTCCCAAATATTACTATTTATACCATGGGTATATCGGGAAACTCTTCAGGATGGTCCTTTCCTCATGGTTTACCACAGGCTCTTTGCCCAGATATGGACATATGGGATTCCTCCACAGGACATACTGATCCACCGTTTTGGGGCAGTAGAATGAATCCACCTAGTTCTCCTTACATAGATTAATAAGTTTATGTCTCTTGGCATAAGGACGTCAGTGTCAAGCATCACCATGAAGGATACCTGAAACAAAACTGGTTTGGTGTCAATGGCTGAGGGAATCCTGAAGTGTTTATAATGGTGCTCCCTTGGGCACTCATTAATGCCACGTTTGCCATCTTTGCACGCAGCAGAACTTATCTTAGCAAACATTACAATTCTACAGTTCAGGCCTGTTTGGGAGGATAATATGCCTTTATGGGGGGAAATAAGTTATTTGTAAATATTACCAAATATGAGGCTCATTATAATGTCACTTGTTACAACTGTTATCTTTCTGAGTGTGTAGGAATGGATTCGTGTGATCCTATGTTATTTGTCTTTGGGTGACCATCTTTGTCTATGTTGGCAGTGCAAAATGATCATTGGTAACACTCTCACACTGATCATGCACTCGATCAAATTATTACTCAGCTTCAATTGTCAAGACAAAAAAAGATGCATTTCTTGGGTTGTTTTTGGAATTACGGTCTTGTTATCGACTTTCATTGGTAGTGTTTCTATATCACTATTGGTTGCCGTGGTGCAAAAGGTAATAGTACAAGTAAAATTTTTACATGACTTATCTGTAAACGTTTCTAAAAGATTTTGGCTACAATCTCTCAGATAAATGAGGATTTTTATCAAGGTATTAACCAATTAAAGGATGATTTGCTTATAGCAGCTGAAGAAGTAGAATTGATGCAGGTTAGCCAAAGATTGATTTGTGACTATCAATATACATATTATTGTATAATTAATATGTTGTATTATAAATCAGAATATAACTTCATACAGATATGGAATCATCTTAATGGATTGTGAGGTAATCCTAATACTTCTTTGGATATTGAAGAATCAGAAAGGTTGGCTTTTATAATTGAAAAACAAAGTTATGAAAATATGAGGCCTAGTGTCTCACCTCATAATACAGTTTGTCAGATACAGAGAGCTCAAGATATCTTACTTAGTTTTATGCAGCAAATGTTGAATTTCCTGGAATCTGGAATAATGATTGTGCTGTGTTGTATTTTCCTACCCTTCCTCATTTCCTATGTATTTCAATTACTGAGACAAATGACTTGCAATATTCATTTAAACCAAAGTTGTTCCTGTGCATAAGCAGAAAGGGGGTGATGCAGAGAACTTCAGGGCATTGAGAAGCCTCAACAGAATGTTCCCCTTCCTCTTGGATACTGTCTTTCTGGTAATGATTGTTTGGGACATGTGCTGACTTGTACCTTGCTCAGCTATTCTGTATATGGTTCATGGTATACATCTATCATATGTGTAAGTCATACATTGTTACCAACAGGCAGGAGCTAGGAAGGTCTGGATATATTGTTTTCTTTCTTATTGGAACGATTCCTATGTTTGTGGTCGCCTTGAAGTCACAGAGACTCAGGCTTGTGGTCATGGAGACCCCCTTCATGTGATGTATATAAGGAGTAAGAATCATTTGTTTGTTGGCTCTGAATGGAATGGATATGTAATAAACATTCTATTGACTACACCCCTGGCTCTTTTCTTCACCACTTGATAGTCTACTGGCTGTGCTGGTGATGGCAGGTATACCATGCTAGGCTATCCTGTGCCACTGTCTCCCATGTCACAGAATTCCAAAGTTCTTAAGAGAGATCTTGAGAGTATCCTTGTATTAATTCTTCTGACCACCATGTGAACACTTGCCCTGTGTGTTCTCCACAAAACAGTCTTTGTGGTAAGTATATGTTTTGCATTTTGAACAACATGGCCAGTCCATTGGAGTTGTGCTCTCTGAAGCAGAGTTTGAATGCTTGGCAGTTTAATTCAAGAAAGGACCTCAATGTCTGGTATCTTATACTGCCAGGTGATCTTGAGAATCTTCCTAAGACAATTCAAATGGAAGTGATTCAGTTTCCTGCCATAGTGCTGGGCTATACTGTCCAGGTTTCACAGACAAGCAAGAATGAGGTCAGCACAGTGACCTTCAGCTTGGTAGTCAGTCTAATACCTCTTCACTCCCATACTTGTCTTCAGAGCCTTGTAAACACTGAATGAACTGTGGCAATGTGTGCATCAACTTCATTATTGGTGTGTACATCCCTGGAAAGTTGTGTTTTTTCTTCATTTTTGAAATGGACCATGACATCAGGAAAATTATTACATGGTTTGTAGATGACTTTGATTTGAGTGAGGAAGAGCTCTTCAAGTCTGCCATCTCACTTTCTCCTACAGAGCCATCTGGGGCCTGTGGCTAGATATTGGCCAGCATGGCTGGAGACAGCCCAGGATATAAT
>CM053601.1:12078840-12100608 GCA_028646575.1 Pseudocheirus occidentalis
CTCTATACTGGAGGATCCAATGTCTGAGGTCATCAAGTCATTTTGCATTGTAACAAAAGGAGCAACCAGTCAATAGACATTTGTTATGCATTTACTATGTGCCAGAGTGTGTTCTAAGACTCAGAGATAAAAGAAAAGGGAGACAGAGAATGCTTTCAGGGAGAAACCCCAGGAAGGCCAGTGTGGCTGGATCAAAGGATAGGTAGAGGGGAGTGAAGTGTAAGTAAAGTGGAAAATTAGGAAGTAGCTCATTGTGAAGGGCTTTGAAAACCAAATAGAGGATTTTATATTTGATCCTGTATTAGGGAACCACTAGTATTGATTGGGGTGTAGGGAACTGAACAGCGATATGGTCACAGTTGAGCTGTAGGAATATAACTTTGGTCATTTTATGAAGAATTAACTCAGAAAAATCTTCTGTAACAAAGAAGGCATTCAGACTCTGGCTTTTCTATGTCATTCAGCTATTAAGGGGTTCACCTGAGGAGGAACTAGAGTTTTAATTGTAAAACTCAGTATCCTGTCCACCACACCACCCACCAAGCTTTCAGTAAGCACAACTCATCTTTACCTGTGTTTATTGAGGTCTTCCTTGTCCTGCATTCTGAGGATTTGGAGGATATCAATAATATCCTTAATAATAACCATAATCATCCCAATGGCGCCTCTATAAAAATAAAAATAGCAGATATGCCTTTGAGGCCATGTGGTTCATTTCTAGTATTGTAAAATTCTTATTTTCTATGATAACATTGAAATAATAGGCATATACCAATGTAATGGGGTGCTCAGGTAGCTCAGTGAATATACTGCTAGGTATGGAGTTAGGAAGACTCATTTTCCTGAGTTCAAATCTGGCCTGGGACACTTACTTACTGTGTGACCCTGGGTATGTCACCTCACCCTGTTTGCCTCAGTTAGCTCATCTATAAAATTATCTGGAGAAGGAAATGGCAAATCGCTCCAGTATTGTTGCCCAGAAAACCCCAAATGGGGTCATAAACACTTGGGTGCCCCTGAAATGACTGAATAACAACAACACAAAAGCTAACAGGATTAGTACAACTGCCCACAAATGAGAGGGTATTTGGATCACTAGACTCACTTGTACCAATCTGAACTCTAGAGTAGATCAGAGAAATACATACGTATTTGTATACATTATTGCCATTTCATGAAGAAGCTCAATGAACTATACTGAGAATACTCAACAGTTTATCAGATATGATTCATTTATTAAAGAAACTTCATTTCCAAATAGGAGCTATTTGATTCACGTTTCTTGATAAAAATCGCATCAAGTGTTTGATTTTTCAAATTTTCTCACTGAGAAAAAAAGAAAAATGCAGCCATTCCCTGGCTCCATGTGGAGAAAGATGAAGAATAAGAGACCCCATGCATTCCCTCCTTACATAGGAGGAAGATAATCTAATACAATAGTTACTACACTAACTACTGGCTTCTCTGTTCTTATGCACGGCAGTGGAAAGAATCAAATACCTCTAGGAGTAAAGCACCTGATTTCAAATCCTTCTTCTAATATCCACTGCCTGTGTGACCTTGGGTGAGTCACTAAATCTCAAGGGGCCTCTTTTTTCTCTGCTGTAAAATCAGTGGGTTAGATGAGACAGCTGGCAAGGATCCTTGCACCTTGAGATCTCCAATACTGTGAAAGAGACACTGGCACCTCTGAAGGACAGAGTTTAGAACCAAAATTTATACACGAATCTACGGCAACAGATACTGAGCCTGAATGAAGTGGGACCTTATATATCTCATCCATCATCACTGAAGCTTAGAATATGAAATGTGAAGTGACTTGTTCAATGTCACAGAGGTAATAGGCAGCAAACTGAAACCTGAATTATTGGAAGAACATGATGACAGAGAAATATAAACTGAAATCCTTCTTTAAATTCCATTTTAAAGCATCTAAGAAATTTTTTCTTATACTTGTAGGACATTGGCAGAGAAACCTATCTACATGATATTCAAAATAAATAAAAAATGTTTTCAGGGTAAAAATAAGCTTATTTTTTGAACAAAACTGTTCATACTTCAACTAGTTATCCCCAGTATTCAGTAATAATCTAATAGCTATAAGGGTTTGACAAAATGCCTTTGACTCAAATTCCTCAGATGTAGCCAAGAGTCAATGAAAAGGAGAACTGAGCTGTTTCATAGAGACACAGCAAAAATCCACTTTTGTTTAGTCACATAAGCATCATAAAGTCCATGTGGAAGCACAATTCTGTTAAGCCAAAAAAATGTTTCCAGAAATCATCTTGGTGGCTAGAAGTTAATAAATCTAGGAGAATGACTAGATCAAGTAGTTGGAATTTGAGGAATTAGATCAACCTCTCACTCTCCCAACCCAAATCTAGTCAGTTTAGTCAATATTTGTTAAGAACATCTTTTGTTCAAACCCTGGGCATATAACTTTGAATTACATAGGACTCCATGAATAACCAGAGAACACTAAAACATCTGTAAATCCAGAGAACACCTCTGATATCTCCTATATTTGGAAAGAGTTAGTGAAATCCTATAGAATCATTGGTGAAATGATGTAAAAATTAGGGATGCAGGAAAAAGAAATTGAATATGGATGTCATTTCTTCCAGTAAACATTTCACCTTCCTAAACATGGTTTTCACAATGTAGCAATTCTATTTTAATTAATAAATCCAGAAGATAAATGTATTTAGTGATAGTGTACTCAGAGCTCATAAATGCCTAGCAGTCTCAAGCTTTCTCAATGAGGTCAATATCAATTTCTGCTTTGTTTAAATCTACATCTCCTCAAGAACACCATACAATGAGGTTTTTAAAAAAGGGAAATATAAAAATATACTAATGAATTGTAATGTATTAAATCTACTAAATTACAAGTCAAACACAATAAAATATAATTTTACCTCATGGTCACGCCAACCACCATCATGCCTCTGTTAAAAAATAAAGGAAAAATTAAAGATATGCATTACTGAGAATTAAACTACTTTGAAATTATTTGCTAACATCTTACCTCTTCTGATGATTCAGAAGATGATAAATCAGCTCCCTTTGGAAACGGAAAAAAAACTTCAGAAGACTCAAATATATGACATATTAAAACAAACACACCCAAGCAGTGAATTGAGTTAGCGCTCTGAGTTATGGAATGAGTTACCCATATACTGAGCAAGAACATAAGTTTATCCAAAATATGCAAACATTCATTATCTCCACTTTTGTTTGAGGAAATGTAGATTTTGTCCCTTAACAGGAAAGAAAAAATTATGTGTATAAGATGAAGAGTACTTTAGCTGAGGGTACAGCTACATGGAATTTTTCCAGGACTAACCCAGAGACATGGGAAAGCAAACATAAAGAGTCTCCAGAAGCTAAAGGATCATTGTTAAAAGAGGGATCAATCACTCCCAACACCAGCCCCTTCTCCATTTCCCAACTACTTATGGCCAGGACAGCCAGAAGAGCCATAAGAATAGTTAGGAGATAAAGCTTCATGGTTCTATGGTCCTGTAGAAGAGAGGAGAGAAATTCATGCTACCTTTGGTCTGCTTTCTGCTCTCTGTAATATTTGTGTTTTCAATGAAGAAGAAGCTTAGTTAAATAAACTCCCATTTCTGTGATGCTGATGAGTTTTAAAGTGTTTTCATTCTAAGAACCTGATGAGCAAATGATATTACATTCATTTTATAGATGAGGGGACTGAGTCTCAAAACCCAGGTGATTTGCATGTATATAGTTAGCTATTGTCAGAGTCAGAATTTGAATGCAGGTCACAATGCCAAGGACTCATTGCACAGAGTATACAGTCGAAATATCTGTAAGTTCCTGAGGTTTGAGAAACGATGTTTTAAAACTTTCAATTTTATTTTATTTTTAGTTCCCAGTTCTCTCTCTTTCCCTCCTCCCCTCATTTGACAAGGCAAGAAAATGAAGGTCATCATAAATATGTACAGACACAAAAAGAATTCCCTTAAAAGCAAAGAGAAAAGAAGGGAAGAAAGGATGGAAAGAGGAAAGACTGAGAGAAAAGTAGGAAAAAGAAAGGAAGGAAGAAAGAAACAAAGAAAGAAAAAGTAAGGTAGGAAGGGAAGGAAGGGAAATAAGTAGGAAGAAGGAAAGGAAGGCAGTCATGAAGGAAGGGAAAAAATAAAGGAAGGGAGATACTGAGGGAAAAAGGAAGGAAGAACAGGAAAGAAACAAAGTAATAAGGAGAAAGAAGTAAACAAAGAAAAGAAACAAACAGAAGGGAAGGTAGGAAGGAAAGAAGGAAGAAAGGAAAAGAGGGAGGGATGAATGCATTAGGGAAAAAGGATGTGGCAGAAATATTATTACGACTACAGTTTTCCATATCAATCATCCCATATCATATGATATTATAGAGAAGGAACTCAGGCAATGCTCAAGTATGCAGGTGGACTCGGTTATGCCCTTAAGACTTGGGAATATTTCTCTGTCTCCAGTGAATTCTCTGCTCAAGAGCCTCAGGTGACAATACAGTTTATGGGGGAAAGCAAAAGGACCAAGTCTTCAAGGTGTCACTGATAGTCTTTTCTGAAGAAGAAATACTACTAAAGTACCTTCTCTGCAACTGAGAGTTCTATAACGTTGTGTGGGACCCTGAAAGGTGAAGAGATTACACTGGGTCACAGAGCCAGGGTGAGTGAGAGAGATCAGACTTCCTGGCTCTGAGACCAGCTCTTCTCTCAATATACCTTGAATTTTTCTACCTCACATGTCTAAAGCTATCAAGGTATCAATGTCCTTTACAGGAAATGCACCCTCTTATCCTTGTATCTCAACCTTGCAGGGTCAATGTTCCAATGTATTTTACAGATGAGGCAATTCAGTCCCAGAGAAACAAATTTGTCATATCTCTAGGCAAGGACTTCAGAGTAGAAGCAGCCTAGCAACAACTCACATTTACAGCGGAATTTACATCCTTAGAAATACCTCTGTCATCTGCTGGGACATCCAGGCTACAAAGTTGAACCCAAATTCAGGGAAATCTGTGTTGCTTGGATATTCATTAGGTGTGTGATTCTGGGAAACCTCTGCCTCCCTCAGTTTCCCCAGATTAGTTTCATTATTGCACCTCCCTTTTTGGGCTGTTATAATGATGAAATCAGATATTATTAGAGGGCTTTGCAAACTTTAAAGTGCTATATAAATGCTGACTTTTATGTGCTGTCCTATTTGATATTCCCAGCAGGGAATCAACCGAACAAGTATGAGCACCCAGGTTATAAAGATGTGGGAATTGCAATAGAGGGAAGACCCCCTGAGAGTAAATGGCTGAGTCTGGACTAAAACTAGAATTTTCTGACCCTGTCAATCAATCAATCAACAGGTATTTCTCAAGCACTCACTAAAGGCAAGGGATAGAGCTGGGGCTATGGGTGACAAAGACATGAAATGACCAGTCCTTGTCCTCAAGGAGATTATATTGAGTCAACAGGAATAACATGTGCACACATGTCCCAAATAACGTGTATCTACATTCAAACTAAAATTATAGATTACCTATAGACAAACTCTATTAAAAAGAAATCAAAAGCATTTTCTATGGGACAAACAGCACCAGGACCTGGAGGACTTCTAAAAATTTCAGGTGGGAGATGTGACTGATGATAAGCATTGCAGAAGAAAAGTGAGAGATTCTAAGCAGAGGAGACATGGAGGAAATAGATTCCTGTCTTGGGGTCCAACTGTGCAAAGCCATGGAGAAGAGAGATGGGTGGAGCATGATGTGTAAAACACAGCAAGAAGGCAAATTTGACTGGACTGGATGTCTACATGAAAGTAAGTTGTATAAAAAGGCTAGAAATTAAGATCTGAGACCAGTTGTTAAACAGAAAGGTCAGATCTTATTTTACAGGCTCTGGAACATAAGAACTAAAAGAATAACCTGGTCAGAGCTGTGCCTGAGGAATATCCAATTGTCACTTGTAGGGAGGATGGATGGAAGAAGGGACAGTCTGGAGCACTGGTTCTCAACCTTCCTAATGCTGTAACTCTTTAATACAGTTCCTCATGTTGTGGTGACTCCCATCCATGGTTCACAGCATTAGGAAGGTTGAGAACCACTGGTCTAGAGGCAGGGAGACCAATGAGGAGGCTATTGTCATCATTCAGGTGAGATCTGATGAGAGTTTCACCTCCCCCAGCAAGGGATGGATTTCAGAGAACTGGCAGACCCAGAATCCTTCAAATCTGGTCAGTGACTGGATATTTGTGAGTCAGTAGTTATTGGTGAGAATTCATTTTTATATCGGGGTAACAGGGGGGTAAGGGCTCCACTGGGATAATATTCATACAGTGCATAGCAGAGTGATGGACTCATAGCAGGTACTTAAAACATTCTCATATCTTTTCCTCTCCTTGACACTCACTACCACTTGGACAGAGAAAGGTAAGTTCAGAATAGGGATGGACTGAGTTCTGGGGTCAGAGCCAAGATGGTGGTGTAGAAGCAGCAACATCTCACAGCTCCCACACAGCTACCCTAAACACCCATAAAAATATGACGCTGGACAAACTGTAGGACTCTCAAACTAAAAAAATACAGAAAACACATCTGTCTCAGAAGGCAGCCCGGCAGCAGGGGATCATCATGGCAGGATGCAAGCCGAGGCCGGCCCAGCTTGAAACCAAAACCCACGGCCAGGCCCCAGGGCAGTAGGAAGGAGCCAAGCCTAGCCCCAGCCAGTCTACAAGAGAGAAGAGCTACAGCCTCCAGCAACTCCACATCTACCAAGGTGTGAAAAATAGAGATTAAAGAAAGACAGCTAAATTCATTAACATGGGTCTTCCTGATTCCAATTCCAGTTCTGTAACTTAATTTGTTGAAATTAGGGTTAATTCTCTTTCTCTTCCATCCCATTGTCACTCAATCTTTGTACTTACTTACTCCTAACAAATACATGACTTACTCCCAAGTCAGACAAATAAAAATTGAATTAATTGGATTTAAAAAAAACATGAGTTGGGGCCAGCAACACCCTATATATTGGTAAGAATAGCAAATTTACTCTATTTGCCTTACCTAAAGATATTTAAGATAAGTGAGGATGTCTTGGGGTGGAATGAGATGGTCAGGGAAAAGAACTTAAATGAAAAACAAACACACATTGGTGCAGGAAATAAGAGCAGCAGAGGAGAAAGCAGTGGTAGAAAAAAATCAGATGAAGGAAAGCTAGAAGAGTGGAGGAGCTGGGCAGCAGAGGATGGGATTGAGTTCAGCAGATGACTCTCCTTCAATGGGATAAGAAGTCCTTTCAGGAGAAGGCTTCCAAGGTTCCAGTACTGTGAAAGAAGGTAGAGGAGCATAAAGGAGTGAGGTGATATTAAAAGAGAAAGCCAATATCTGAGCTCATTTTCAGAATGAGGAGACTGGCAAAGAGTCAAGTGGAGAGGAGTATGCCAGATTTGCAGTTACAGCAATTTATTTGAGCAGTTGTATTTTTAGGGCATTTGGACTGTTATTTCCATGACAATCATAGTCCCCCTGCTAACCTGTAGTTTACAAATTCCATGTTGCCCCCTCTGAAAAATGGACCATCTTTAGTTCTCCAACATCTTAGTAACTGTGAGACTTTGAGGAAGTTATTTAACCTACCTGAACCCCAGTTTCCTCATCTGTAAAATGAATTGATTGTATCAGATGGATTCTGTGGTTTTTACCTCTTCTAGATCTTTAATTCCATCTCATCTCCCTTTCCCCATACCAAATATACCTATGTTAAATACTAAAAAAAAGTATCAGCCTTTCTCTATAAACCATTATTGATACCATTATTGATACATTTTTTACTTTATTCATAACATGCATTTTTTCATTGATAATATGCCAATAGTGATAGGTTAGAACAAAAACTTACTCGATATATAGGAGATATTACCTAAGACAGGCACCTGGAAGAAGAAATCTTTCAAGACAGGATGGGTTTCAGAGTATCTCAGAGCTATTTAAACTCTGCCTTTATTGATATACTAATTTGGTGACTGTCAATAATGTTTATAGTGACCTTGAATTGTCTTCATTATAAATAAATACTGATTTTGTGCCCATTTTCTGTATGTATCCATGCCAAGAACTCATTTTGTTACCTTGTTAGGCAAGTTTCATAGTTGAAGGCTCCAAGTTGAAAACTAAAATATCAAACGCTTGATCCTTTTATCGGTCTGGGCAGATCAACTGTAGAGGATGTGATTACTCATATTTGGGATATAATTTCCTTAAATAACAGTTTGTGAGCGTCTGAGACTGGATTTGAACCCAGATCTTGCCCAGTTGTAGCCCTCTATCTACTATGGCATGTGACCTCAAGGTGTATTGTAGGATGGATCCTTCTACAGGTTTGGCTTAGTTTAGGTCTCCCTTAGGTCTCTTTAAGTCTAAGATTCTGCAGTTCAGTAATCATAACCTTTATTAAATAACTGCCATGAAGTGGCCAGAACGAGGCTGACAATTTTGTGCAGCTCTGCCTCACTTAAATCCAATTCAGACAAGTCAAGATATCACCCTAGTAGTGTCATTTGTCCTTTTCAAGGAAGATGGACCACCACCACCATCACCACCCTCAGGACCACCAACATCACCACCACCACCAATATCAAACAAGCAGTGTACCAAGGTGGAAGGAATGAAGCCTAAGAGTGGGGTTTATAGTCTGCTTCTTTCCCATCCTGCTGGGTACCTGGGGGAAGTTACTTAACCTATTAGCACACCAGATTATTTTTGATAACTATACCATTCAGACAAGTTTGGAAGTCACATTACTGTTGAAAATTTCCATGATAGAAGCCTCTCATATCCATAGTGCACTAAAAATAAGAAACTTTTTCAAAAAAAGAAGTGTAAGTTACGGTGCTTTAGACCAACAATACACAAACAAAACTATCTCTGTTCTCTATTAACTTATACTCACCACTTTTAAGAGGATGGGCTGCACAATATACACAGAGAAACTCAAGGCAGTCTGAAAATGGAGAGAATATTAATGACTGGAGGCCTCAGAAAAAGATTTATTAACAGCACGAAGTCTGAGCTGAGCCTTCAAGAAAGGGAAGGATCCTTTGAAGTGGAGGTGAACAGAGATTTATTTATCTCTGCATTAAAGGCAGGCAGGAGAGGGTGTGGAAAAGGATGGAGGGGGTAGATGTGTTTGGGAAACGCTATTAAGTGCAGTTTGTTTGGATTATGGTGTGCTTGAAAGGAATCATATGAAGGAACAAAAATGAGGGAAAATGACTCTGGAGTCGATTGCGAAAGACATTCAAATCTGTATTTTAGCTTGGCTGTTTTGCTGCATCATCACCTTCATGTGGGACCTCCCAAGTGTGCATATTACATCCTTTTTTCCTCTCTCTGCTCTCTCCCTCGGTGGGTTTCTCCTTAGCTCCCATGGTCTGGTGCCTTTTTCCAGTTGACTTCTAGATCTTTGCAACAGATTTTCATTTCTCTCAAAAATTCTGAGTATTTGTTGCCAAAGCCTTTTTGGCATCCTCAAGTGCTATATGTACATTGAATCTAAAGTGTCCAAAATGGTCTTCATCACTTTTTACTTTAGGCCTGTCCCTTGTCCCAACTTTCTTATTTTTTTCTGGTGGCACCGTCATGCTCCCATTCACCTACATTCATACCCTCAGAATACTCCTTTCCTCTGCCCTTTCCCTCATCCTAATATGTAACCAATCATGAATAGTTGTTTGCTCAATTTCACAGCATCTCTGGTATCCATCCCTCTTTTCCATTCACATAGCCAACCTCGGAGCTTAAAATTCCATCACCATCACCAAGATGATTGCAATAACTTCTGAATTTATTTGCTTTTATTTTGTCTTTTCTCCAGTCAGTCCACCACAGAACTTCAAAAACTGACCTACCTAACCTTTTTCTAAAACCCACAATGTCACCTGCTGCTCAAAATATTCAACTCACTCCTTGCTTCTAGGGTAAAATACAAATTCCACTGTCTTTCACAATCTCACTTCGGTGTCATTTTTCCTCCCTTTTTTTCTCTCTTGCTACTCCAATTCAAACACAACATGTTGTGGACTTAATAATATTTCAAGAAGTGGACATTTCATGTCCCACCTTCGTATATTTGCACATCCTGGTCTCTTTGTCTTTAATGCCATGATAGATAAATCCCTTTCCCATTCATTTCAAAGTATCTTTATCTTTCTTGAAAGTTCACCTTACATATCAGAATTCTGATGAATCTTTTCCTGATTCCTCCAGTCAGATAGGAAAAAAAAATCTTAAAAAGGAAGGAATTGAAACATATAAATATAGACCCCTTCACACCTGTAATCACCAGCCAGACATAATTTGTGAGTGAAATAATTTCAAATTACATTCTCAGGTAATCAAAATAAAGAAATTTAAAACTAATTTTTTCATGTATGGGCAGTTTTATATCATGTCTATGGACAAGCAACTTCTTCAAATTTCATTTTGGCTGGTTTTTTTTTTCCAAGACAATAAATGAAATGGAGGCTTGTGTGATTATCTGGATTAATCTATTGTAAAAGCCAGGGCCTGTTTCTTGTTGGAGGAAATGAGAATGCACTTGAGGATTCAATATATAATCACTAATAAAAGGAAAACACAGAATTTTCTTTGTGCAATTCACTAGGGTGCCACTTTACAGTAAAAAAATCTCAAAAATATTTTTATGCCTTGTGCAAAAGTCAACAAAATTAAAGCTGATCCCTGAATTGAGACAGCCTTGGGCAAGAAAATTCTCAGGTCAAAAAGAAACCATTTATAAACTTTCAGTCATTCAACACATGACATTTATTATGTTTTTGTGTCTCCTTAGAATTCTTCTCTTATTCTGAGCCTGACTTAAGATCACTAAGATAGGAACTATATGGAAAATGTCTGAATATAGAAGCAAGAACAAAAATAATAGAAACAAAAAGGGTATTGTAAATGATAACTTTTTTACCTTTGATCAAACATTATATGAATGGAAGGTGATTGGAAACACTGGTGGACTTGAAAATGGCATAATATTTACAACAAACTATAAAGGAGGCTTTTCCTCATTGTTAAAAATGCCATGCTCTTTAAAAGTGCCGACTCTGTACTTTCTTAATGATGTTCTTTCATTTGCTTGTTAAAAAATCCACAAAGAATCATCAGTTCCCAGTAGGTGACCCATTGGTGGCCCATGGAACCAACACCTGACTAGAATTTGGATACTTCCCTGCCTTTTCCTGTTGTTTTTCATTCCCAGTAAAGATCTGGATGATCATTATCACCTAAAATATTCATCCATGAGAAGTGATTGATGGAAGCAAAGAATGAATTCTTAGTTAATCTGAAAAGAGGCTATGGTGACTCTTATTTTTTTACGAATCCTAGCTCAATTTCCTGAGGTTCTGGATCACAGAGAGTTTGGATATTGATGCTTACTTTTAATAGGATCATTGAGAGAGTTCACTCATAGTCTGAGGAGAACAAGTCTTTTAACCTGGAACTTGAGGAAAACCAAATTGGTATCCAACATTCTGACAGGAACTCAGTTTGTTTAGGGGTTTCAATGGCCTTGTGGAAGGGGCTTGCTCCTAAACAGTAGGGTACCATGTGAGGAGGGGAGAGGCATATAGAAGCAGACAAACAAGAGTAGAGAAGACCAGTGTGGGACAGAGGAGTTGACTGTAGTAAAACAGGCTGAACCAGAAGAAGAGACTGGGAGATCAAGTCCACACAGCAGCCCCTTTTTCCCCTGGTTCTGCAGAGGCCACAGGTGACTCTGACTGTTGGTTCAATTGCAGCATTCTGCATTGTGTCCAATTGTTTATTCTCTTTTCTTGCTTCTTGATATAGTTAATAAATTCCTTGGTGACTAGCAGTGAAATGTCTAATTGTATCTAGTGGTTGTTTAAGAAATGTAATCTATTCCTTTGAAAAAATCTTATTCTAGAGTAGGGAGTGAGTCAGTGGGAGGCAGTTTTCTTAATTTTTGGAAGTAATCCAGGGATCGTCCACTGGGATTTTGGTATACCAAGTAGGAGAGAATTAAGAAGGAAATGAGCCGTCAGCATGGAGAGCAGGGAGTTGTGGTTTTCCCAGACTGTCCCTTTGGCATCTTGTATCCCAGAGGTGATAGTTGTACAGAGGATAGCCTCCCTGCTCTGAAGTCAGCAAGGCTCGGTCTCACGACTTCATTTGACCTCAGACGCTTTTTGTGTGACTGGAAGCAAGTCACTCAGCTCTGTTTGCTGCAGTTCCTCATCTGTCCAATGATTTGGAGAATGGTAGACTAAAATATCCTTTTTTCACTTAAATTTATCTCACGTTTTTGTTCCAGACTGGTCAATATGGAAATACATTCTGAATGGCTTAACATATATAACTGTTTGCCTTCTCAATCTGTGGTGGAGGCCTCATAGGAGGGAAAGTATTTGGAATTCAACTTTTTAAATGTTAGAAATAAATACAATTAAATTAAAAAACAAAAAGTACTCTGGTCATCATAGTCATGAATCCTGAGAACTCATGGTGGAGCATTCTGCCCAAGTCTTGGTGGGAGGAGAAACTCAAGATGCAAAAGGAAGCTTCTTTTTTCATGATCTATGTAGGGATTTGTTTGGATTTATTACATATTTTTAACAATAATTTTAGGCTTCTTTAGTTTTTCATCATTTGGGGGTGGCAGAATGCGGGACAGAGAGAATGTGGACTTACTCATTTGAAAGAAAAATAAAATTTATTTTATAGTAAACAAAAGTCATTGTTGGCGGTTTTTGGAGGTAATCAGTTTTTAAAGTGACTCATCCAGCTAGCAAGTATCTGAGGCCAGATTTGAACTCAGGAATATGAACCCTCCTGACTATCAGACTCAGCACTTTAAGCATTGTGACACCCCAAAGTCTTAGTGTACCTTTATACTTTAATAGCTTTAATTGTCCCAAATTGTCCTTGGACTATTGGGACTTTGGAGATTTTGTGGTTTTTGTACAGATATTTTAAAAGGAGGGTACCCTCAGAGATAATCTCAGGCACTCAGTCTCTTCCATTTATTTCCCCAGGGATGTGGAGAAGAAAGACCAGACACCAAAAGTTTTCCCTAATACCCAAAGCGGGATTGTAGGAAGGCAGTTGCAGGAGGTGGCTGGGTTATGAGTGGACAAAAGTGCTTAATGGATTCTTTTGCAGGTTTACTGCTTAATAACTTTTTGTCCAGAGAAAGTTGATCATGGTCAGCTAGGTGACTCCGCGAATAGAGCACTGGCACTGGAGTCAGAAGGACCTGAGTTCAACTCTGGCCTCAGACATTTACTAACTGTGTGACCTTGGGCCTTGCCTTCCCCGTTATTTAGAAAGTTGGTCTGATTCAAAAGATTAACTAAAAGTGGGAAAGGAGTCTGTTGAACCATAGATTCCATAGAATAGAACCATAGAACCATAGAACCATTTTTATAATCCTGAACAACAGTTTTTAATCATCACTTGATTGAATTTCAGAAAAGAGTCACTGAGATTTTCTTCTTTGTAAGAAAAACCTTTTAAAGCATTCTGTCTTGTTGGGGTGGGTGGCTTATATAGTGCATAAAGAGAATCATCTAACCATGTGTCAAAGGGAGCTTGATTGGATCAGTGAGCTGGTGATATTTTTATAGTGCCATTTGGTAGAGAAATGCTATACTACCCTCCCTCACAAGTCAATGTGTAGCACAGTGACATCCAGTCTTCCTGGAGACATCAGAATGGTGGGTAAGCTGGTGGATATGAGAAGTTACTTCTGCTTCAGCCTCAAACATCACCTGGAATGCCAATCCACAGCATCACAGCAATAAAACTCTAACAGAGGAAAGAATCTGGGAAGACAGCAGAGTAGGTCCAGAAAATTCCAAGCTCTCCAGATTTTTCTCCAAACAAGACAAAATAGCACCTCTTGGTAAATTTAGACCAGTTAAATTAGGGAAGATTTGGGTCAGAATAGTGGTCCTTCTGGGACAAATGGAGAAGATCTGGAGAAAGACCACAGGATCAACTTTTGGCCCCGGTTAAGTGTAAATCATTCCAGGCTAACTCCATTGTCACAGCAAGTAGAGAGCCCTGGGGACACCCGAATTGCATGGTGGCCTCATCCTCAGCTACAAGAATGCTCAAGTCCTGGACAAGATGGGAAATTGGGGATATGAGAGGGGCAATACTGAGGTGCCCTCTGCTTACAAGGTGTGCCAGGTCCAGCTATGCTGCTGAGAGATGTTCCAGGGAGAGAAGGAGTCAGCACTCACCCAGTGAATGTAGAAGAAGTGGGGTGGGGATACTTGTTAAAGGGACTTACAGGAGAGATGAGTTCTGGGCCTGAATTAAAGGCCAGAGGGAACAATTGATGATCATAGGCATTGGAGGATTCCTAGGGAAAAGAACATTTCCAGCATACTGTGCTGGGGGACATAGCTATTACTTGGAGGAGTAAAGGAACACAGAGGTTGGGTCCAAGGCAAAACTCAATAAATAACAGCATGAAGGACTTGAATTCAGACTTACCATTTCCACATTACAGGATTAGAGGGGACTATAATAATAGGTTCCATTATTTTTTAAAATTAGCAGGCAAAGGACAAAGAAGCTAACCCACAGAGAATTACTACCAGAATAGAGAAGATGGGGGTTCATTTTTAGAGCAGGATACTGAACGAAAAAAGCCTCTACTGCCCCAAAGAGTAACGTTGAATTGTTATATGAGCACAAAGAATTGGTAGAAAAGTCCAAAAAAGACTTAAAAATCAAGCAACAGAGATTAATGAGAAAAAATAAAAAAAAACAAAAAGATTGTGAAAAGAAAGTTAACCAACTGGAAAAGGAAATAGAGAATCTTAAGGAGGAAAATCATTCCTTGAAAACTAGAACTGGGGAAGAGAAAACCAAGGAATTAATGAGACCAAGAAATAATAAAACAAAATATAAAAATGAAAAAAGTGGAAGAGAATATGAAACATAAGAGAAACAACTGATATTGAGAAGACATTAAGGAGAGAAAACCTAAAAATAATCAGACCACCTGAAAGCTATGATTAAGAAAGCATGTTGGGGGTGGCTAGGTGGGGCAACAAGAAGAGCACTGGCCCTGGAGTAGGGAGGACCTGAGTTCAAATCTGCCCTCAGACACTTAGCACTTACCAGATATGTGATCTTGGTCAAGTCACTTGACCCCAACTGCCTTGCCTTCATCCCTCCAAAAAAGGAAAAGAGAAAAAGAAGAAAATAGAAATAACCTTGATATAATAATAGAAGGAATAATTAAAGAAAATTGTCCTGAAGTGTTAGAGCAATTGAGCAAAGTAGAAATAGAAAAAATCCAGTGATCATCACCTGAAAGAGATCCTTGGAGGAAAACCTATGGGAGCATTTTAGCCAAATTCTGAAATCCACGGGTTAAGGATACTACATCATGAACAACAAATAAGAAACAATTCAAATATGATGAAGTCACAATTAGAATTACACGAGACCTAGCAGCAGCTACAATAAAAGACCACAGGTCTCAGAACATTATACATCAAAGAGCAAAAGAACTGGTGTTACTTCAAAAAATATATCCAGCAAAATGAAGTACATTTCTGAATGAAACAAAAGTGGATGGTCAATGTATTGACAGACTTTGAGGATGTTGTTTCAAAAAGACCAGAACATTTGTCACAGAGATCTAAGAGAAATACAATGTAAAAATCAAAGACAAATTACATCAGATTCAATAAAGACAAACTAATTAATTTTCATACATGGAAATGTAAACTGTATGTCTAAGGTTGTCATTAGTAATCAGGTTGTTTGACAGAAAGCATGGGGTAGAGCTGTGTATGATCTGATTCTAAAAAGCAAAATTATGTAGGAAAAGGTAAAAAAGGAGTAATTATCTCATAAAAATGAGGTACAAGAAGACCTGATGTAGAGAAATTAAATGGGAGAGGAAGGTTGGCAGTGCTGGAACTCTACTCTCATCAGGAATGGGTTAAAGAGGGAACAGCACACGCACACACACACAGACACACATATATCTAGCAAGGTAATAAAAGTCTTTTATATTCAGAAAGAAGCAAGATGGTAATGGTTTGGGGAGGGGGAGAGCATAAAGGAGTATTAGGGAATAGGATAAGGGGGATATAAAAGGGTGTGTAAATGAACAGAAATGGGATAAAGTGGAAATAACATATATATTTGGAAGGGTAAAAAAGTCTTCTAAATTCAGAAAGAAATAAGAGGGTAAGGAGATAGGGTAGAGGGAGAGGATGACAGAGGAATTCTTGGAGGGAGGGAAGATTAGGGAATAGGATGGCATGGTACCAGGTAGAAGTAAAGTAGAAGAGTGAGGACGGATAGGGATACAGTGAGAAGGATTGTGAGGAAAACAGGAAAGAGGCAAATAGACAAGTAATCATAGTTGAGAATGTGAAGGGGATCACCTTACATATCTCATAGAAACTGATAGATTAGAAATTCAAATTCAACCACATTTTGCTTTCAGGAAATGCTATAAAAATGAGACACACACCCACACAGGTCAACATTAGAATTTATTATGTAAAAATACAGAGGTACTTATCATGTTCTCAGGCAAAGTTAAAGCTAAAATCAGTTTAACTAAAAGAGAGAAATAAGGAAACTACACTGTCAGTCATATGAATCACACTATGAAGTATAAAAAAATACATGAATATTCCTGCAACAAAACAGACATAGGAACTCCATGAATATAAAAACAAAACACCTTCTATACAAAGTTTGATATAAATAATTGAAGTGATATTTTATGCATATGTAGTAAAGTTAATATGAAGCTTTAAAATGATAATTTTTCCTAGTATCTAGTTAAAAATGCCTTCCCAATAAAATTACTGAAAAATGATCTCACTGAGTCAGAAAAATAACAACAGCACTCACTTGGAAGAGCAGAGGATCTGGAAATTCAAGGAAACCAGGGGAACTAGAGTCAGTAGTATCAGACCTTAAACCATATTACAAAGGAAGAGCAGTGTTGAAGCATGAAATGCATAATTTTGATTATTTTTAAATTAAAATTTTCTTGTTTAAATAAAACCTATGTAGCCAAGAATAGGGGGAATGCAAAATTTGGGGATGGGGAGGGGAACTCTCATAGACAATCTCTCAGAATGTGATTGGATTGTAATACTGTTGTAGTGTGGAAAATGATGAATTGGTGGATTTAGAAAGAAAGGGAAAGACTTGGACATATTGAAGAAAGATGCTATTCACCTTCTGAGAAAAGGGTGACAAGTGTAAAAAATATAACATGGTCTTATATATACATATATATATACATATATATGTTTGAGTGAATATATGTCTATATGTTTATGAATGTCTATGTCTATGTATGTATATATGTATGTATATAATGTGTGTTAGTAATGTGTGTATATTGTATACATCTCCATCTATATTCCTCATGTTTAGTTATAGTTATACAGGTGGGTAGGAAGGGGGGAAATATAGTAAAATGTGCACAGCAGAGGACAAAAGAAAACCTACAAGGAAGGTAAGAAAAGCTGGATAGCTTTGAAAATAATGTGTGTATTCTTTATTACATAGATTTTCTCAAAATGGAAATGTCTTGCTTTTCATTGAATCCTCTCTCATACTCTCCTGTGTACATAGCAATGTTTTTTCTCTTATTTTGTATTTAAGTTTAAAATAAATTTAAAAACTTAAAATTCTCCTAAAATGCTAAAACTATGAACTAATTGAGTCAGTCAGATTGTCCTTTTCCCAGAGCAGAGGCAATTTCAAATATGTTGAAAGTTAGGGAAGCACTTTTTTCATGTTATAGGACATTGTCTTAGCTCAGAAAACTAGAATTTCAGAAATAAGGAAACAGTCTGTTTACTTCTTTGTTAAAGGTAGATATCCTAAGTTTCTTATACAGAATTAAATTATTTAAAGTAAGAGTTCTTTCATCCCATTTAGGTATAATTCTTTTATCAGAGGCTCTCACATCATAAAGAATTGTTTGTTGTGGGGAATTTTTCATTAATCATGTTTTGGAATCAATATGAATTCCTTCTTGAAAAAATCTGTGGCAATCATTCTTGGATGTCATTCAATGGGATGGTGTGAACTCCCATTGCCAGCAGACAACTCAGAAAATTAATGAAATGAAAGTTATTTAAAAAATTAAGAAATAGGGCTTCTGATGGAACTCTGGGATAATAAAGAAACCATTTGCTAAAAATCTGAATTGTCTTGGCTATTCATTCTCTTCTATGCAGTTAGAAGGAGGTGGAATCCTATATCATACCACTTTCTGGCATTCTCTGCCATCCCAAAATGCTCTCTTGACACAACAGTGTGGGATAGAGGTTTTAAGACGTCTAGAAGTTTCCCTGTAACACCCAAAGAATGAATCCCTGAGCGGTGTCTAGGTGGCACAGTGAATATAGCATTGACCCTGGAATCAAGAGGACCTGGGTTCAAATCTAGACTCACACTTAACACATACAAGCCATGTGATTTTAGGCAAGTCACTTAACCCCAACTGCCCTACCTTCCCCTCTCCAAAAAACAAAAATAAAAAAGAAGCATAAATCTCTGAGGCAGGATGAGATTTGACTCCTTTTATGAGTCCAGAGGACACTAGATTGCTTTTTAGAATCTTTATGCAACAGAGAGGAAATTTCCTTTAGAGTATTCCCAGGCTGCCAGAAGGGACACTTCAACCTGCTGCCAAAGTATCTTAATTGCAGATATGACCAAGTAACTCTCCTACTTGATAGATGTCAGTGACTCCTTATTGCTCCTATGACCAAAAAAGGGAGAAGAATAAGCTACCAACCACAAGCCAATGAGCCTGACTCTCCTTTCTGGGGAAATTGTAGAATGACAAGGTTGGAGAATATTTTGGAAGAGCCAGCATGGCTTCATAATCCGGTCTTGCCACATTAACCTTTTTTCTCTTTTGAAGAAAATTGCAGAAACAAAATGGTATATGTTTTCAAGGTATAGGGAAATATTAAAATTCATAGTACGTAAGTGCACTTCTAGGGCACGATTGCTTCTGAGCATCCAAAAAGCATCAAGCTATAGGTTCAGTCCTGAGGGATACTGAAGATGATGTGTATGCATGGTATTTGTTGATTAATAGATTACCCTGAGTATATCAGTGTGTATATTATAGAAGGTATTCTAGGATCCCAGGGTTCAACACTTTCTTACTTATCCCATGCACAACATGATGCTTTCTACTAAAGAGCTGAAATGAGCTCCAGGTGCTGCAATATTTTGAAAAAATATGTTCATTAGAAGGCACTTTCCTTCTTTCCATTCAATAAATTCATATTTCTTCTATAAACCTAGTTGTAACTCACTAAACCATCCCTTCCTAGAATACGTCCTTCCTCACATTTGGAGGTGCAATGGTCGTTGAAGAGTTGTGTCCCAGAGGGTAATGGCTGCTCAACTCAGTAGCCTAAGGGCCATCCTTAGGTTGTATTCTCAGGAGGTACTGAAGATACCAGAGGCAAGAGAAGTGTACAGCGGCTGTGTTTATTTGATGATGGCATTCTCCTTTTGTACCCTAAGGGCAACATGATTCAGGCATGATATCCTTCTGGACAGGGAGTATAGACCAATGGATTCCTGGCCAAACCAGTCATGTCAGCTGCTGCTCATCAAGTGAATGGTTTTGTGGGAGACTTCCTTGTGAGCTGGCAACTGGGCTGTGACCTTCAGGAATTCCTTATCTCTCATGGCACAGGGAGACCCCAAAACCAAGAGGCCCCGAGGCAATCCCTGATTTCTCGTGGGACAAATGTGCTTTTGACTCGCATTGTCTTCTACAGTTCCCCCTGCTTGTTTTGGAAAAGTGCCATGAGAGTATCAGCCTGAATCATGGCTAAGCTATTGCAAAAACATCAAACTAAACAAAGCAGAACCACATCACAATAATATGCTTCAATTATGAGATTTTAGCCATTACCCAAAGTGTCTTATACCTATAATCACATTCCAATGGTGTTTGAATTCTTATTAAATCTACCTCATCTCCCAAAGCACTGGTTCCTGATATTATATCAATTTTGGTTTGTTCCTCAAAGCCTTTTGACACATTTTGAACTTGCACCATTTGGTTCTACACAGTAGATACAGACATAGCAAGAGACTAACTGTACAATTCAGACAGGTCACATTAAACACCCCTTGAGCTCCTGTTACTTTATGTCCCACATTTTCACTTTGCAACAGAACACCAAACACAGAGTTGGATCATTTTAAAAGCATATGAAGGACCTAATTAAATGTATTATTAACCATTTGCAAAAGAGGGTTATTAGCAGTTATATAAATTATCAGTCCATGGGCAATCTTACATTTGTACAAACGTTGATGAAACAATTCAATGAAGGAATTTTTTTTGACATCTCATATTACAACTGAGATACAAAGAGTGCTTCACTGGAAATTTCCCTGAGATATTCTTTTCAACAGAACTAGCCTATATTATGCACAACTGCTTAATGATAGAACTCTTTGAAGAGGAATGGCAACTGTCCTGAGCTTTCCCCCAACATGCTTGAGTGTAAAAGCTACATCTAATATTTGGTTGGGATTTCCAGTCCCCAGGCTCAAGCACATGCTGCCATGTTCCCCAATGCTGCCCCAAGCTGTTATTACAATTGGTCCTATGGAAGCCATGGCTTTCCATAGACCTTTCCAAGCTCTGCCTTTTGATAGAATCCACATTTGCACGGGAATGGAACATACTGTGTATAGTTTATGATGTGCCATCAGTGGCCATCCACTGTCATTAGCAATTTTGCATGCTGAGCTTCCTCTCATACACTGTGGAAGTGAGGCATTGCAGGGCATCCCCCTCAAGCTGTACATGCTGACATGATGGAGACCTATTCCCATGATGTTCATGGCCTGTAAAGTTTATCTTGACTGATGGAGCTGACGGTGTGGTGAGTTGGCTATGTTGTTCCTCATGAACAGGTGGTCATATGGTGAGGGTTGTGAAGGCAGCAGCCAGTAGCCACGTTCCTTGCTGATTCATCTGGCATAGTCTCTGCTGTTGTCAGGATGGTGCCTCCTTTTTTTCCTTTTCCCCTGCCGGTTTAGAGATAATGCAGGCACTCTTTGCAGGAACCCACTGTTGACCATTATCTGTGTGTAAAGCCAATCAACAGCAGATTCCTAAAAGAATGCTACTGTGAACAGCTTTTAAGATTTGGATTACACGGTATTAGTGAACACTCAGTTTATTCCATTACAATTCAAGATTCAGTACAATATTCACAGTATCAACAATTCACAATATTATATATTCACAGTATGAACAATTCACAATATTATATACAATATTTAGAACAAGGAAAGTCTTAATATTATATCTTATTACAGAAAGTAACAAGGAACAAGAGAAGAATCACCTGGTTTCCCTAATGGGGAAACCAGCTTCAATTTAAAGATTCGATCAATCAAGTTAAAGATTCAATCAATCAATTCACCCGGTTTCCCTAAGAGGAGAACCAGCTTAACTTCACATTTAAAGATTCAATCAATCAATTAACAAAAGGAATCACCTAGTTTCCCGAAGAGGGAGTTGATTCAATCAACAATTCACAATATACTGATCTTCCACTCATGGGGCAACCATTAACTTTAGTTTCCAAATAAAGTTCTTAGAAAACCACACAAACTTTCTACCCCTTGATTTCCAACAAACCTAAGTTTAGTCCAAGGGGAGGCCTTTTCTTCACCTTGACTCTAGG
>CM053601.1:12101108-12119156 GCA_028646575.1 Pseudocheirus occidentalis
GTTTGTGTATATGTTACCATCCTGTTCTCTCTCCTAAAGAAATATTTGATCTTTTGGGGGCGATCCCAGCACCAGTATTTCAAATGGTGAAAGTCAAGATGTGAAAGGGGACCTCAAAAACCAATGAGTACAAGTAAGTAACCTGAAGCCCCAGGAGTTGATGGAAGATACCCAAAACCATCTAGCTGTTTATTAGAAAAATTAACCAAGAGTCCTAATTCCCAGGGCCAATGGCCTGAAGAAGTACTAAAAGGTGGAAGGGTGGGAGACCATAATGAGAATGGAGAATAGGAGGTGTGAAGCTCAGAGAAAAGTGGAATGATAGAAGGTTATAACCAGATAGGAAAATGCCCATTTCTAATTAGGAAAGTGTTATTGGACCATTTATAGGTAGTAGCAAGACCTACTGTGTGACTATTCTACGCGTCACTGAGGTAGATAGAGTGATGGAGTAAAGTGGTGATGACTTTTAGACAGGATACAGTATTGGGAGCTGAGGGAGTTGGAGGGAACATCTTTATGGATATTAAAGCCCTCTAGTGTAAGAATAGGCATTAGGGAGGATTGGAAGATGGTGAGCCGGGTGCTGGACTGTAGAAAACAAGGTGTATGTCACTTATAAAAACTCTCATATCTGTACACTTTAAAAACATGGAAACAGACTTTTATAAAATGTTCTAAAAATCCTACAGAGGAAGAATTTTAGTAGGTTTGAAACCTTCCAGCCAGTTCAGGGAAGATGAAAATCTGCTAGCAGGATTTCAAGAACAACCCAAAATCTCCAACCCTTTGCTTAATTGGTCGGTATGATCCAAAATTGAGTATTGTGATGTAGTGAGCTCAACCAGGGATGCATCTCTTGTGTTTGGAACAAAAAACACCGTGAAAAATAGCTAAGATCTGTCTAGCCCCTACTGCATGCCAGGGACTCTGCTAAGCACTCTGGGAAGTGAGTGCTGTTGTCACTCCCATGACATAGATGGGGAAGCTGAGGCAAACAGAGGTTAAGTGACTCGCCCGTGGTCAAAGTTTGAGGCTGGATTTGAGCTCAGGTCTAACGATCTACCTACTAACCCCACTTTGCTTTACTACCCCCCTCCCTTTCCCAATGGAGAAGAAGGCATATTCAGTCACACGGCTCTCACTAATGTCTTATTAGTGCTCATACTTTAGTGAGAGCACAGAGGACTTTTGTCCCATTAAAATAAAATTATTTTCAGAATATTTCATCATGTTATCATCTTTTAAGATGTCTTTTTGTGTAAGTTTTATAATGTACATGACTGAAGTATAGTAGCGCCTATAAATGATTCACAAATAGAAGAATGGACACCTATTTGGAGTGCACTCTCAAAGCCATTTTATGGGAGTGTGTGGTAAAAAGCGTTTGGCGTCCACCCTCCTACTCAATGCACTTTCATGGCTCCACATTGCCTCGAACACCAACTGTAAACTGCTTTGTCCACCTACAGCCAGTCTACCCTCCCAGTCTTACTGCACGTCATTTCCCTTCTCATACTTTTTGATGCATCCAACTTGGTAGTGTTGCTTTTTCTCACACTTATTATTCCATCTTCCATCCGCGTGTCTTTGCATAGGATGGTGCGCCATGCCTAGAACACCCTTTTTCCTTGCCTTCACTTAGAATTCATTGCCTATGTCAGAATACAGTCCAAATGATACCTCCTACATGAAGCCTTTCCTCCTCCCCCATCATACAGCTCTTAGTAAGCAGCATACCCCAAAGAAAAATTATCTTGTGTTAATATTCTTTCCAAATGGAATATAAGGTCCTTGAGGACACAGGCAATCTTATTTTTCTTTATCTTTGTACCCCTGGCACCACAATGTCTGACTCTTAATAAATACTTGTTGATTAATTAACATTATTATTTGTAAACCCAAAGTCAGGATTGTATTCTTGACTCCTGTCCCCCAAACCCAGACACACACACACACACACACACACACACAACTTAATCTTTAGACTTTGGTTTAGAATAATGAAAATTCTACCAGTTTAGTGATTGAGGGCTCAGTAATGCATAATTTTATATTTCTTAAAAGCCTGACCTGACCACAATACCCTTGCTTTGGCTCAGCTTATTGTCATGGGCATAGCTGTACCTTGGGCCAAGCTTTGAATGAAGAAGGGAGTGATGATGAAGATAGAAGAGAGATAATGGAAGAGTGTGTGCCCCAAAGCCTTTGGGGTCACCCAAGTCAGTACCTTGAGAGGGGTCCCTTCCTTTGTGTCCCGCTCAGATGTTGCCTCTTCTTGACCCAGTTTCCTAGGCTCAGTTACTTGGTGACTTTCAAGGGAAATGAAGAGACAGATTGAGTGTATCTTGGTCTAATAAAGGAACTGGGCTTTATGTTTGTCCCTCCTACTTTTTGTCTAGTGGGGAGAGAAAGGAAGAGTTTCATGAAGAAGGAATTGCTCCAGGTTAATCCTGAAACAAAGAGGACGGATGCTGCCTACAAAATAGGCAGTTGGCCTTTGAACGGTCTGTTCTCTGGAACATTGTGATGTATTATCATACCTTTTCCTAGGAAAGGGTAGGGATGGAGTCATTTAAAAACTTCATGGTAATTTTTAAAAATTTAACTCTAAAATGCCTAGGATCCATTTTTTCATATTTTTTCTAAAGAAAAATAATTAAACATCTAAGATTCATTTACTAATTTATACATTATAAAATATTCTTATGCTCTTAGAATCCTGATTAACTCTTTATTTTTTGCATGTTTCAATTTCTTTTCCTGCAATTGTTGTTGTTGTTTTTAATGGGGGGGGGAGGATTTCTTCACTAAACTGAAAAAATATATTTCTCTCCTGATCAGTGAGAGAAAACTTTCCATTAGTTGGAGAAACCAGTACAAATTTCTGTAAGAATAAGGGGAAAATGAGAAAGCAGGAAATTCTAGGTTTCTGTTGGTATTGTCCTTTCCTCTTTTGGGTTATGTGATTAAGAAAATGAGAAATAATTATCTTTTATTTTATCATTACATTCAAAGGGACCTACATACCATTGTCAAAATGTTTCCTCACATATAGTTGGTCTAAGTTAAGACTACTTCAGGAATGACCAGTGGAATTGTGAGGCCAATAATAAAGTCTCAGAGTTGCTCAAGAAGACCCAAGTTCAAATCCTACTTCCAAAACCTAATGGCCATCAATAAACCTCATCAGGCTGGGCAGAGAGTCTTTTTAAAACTCTCAGTTATGGATGTATTGTCATTTACATGATCAGTTTTACATTATTCATCTACATCCTCACTCGTCCATGCAATATGAGTTATTACTTTTAATCCAACATCAGTAACAAGCATTCCCAACTCCATGCAGAAAGTGGGCTCCCCCTCCCCACCAAATCATCATCTTGCCAGCACACTTGGTTAAAGAGCCACAGACAAATACAAATCATAAAAGCATGTGGCCGGGGGCTGGATGGGTTGTCATTCTTAATGTATAGCACTTTGGTGTGATAATTGGTATCAAAATAAGATCTGTGCCAGTCATAGAACAATCCAGAATATTGTTTTTTTAAAAAAAGAACTGAGGTAATCCCTTGAAAGCCAAACATGTGACATACACTGAAACTGTAATGCTGATTTGATTAGTGATGAAACCGGCACCATTTCCTTTCCTAGGTTCCTATTTGCCTTAAAATACTAAGGTCTTCTGAGCTTCTTTTGGTTCTTAGCCACTTGAGGGAGGCCTTTGAGGGTCAGGCTTCTGCTTTGGTAGATTTTTTTCTTCAGTGCCTTGAAATTTCTGACTTAGAGCCATTTATCACTGAGAAAAGAAAGAGACAGAGAGAGAGACAGAGAGAGAGACAGAGAGACAGAGAGACAGAGACAGAGAGAGAGACAGACAGACAGAGAGAGACAGAGAGACAGAGAGACAGACAGAGATAGAGACAGAGAGACAGAGACAGAGAGAGAGACAGAGAGACAGAGACAGAGAGAGAGAGAGGAAGAAGAAGAAGAAGAAGAAGAAGAAGAAGAAGAAAGGAAAAGAGACAAAGGAAGGATGGAAGGAAGGAAGGAGGGAAAAGAGAGAAGAAAGAGAAAGGAAAGGATAGATGAAGAAAAAGAAAGAAAGAAAAAAGAGGGAAATATGGAGAAAGAAGGAAAGGAAAAAGAAAAAGAAAAAAATGGTTTTCTAGCCTTTGTGTGGATTTTTTGTTAATGTGTTATTATTGGACCTGCTGTTCACTTTAAAATATTTATCCTTTAGTTTATCACATCTCCCCTAAAAATAAAATAACTTTAGAGCTACAAGAAATGTTAAGAAAAGAAAGCAAAACCTCTTTGCTCTTTGACTGAACCATTTAAGACTACAATAAAAAAGATAGTTAAGGTGATGTGAACCTCTTAAAGTTGGCCATAGAAGCCTATATTTAACATTGAAAATATCTTTCAAAGTCATCTGGTCCAACTGTTATTTTACACATAGAAAACTGAAGGACAGAGAGTTTAGAACATCCATGTTTATGTTTATGTAGATGTGTGTGTGGGCAGCTAAGAGGTTCAGTGGATAGAGTGCCGCACCTGGAGTCAGGAAGACTAATTTTCCTGAATTCAAATCTGGTGTCAAATAGTAACTGTATGACCCTGGGCAAGTCACTTAGACCTGTTTGCTTCAATTTTCTCATCTATAAAACAATCTGGAGAAGGAAATGGCGAATCACTCCAGCGTCTTTCTCAAGAAAACCCAAAATTGGGTCACAAAGAGTCAGACATGACTGAAGGGACTGAACAACAAATATGCACGTGCATTTTGCACATGTATTCATATATAAAACATACATTATAGTTATTCAACATACATATATAATTTGGATCTATAGATATAGCTATATCTAGGTGGATAAGTATGGAGATATATAGATATATCTGTCTAGCCAGATATATCTATATAGGTATATTTATATAGAAACATGTATACACACAGAGGAACGGAGCCTGGATCTGTAATTTCATTGCTATAAAAACTCTTAGATGAGGAAATTCTCTTCACTAACACTCTGCCCAGGATCATATAGCCTGTATAGTCAGAAATGAGGATGGAATAACATTCTGACAGCTCTTGGTTTTGGCCATAGTGTGACCGAGTATGATCATTTACTAGTTTGTTTTTTAATTTATTTTATTTTTAATTTATGGAATAAAACAACCATTTCCATAGCACAGTACAATAAAGATGATTGCACATGAGACTGCAAATCTGCCACGTACAGCTTGCTATTCCTTTCACATACACAACAAAATTATCATGTGGATTTCTTTTTTTTCTTTCCCCTCACCATAAGGATGGCCATCATCACACACACACACACACACACACACACTATATACACATATATGTAAAATTATTCCATACATACTTCTGTTTATCAGTTCTTTCTCTGGATGCAGGTAGAGATCATTTGTTTTAAGAATTTCTTCTGTTTTCCATTTTTAAAGGGAGTTTAGGAGTATTGGGAGTTTCAAATATGCCTTTATAATTTCATTGAAATTATGTAATGCCTTAAAAAAAATCCTTACTCTACATTCCAAAACCCCATGAAGGCTGTCACATTTTCTAGCATTCTTAGCAATTAGCATAAACTCTGGGGATGGTAGAAAGAAAAAAATCCCACGGAATCTGAAGGTACCATAGGGATCATATAGTTCGCCCCCTTCCTTTTGGGGGTGAAGCGACTTGCCCAAGGTCACACGGCTAGTTATACCTTCTACATTCATAGAGATGCACATGTATCTTGAGGCTGTGTCCCACTGTGGTTTGTGAGGGTCCCAGCGAAGCACGCTGCCTACATCTTGGCGGAGGTATGATGGAACCAGTGTGCAGACTGAGATATCGCTAATACACAAATTTGTTTTGCTCGACTGTATTTTAGCTACCAGGTGTTCTTTTTTCTTTTTCAAGATAGGTTAGGAGGGGGGAGTGAGAGGAAAGAAATGTTTGTGGATGGAAAAAGCAAAACGAAATTAAAAAAAATTCCCCTCCCTTCTCAGCGGCGCCAACAGAGAGAAACAGATCAGCCTTTGCAGAACGCCGGTGATGGGCATCAGAGCCTGTGTGCGTCAGTGGCGTTCCCTATTTAAGAAAAAGTTTGCTTTTTCCTGGTCAGATCAAACACTAGACTTCCGCACTTAGGGGAGCTTTTTTTCCATTGGTCTTGATTTTGTCATCTATTCCACTAACCTACTTTTTTCTTTATAAAACAATAACAAAACTTTCAAAATACTTTATAATGAACTGGAAATGTTAACTATTCTTCATTATATCTATTTAATTTTTTTGAAATTCTTGATTGCATTTCTCTTTTTAAAAAATTTTCTTCGATTCCCTAAAATATCTCCTCAACAGTTTGTCATCATGCTAAATCAATAGATTGTTTCCTATGAAAATAATTTAAAATATTAAAATGGTCTAAAATGACCATTTAAAGTACCTAGACAGTATAAAATATCAGAATGTACACTTCCCAAATCAGACACAGGAACTATATGAATATAAACATAAAACACTTTTTATACAAATAAACTCAGATCTAAATAACTGAGGTAATATTTATTGTTAATGGGTAAAGTCAGTATAATTTTTTAAATGACAGTTTTACCTAACTAGTCTATTTATTCAACATCCCAATTAAATTACTAAAAATTATTTTACTGAGTTAGAAAAAATAATAAAGTTCATTTGGAAGAACAAAAGGTCAGGAACTTAAAAAAACAAAAAAACCGGAGAAAAAGATATGAAGGAACTCTATTGAGCAATCAGATTTTAAACTATCTTATAAGATGAGTGCATTGCTGAAGTATAAAAAAGGATCATTTCAATTATTTTACATTAATATTTCCTTGTATAAATAAAACGAATGTATTCAAGAATGGAAGGAATGCAGAATGGGAGAGAAAACTTTTCATAGACAATTTCTCAGACAGGATGTGATTGGTTGGAATTTGGCTGTGGTATAGGAAATGATGAGCTGGTTGGTTCAGAAAAAAACATGGAAAGACTTGGACTTACAGAGGAAGATGCTCTCCATCTCCAGAGAAACAGATGATAGGAGAAAATGAGCATAGTACAGTCTTACATATATATGTATGAATATATATGTGTATATATGTATGTTTATAGAGAATAATTTATATGTATATATCTATGCTTAATTGTAGCCTTTAGGGTGGAGGGAGGGGGAAAAATAAAAAGTGTACTGTGGAGAATGAAAGAAAAGCAACGAGGAAGTGAAGAAAAGCCAGACAGCTTTGAAAACATTGTGGTATTTATTATATAGGTTCTCTTGAAATGGAGATTTATGATTTTATATTGAATCCTCTCATGGTCTCCTTTGTATGTGGAGATGCTTTTTCTGTATTTAATTTTATATTTTTTTGTATTTAATTTTATATAAGATCATTTTGTATTTAATTTTAAAATACAAAAATACTAAAAATGATGCTGGAACCAAGAAATTAATACTGAATATTTTTTGCTAAAATACTAATATAGGGGGCAGCTAGGTGGTGCAGTGAATAGAGCACCAACCCTGGAGTCAGTAGGACCTGAGTTCAAATCTGACCCCAGACACTTAACACTTACTAGGCATGTAACCTTGGGCAAGTCACTTAACCCTAACTGCCCTGCCTTCCCCCCTCCAAAAAAAGCAAAACAAAATAAAATACTGATATACTTTAAAAGTTTAATTGTAATCATATGTATGTATCTTAGAATGTATCTTTATGTATCTTAGAAAGTTTAATCCTGAATATTTTATATATTCTAGAGTTATTCTAAGTGGAGTTTTTCTTCACATCTTTATTTTGTGATTTTTATTAGTAACATGCAAAAAAGTTGATCTTGTTAACTTATTTTTGTATGATTTTGCAGAACTGTTTTAATTACCTTGATTCATTTTTTATTGATTCTCTAGGATTTCCCAAGAAATTAATAATCTCATGTAAATAGGGATAATTTTGCTTACCACTTATAATTTCATTCTTTCTGATCTTATAGTTGTAAGTAGCATTTCTAGCAACGTGTCACATAATGGTGGAGAAAGGAAGTATATTTGCTCCATCACTGAGTATACCTAGGAGTAGTACTACACCAGACTCTCTCTCTTACAGAACTGATATTGCTAAGAACCACAGCAAGAAAAAGAGACCGAGGGCAAGAGCTATAAAGATCTATAAAATTGGAACTAGGAGCTTAAATAGGTGCCTTAGAAACTTTAATTCCATAAAAATACAGGCATTCAAAATGGAATAAATAAACATAAGGTGTGTGAATTTAAAAGAAAATCTGAAATAGAAAAGGAAGAGAAAGAAGTAATTTACTGTGCATCATGTGAATCCAGAAAAGCAGGAGTTACAGTAAGGTTATCAGACAGAGGAGAAAATGCCTAAACTACCTACAGGGCATAGTATACACACACGTCTTTGAGTTTATGCCTGTCCCTCATATGTAAGTTATCATAAAATGCAAAAAAGCCAGGCTAGCTAGCAGTAACATTATCATCAGGTCTAAGAAGAACAGGCCTAAATAGAAACCATTTGTTTGAGCACAAATACAAAATGACCAGTGCGGAGGTAAGAAACAGAAATTGCTCCACTAGTAAACACAAAAGCAAATGTAAATAAATCTGGAAGAAGTGTCTGGCCATGGGGTCAGGAAAGCCCAAGTTCAAATCTGGCCTCAGACACTAGCTGTGTGAACCTGGCCAAGTCACTTCATTCTTTTCCCCTCAGTTTCTCCATCTGTAAAATGAGTTGGAGAAGGAAATGGCCAACCCCTCTGGTACCTTTGCCAGGAAAACCCCGGATGGGGTCATGGAGAGCTGCCTATAACTGAAAACGGCTGAACAACAAATAGACTCCTTGCTAGTAATGTACTCAGCATTTTTGGCTGACATTCATCAGGGATGTTAGTCTGTGGGAGAGGTTCTAAATCTGAAATCCACAGACTCTAAGGGGTCCACGGAGGTCTATGAACTTGGATGGAAAAAATGGCACCTTTATTCTTACTGACATCTACCTGAAACTTGCCATTTCTTTCATTTATTTAAAAACGTGAGATTTCCACAGACAATTACCAAAGGTTTCCATGACACACACAAAATATTAAGTGCTCTTTTGTTTTCTTTTTTGCTTTGTGTTGCCATGGTTTGGGCATTAAGATAATATTTTGTATCATAGAAGAAATTTGTAGGATCTTTTCTATTTTTTATTTTTATTTTTTTGCAAACAGTTCATGTAATAATTCAAATTGTTTTTCATGATTGTATAGAATTGATTTGTTAGTTCTTTTATCCGTGGGGATGGCAATTGGTAATACTTTTCTACTTTAATCATGACATATTATTCATTTCATCATATGGCACGGAAGTTCCACAAAATGTATTACTGGTATATGAGTAAACTAATGATTTTTCACTATGTATGGAACACTTTTCAGCCAGATATCCAAGGTGGTGGCAGAATTCATTTTTGCTTCTTGTTTGTGGCTAACCCTTGGGAAAACCTTGTTTTTGCTTGGGGGGGGGTTGTTCCTTTACACATCTATTACTATGACTTATGTTACCTGAAGCCAAACATTTGATGGAGTAAGGGACATCTGGAGACAAGGAGGGGCCAGTGGAAGAACAGCCAGAGACGAAGAAGGTCCAGCTGGATGGGAACTGGTGGCAGGCGGTACAGAGATAAGGGTACCAGTGAAAAAGATAGTCTGACTGTAGGTGTGATTGCACTGATCTGATAGAGGAAAATGTGTCCAATGTGTCCCTCAGTCCCTGTTGTAGGCTCAGCTCTAATCCTAATGCCCACTTAGTTCAGGTTTGGTGCTTGCACAAAATAAGGCACAATAAAGAAGTCTGCTTTCTTCAAATACAGCAAGGATGTATAAGGATACGGTAGGACTTAGCCCTACTTAGTCTTCATCTGGAAACGCATCTGGTCAGTTAAATCATTAGGATATGTTGACTGGTACAGTCTTAGGCACCCACCAAGTCTGAGAGGCACTGACTACATGCCTTTGTGCCCCCAGCCCAAGAAGCTGTAATAGGGAAGGGGGGAAGGAAGTCTGGGAAGTCCTGTCAGGAAAACCTTGGTTCTATGGCAGTCACACAAGGATTGGGGAGGAAATCAGGTCAGGGAGAGGGGAATCGTGGTGAGGGAACCCAAGGTGGTAACTAGAGGAGGCTGTTCCACAAGCAGGGACTAGTGAAAGACCATAAAGTGAAACTTAGAAATGATGTTTCCATAGTAAGGAATCATCCTTTCTGTCCCTAGAAAGCAGAACCCAGGTGCAAAGCTCTGTTTGACACATTCTATTGATGGCTCTGCTCACACACCCTGATTGCTGGCTGCATTTCTCCTGAAATATTTAAATACCAGTACAGTAATCTGTTTATTGCTGGCAATTTTCTCCTCTGCTTAAAGCATAAGAGATAGTAGCATCATTTGGAGGTGTAAGGCATTTTGTTTGCTTTTTTTTTTTGGAGGGGGGAGGGCAGGGTGATTGAAATAAAGTGACTTGCCCAAGGTCACAATACTAGTTTTTTGTGTAAAGTGTCTGAGGTCAAATTTGAACTCAGGTCCTCCTGACTCCATTCACTGGTACCCCATTCACTGCGCCACTTACCTGCACCCGGCATAAGGCATTCTTAAGAATTTTCAGTCTGGTACATTCCTTCTAGAGATGCAATGGGAGGTCAGACTGGGGTGTTCAGATCTTCAGTGAGTTCACACAAGAAACCCATTGCAAATGTGAATGTTTGCTGACCTGATCTTATGTAATTTCTAGCTGTGAGACCTTGAGCAAGTCACTTGACTTTTCAGAGGCTCAATTTCCTTTCATCCATATTAGCACCTACCTCACAGGGATGTGGTATGGATCAAGTGAGATATAAAGCCCTTGGCAAACTGAAAACGTCCCGAAGGCCCCTTGTTACTGTGGTTGTATTGAGGGGCAGTCAGGTGTGGAGCCAGGAAGAGCTGATTTCAAGCCCTGCCCCTGTCATGGGCAAGTTGCCTTGCCCCAGTACCCATTGGTGCTCACTGTGCCTCTAAGATTCTAAGCTTCAGGGAAGGTGCTATCCTGCATTTCTGGAGGGAGTTTCCTCACCTGGAAATTCCCCTATTGCAGATATGGTCTCTATAATACTCGTGATTATTAATAATTTAAACTCTTCTTCTATCCCACTTTTACTTCTTTGGTCCTATTTCTGTTCCTTGAAGTTAAACAAAACAAATAAAATCCCTTTACAAGACACTCATTTAAACACTTCTCTAGGTCAAATATCCTCAGACTTCTCAACTAACTATATATTCCTGGAACATGGTAGGAGCTTAATGAAAACCTGCTGACTTACATGATGGGTTTTTCTAGTTCCCAAACTTTCCTGGTCTGTCATGGTAGGTCAGTCAGATCTCTCTGTAGCCTGATTCTGTCTTCCAGTATATTAACTAGCCTTCCCAGGTTTGTGATATAAGCATGCTATCCTTCATCCAAGTCATTAATGAAAACAAAATAATGCCAAGGACAGTTCCCTGGGAGTGCTCCAAAGTGTGATGCTTCGTGAATCTACGGCAGCCTAAAGGGTGGGCCTACCCTCTAGGCTGACATAGATTCATGAAGCATCACACTTTGGATCCAGTAGCTCAGTCAGGACCAAATCTACCAAATGGATTACCTTCCAGCTCATATCTTGTCTTTCTGTTCACAAAGATATTGTGAAAGACATTGTTAAATGCTTGCACCATGTCTATGGAATCTCCTTGACTTATTAGGCTAGTAACCCTGCTTCCTGCCAAGCTGAATTAGACTGGGGTCCCAGTGATGATCTCTAAGCCCTTCTGAGCCCATGGAATTGATGCATTTTCTCCTTTGTCCTTTGTTGTTCAATTGTATCTGACTCTTTGTGACCACATTTGGTGTTTTCTTGGCAAGTACACTGTAGTGGTTTGCTGTTTCCTTCTCCAGCTCTTTTTACAGATGAGGAAACTGAAGCAAACAGAATTAAATGACTTGCCCATGGTCACCCAGCTAGTAAGGGTCTGAGGTCAGATTTGAACTCAGAAAGATGAGTCTTCCCCTCTCCAGGCCAGAGAGAAGCTGAAATGTGATAGATCCCAAATTAAGTGTTGAAAAGAATCAAAGGAAATCACATGGCATTAAGTTGTTTTAATTCTGTTAAGAGTCAGCTAAATGAAGCATGACACAAATGAAAAGCTTGAGGAAAGAGAATCCATCTCCTGAAAGATGGCAGACTGTCCAGTGGTAGATTCGTCCCCATGGCCTCTGGAAAGCTTCATCTCAGCTCCTAGTTTCATCAGGACCTATGACAAATGATGACGCTTGAGACATTCATTTCCTAATGTAATCTGATCATTAACTTTTTTTCATCTTACCAATAGCACTTAACCCACATAAAAGGCTTTAACTAAATACTCAGAGAAGGTTAATTCACACCATATTCAACTGAACTTTGTACCTTGACTTACAGAGCTTGGCATTTACAAGATTTAAATGAAAAAGCCTTGAATCTGATCAACAATGACCTTTGATAATGAGCCTGCTCCATCCTAGCACTGAAAATTTAGACAAATAAAATACTCTGACCCTTGACACACCATCTTCCTTTGGGTTTTAACAGGAAACAGTCCTAGGCTATATTGCACTTAAAAACAACCTGTGATGATTGTTAGTGTGGATGCCCGGATCCGCCAGTGAAGACTGTCAGACTTCCATGACTTCTGAGTTTTCTGTTTCCTTGGGGTTGTCCCTTGGCAACCAGTTTTAGTAGTAGAACGCAAGTTCCTTGAAGGCAGGTGGCATTTTGTTTTTGCCTTTGTGTCTGCAGTGCCTACCAAAGTGAGGAAGAGCCAGGACAGCCAGATTCTCTATTTCTAGTACATAATAGGTACTTAACTAATGTTTGTTTGAATTGAACGAGCCTCTGGTATTTTGTATTTTCTTTCATTTTTTTAAAGTTTCAAGGATCAAGATTTCTACAATAAGTAAGACTTTAAAAGAGATAATATATGCAAAGAACTTGGAAAAGCTAAAATTACATATAGCTATTAGGTACTATTATGATATAATAAATATTGATTATTATTGAATAATAGAACATTAATCACTATTCATAGTGACTTTCACTAAGAGTAACCAGTATTGGAAGCTGTAGTATTGCACATTGAATTATTTGAACATTTTGCTGGCTCCATCCATTTTCCTCTTATCTTGAACCCACTCAAAGAATACTGGTAATTTTGAAATTGCTTTAGGTCTTGGAATGCTTCTCTTTTTTTATCAGTGTTTCATAAGCACCTGAAATAGCAATTGCAACAATGCCTAAGTGCCTCTGTCTGACAATGGGAGCATCTCAGAGTTGGAAGGAGCTCCAGAGCAATTCTTACCCCCCAGCCCCCAAAAACCAACCAGTTCAACCCATATCTAGATAAAATACAACACTCTTAGCAAGTGGTCCTCTAGCCTTTGTTTGGAGGTGGGAACCTGTGAACTTTGGAGGCAGTTGGCTCTGCTTTGAGATCATTCTAATCATCAGGAAGTTTTTCCTGACTTCCAGCTTAAATTTCTTTCTGTACCTTCCACCCATTGCTCCTGGTTCTGAACTCTAGGGTCAATCAGAATGATGCTTTCACTTTTGCATTATGAAAGTACTTCAAACTCTTGAAGACAATATTATGTCCCGCCTAAATCTTCTATTTTCCTTCCAGTTCCTTCAAGTGGTCTTTATATGGGAGGACAAAAAAGAATAACATCACAAGATCTTAAATCCTCTCATGGGCTTGGTTGTCCTCCTTTGGACAGCCTCCAGGTCATCCATGTCCTTTTACAACTCTAGGGTTCATAATTATCTATGATTCTCTAGGTAGGGATTGGTCAGGACAGAGAACAGTGGCACCATCACCTCCCAACCCCAGACAATCTTATATAGCCCAAGGGTGTGGTATCTTTCAGTCTCCTGTATCATGTCTTGACCCATCTGGGCCTTTCTACACTTAGAAGTTTTCACACAAACTGCTGTCTTCTCTGCCTCCCCTTTTCTGTACTTGGGAAGGTGGGGGGGGGTTTGGACCCCAAGTATTAGACTTTATATGCATTTATCTCTATTACAATTTAATCTTATTGACTTTGTCCAACTATTCTATCACCTCAATCTTTCCTATCATCTTTGTGTCATCTGTAAATCTGATAAGTGTGATATTATAAACTTCCTTTACCTATACTACGCTTTAACAAAAGACATGGAAAATCATTGTCCACGGAATTAAAAATTTCTTAGTAAAAATGAATAAAATTACATAACTACATTTAAAATATTAAAGAGCTGCCGCGTCAGTCAGCAAGCATTTGTTAAGCTCCTACCTATTTGGCGTTTTTCAAAGTGCTGGGGATCAAAGAAAGGCAAGAAACAAATTATATACACAGTTATCCTTTCCACATCCAACTTTCCCCATTGAGATTTTGATATATTGGTATAAGAAATAAAATGGAAACTTTTTGGGAAACTGCAGAGGACACATGAAGGCCAGCAGACAACACAGGAAAAGTTGAAAATCTCAGAAATACGGAAAATATATGTGTACTATTGTATCATCTCCACATATTTTATCTTTTATTACCATCATAGTTCAGACTTCTCTGGTACAAAGGGAGGGCCAGACATTTTTATGTGGATCTTCCAGATCGTGGACATCATCCCCACCATCGGGAAGGCATATCTGTATATGTAAATGTATATACAGTCTTACATAGCGGGGCTCTTAGAGTCATAAAAGAGACGCATCAAGGTGGGCCACCACCCAGAGGGAAGAGCTGCGGGGTAATGGGAACATGCCACCAACATGCCCACGTACTCTTTGTTTCAATGGTTTTTCAGTGTCTCATGAAATCTAAACAGCAATTGTTCATTCATCTCAGGGAGGCTGAAAATATGACGGAGAGGAGAAAAAATGGTCCATTGAATTCTAATATTTAAAGAGCGAGGCTATGATGTCTGCTGTCTGTGGGTTAGATGAGATAATATTTGTAAAATGCTTGGCACAGTTCCTGGAACAGTGTTAGCAGATACTTATTCCTCTCCCTTGCCCTATCCCTCCCCTATCCCTGGACAATGTTATCTCTAACAATCTCAGTCTCTGTTAAAGATATAAATATCATTCATCTGCCCATTTCTCTCTTTCTTTCTATATTTCTCTCCCCTCTCTTTTCATCCCTCCTTCCCTCCCTCTCTCTCCCTCACCCTCTCTCTCCTCTCTCCTCTCCTCTTTTTCTCCCTCCTTCTCCCTCTCCTCCCTCTCTCTCTCTCTCTCTCTCTCTCTCTCTCTCTCTCTCTCTCTCTCTTTGTCTCTTCTCTCCTCTCTCTCTGTCCCCCTTTCCCTCTCCCCCCCTCTCTCTTTGTATCTCTCCACCCATCCATCTGTCTGTCTGTCCATCTGTCTATCTATTTGTTGAATTATTGACAATGACCCTTTGTTTTTACCTTGTCTTCATAGAAACCTTCCTTCCTATTCCTCCTGTGCAGGGGTTGGAGAAGTCGAAATTGTAGCAGCTGTGCTATCCTCTGTAGCCACAGACATGGAAGAGACAGCTGGGGTGACTGTAGCTGTCATGGTTTTGGTGATGGGAATGGTTGTAGTCTGAATGGGAGTTGTAGGGCTATTGTTTGAACTCGATAATGTTGGAGGCTGGGCATATTGGGGGTGATTAAAAGTGAATGCAGGGTATAAGTTTCTAGGAACCACAGGCCAAGGGTAGATATTGCGCAGCAGTGGCATGTAGGAGGGATATGGTTTACTCCAAGCTACTTTGGAGAAATATGGATGACGTGCATATGCCCTTGATGGAAAAGTGACTGGCACATATGGCTGATATGTATATGGAGTGTATACATATTGAACAGGGGACTGTCTGAGTGGCTGGTGTCTCAGCTCAGACTGTCTTTCGTTTTGCTTATCACACTGCAAAGAGAAAAAGAAAAAAAATAGATAGGTCATTTTCATACCACACTTTGGACTCAACAAACATCTCCATTTGGCAGTGTTTGAAACCACACATTGTTATATTTCACTCTGGGAAAAAAAAACCCGATTAAATGAATTATCCTTGATGTTTAGCTTATTTTACCTAGGTGGTTTTACCTCCGTACCCTAGACTCTAGGTAATTATGTTTGTTGCTTCAAATGGTACATCGAGAAACTCCATAGGACACCTTGACATTCTAAAACAATGCATTCATTTATCCTGCACACCCATATTCCATGCAGGTAGTGAATTATACAGGATCACTTCCAGCTAAAGAAGCCAAACAGGGGCAGATAAATGGAATAATGAACTCAAAGAGACCTGGAACATTTTGACTTTGGATTTGTTTCAGCTTATCTTTTTGAATGGCAGTATAGAGTTTTGAACTTCCTGTATTTATTGATATATGCTCTAAAACTCAAAGACAAGGAAACTAATTGTGAAGGGAACTAGAAATTGTCTGGTGCTCATTCCTCTTGCACAGAAAAATGAATTAAATCACATAAGCATATGCAAAAAATGAGTGATCTTCAAAGGCTTAGAGAATTATTAGAATTCTTAAGGATCTTTCACTAGAATCAGCTTAGCATATTAGATAGGGAGTTGGTAAGACCTGGTCCAAACCCCATTTCTGATAACTCCTGGCTGTATGACCCTGAGCAAGTCAATTAGCTTCCTAATGCTCTAGACCACCTTGTAAACTGATAAATTGCGGAGCCCATGCCACTTTTGCTAGTAGAAGGAGCTTCCCCTCTGAGAGTTCCCTAGGGAGGGGAGTCACAGACCTGGTGTTGTAGTTCCTATGTGGCACACACTCCTTACTGAGTACTAAGGGGTAACGAGGATGAATATCAATGCAAGGCCTTTCTGCTGAAGCTTGAGAGTAGAACTAGTTGATTTTCATTCCACAGTGGTTATTTTTGGAAGTTCATCTGCTTACTTCTGGCATGTAAGTTTTTATGTTTTGAAGAGGAAGCATTTGTAATTTTTTTTGGTACCTTTCACAAAATGTGCATTAATCATTGTGATGTTCTAGAAAAAAAGTAAAAGAACTTACAGGCCATTTTTCCCAGTCCACATCGGCAGTCTGATGCGGTGCCAAGACAGGAACAATAAGAAAAACAAAGAGAAAGATAGTGAGACACGAATTAAATTTGTTCACTTCTATAGAAAGTTTCTGCTCATTGAATGTAATGAGGATTTTTTAAAAAAAGTTTTCATTTTTTCCAATATAACTGCCAAGAGATATTTTCTGTGGCTCTAGAATTGTATTTCAGGGTGGTTTGCCTTCAGACAGAGGAAATCCAAAATGGAAATCCTGGAGGGACAGCATTCTTTTCTAGTCCTGAAAGAGACTGGGTCCATCTAGAGGCCTGTAGCCTGCAAGAACTCTGCTGGGTATAGAGCTTTTGAGGTAATCTGGGACAGATGCATTAACCAGATAGAGCAGAGGAGAGAGGAGAGCATCACATAGTATAGGGATGATGGCAGCTCAAGTCCTTGTAGGTGTTTTATAGTGTAAACTCTGGGGCTGGGGACTAAATGAGGTATAACAGACTGACTTCAGTGGCCAAGGCTCAACTTGGTACAACAAAGAACTTGGATTGAAGCTCTAAGTCATGACTACCTTAGGAACTCGGGCCATTCACTAAAAGGTTTTACTTATACATGTCCTCTCTCCAGTTTTCTCCAGTACTTGCTGTATGATCTCATTGTTTCTTTAAAGTGTTTCTATTTCTAAGAGGAGAGGAGGGAGGGAGGAAGGGAGAGAGAGAAAGGGAGAGAGAGAGAGAGAGAGAAAGAGAGAGAGAGAGAGAGAGAGAGAGAGAGGGAGAAAGAGAGAGAGAAACTCAAAACTGCTCTAAGACTTTAAGACACCTGGTACATCTCCTTGTGCTTCTCTTATTCATTTTAATTATCATATTTAATTTATTATTTTGTTGTGTTTTATATAATTATATATTTTTTCATTAACTATTATT
>CM053601.1:12119656-12138475 GCA_028646575.1 Pseudocheirus occidentalis
GAGAGAGAGAGAGGGAGAGAGGGAGAGAGAGAGAGAGAGAGAGAGAGAGGGAGAGAGAGAGAGAGAGGGAGAGAGAGAGAGAGAGGGAGAGAGAGAGAGAAATCTAAAGGGATCTAGACCAATTTACCCCCTAGGATAAAGACAAATGAAAGCCGCTGTTGAAAGTTGAGCTGGTTGTCTTAGATCTTTGGCCCTTCTCACAAATCTCTCTTCTCTGAAGCATTTAGTAGAGATGGGGAATAAAGCAAAAGTCATGTCCCTGGACTGCTTAGGGAGATGTGGTTTGGGGAGAATCATAAATTTAAAAGTATAAAAGGAGCCTGGGCCCCACCCAATGTTTCCCCTATCTGTTGGTTACAGGAACATAAATTTTCTGTTTCTTGCTGTGCCACTACTTTTCCATGTGACCTCAGTGCAGTCCATCTGTAAAATGAGACTGCATTGAGTGTCCAAGGTCCCTTCCAAATCTCTTATTCTATCAGGTCTCTGATTCCAGCTAATGAGCAGCCTCTTGTTTGCAATAGAAATGATATCTCAAGTTAATTTCAAAAATATTTAAACTATCCAGATTTGAATTTTTCCTCATGAAATTATATCATAAAACAAAACAAGTAATACTTACCGAGAAACACACTGTTATCGCCAGAATATGCACAGCCAAGAATAGTACCTTCATTGTTGTTATTATGCTTTAAAAAAGGATACAGAATCCACTATTATACATGCATTTTAAATAGTGCCTAAGAAAGTCAAAAGTTGTATGAAGCCCAAGAATCTGGATTTCTGAAAGCCTCAGGATCTAACCACAGTCGCCGTATTTGATTGACCAGTTTACTTTGGTTGGTTGGTTGTTGTTCCTCCTTCTCAAAAAGGACCAAAATGACCTCACTATGTTGGGGTCACAGTATAGTGCGTCCAGTTATAGTGTGGCTGATGTCTAGCTGCTCAGTGAGGGAAGTTAATTTCCAGTTTCTGTAGGCGCTTTGGCTAAAATATTTAGCAACTCATGGGTATAACCAAATGTCTACTTCCCCCTGCCCACCTTGGTTCACTGAATGACATCTATTTATTTGAATCCATATTGCTCTATCTTATAGGAAGATAATTTTAACATTTGAAGGATTTACCCTTTATGTTTGAACATTTCAAATGCTTTGTAGTCTTAACGGTAGGCACAATCCTTTACCTATGCATTTTGCATTCTGTCCAACCCTAGTAAATGGTTTTTTTGAGTTGCTGTGGATAAAAACAAATCACTTAGCTACTGCCCCTCTTGTGATCAGCTTATTTTCTAGTAAGGAGGCCAGTCTTCACCATCACAGTTTATGACTATGCCCATATAAGAAGACTTTTAGGACTCTACTAGAGTATTTGTCTCCCTGATAGTCTTGAAGGATCCAGGCTACTCCCTTGCCATGATGATACACTAGAAAAATGGAATCTGATAGGAATAAAAATCTTACTTTAGTGTTTACCAATGACTTTTATGGAACGTAATTATTAAAACCCCCAGTCATTGTACTTGGGGAGAATTTAAATGGGTTCACATAGACACAGACCAACCACACACATACATACACATTAAAAGAAGGGAATGAATAGGAATGCATAGTTCATTTTGACCAAAATTGTTCAGCTAATTATTGTTTTATACAACTGATAGCTGAGTAGACTTGTACAGTCAGGTGTGCCTACTGCTGAGGAAATCATTTGGTGAAAAGTAACTCACTCTAAAACAAGTTTAAACACATGGTATGAAATGACTGCAACATTTAGTCAGGGAGATGAATGTATTCCCCAGTTCCCAAATTGAGAACTGCCTTTGAAAAGCATGCATTGAAGAACAGTCTATATGTGACAAAACGCTTTTTTTTCTTGTTGTGAGATAGAGACTGGACCTGTGATTTCACTGATATAAGGAACTCCCAAAAGAAGAAACTTCTTCTAAGAGTCTAGGTTGGATCTGTCTCTGAAATATGGCCTTAGAGCCATAGCTTTGTCATTCTATGGTCATGGAGTGTCAGACAGTACTGAAACCACTGAGAAACAATGGCAAATGACTTTAGGAAAATCAGTCCACCTTTCAGATTTCTCATCAGTAACAATCCTTATGCTCCCTACTTCCGGGGGTTATAGTGAAGAAAGCACTCTGTAAGTCTTAAGATGCTAAATAAATGTGAATTATTGTCATTATTATTATATAGGAACCCTCCCCCCCCCAACAAAGTCTATTGATTTTTCTCATCTTCAAGAAATACTTCAGGCTTTTCTGTGTCACCAAAGGCAATACTAATTGTAGTCAAACCTGTCTTCTTAGGAAGATAATTAAAACACTTGAAAACTGTAATAGATTTAAAAATCAAAGTGAATTTGTTACATAGGAGAGCCCCTTGAGATGTCACAGGTACCTACAAAGCATAAGCTGACATAACAAATACATTTTGGAATGAATCAAATTAAGTAGTAAAGTAATGACTTTTAGGGACATTTGAAAATTAAATGTGGCTAAATGAAAGGGACTGTTTTGGGCTCTCATTTGGGATCTCCTTGAGGGTTTGCTTTGATGCACCAATCTATAGGAAGAGTCACATTAGGCTGGAGCTGAAGTCTAGAGAATGTCCTAAGTGTATATTACAATTACTACCCTTGGCTTCCACCTGGAGAAGTTACACAGGGAAATAAACTCTCAGCTAACAATAGAATGTGAGATACAGATAATCAGAACATTTATATTAAAATGTTTCTCAAAGTATGTCAGGCTTAAAAAAGGCATCTACAAGTTTGGGGGTTACCAAGAAGGGACTAAGGCAAGAAATTTTTCTTACTCTCAGGTCTTTTCAGTCGGGTCTTGTTTCTGGATTGACTTGGCGATGGGTTGAGTCGGCTTTCTCAGCACCTGCTACCTGGACTGCCTGGGATAGATAACTGAAGACTAATTAGGAGAGATTGTGCCTTAAGTTGTATTCTCCTACTTCCCTCCTACTTTTTACCCAATAGGGAAGAGGGAAAAAGAAAGGTTTGAGGAAATTAGGTCATTTCTGAGTAAATCCTAGGTAATATTTTAGCCAGGATCAAAAAGAGGGAAAGAAAGAATTACTGACCATGTAATAAAACGTCCCATACACTTGCAGCTGGAGGAAACCTTAGAGATTCTCTAATGACCATGAAATGACTTGTCCAAGATCACACCAGGCAGGCAGTTTTGAGCTCATGTTTGTGCCCAGACCTCTACCTACAAAGTCAGTGTTCTTATTACTTCACTAAAATGATAGAATCATAGAATTTGTAGGCACACCTGAAAGATCAGTCTGTTAGGCCATTCTCTTTATTTTATAGATGAGGTTTCATTAGCCTTCTTTCTCAAAGATATAATCTGTTATAGTATTTGTACCATATAATAGGTATTTTTATGTGCCATGTATGTGTGTGTATGTATGTATGTGTGTATGCATGTATGCATGTATGTATATATGTATGAGCACCGGACCTGGAGGGGGGAAGACTCCTCTTCCTGAGTTCAAATCCAGCTTCAGGCACTTACTAGCTGTGTGACTTTGGGCAAGTCACTTCACCCCATTTGCCTCAGTTTCCTCATCTGTAAAATGAGCTGGAGAAGGAAATGGCCAACCAGTTCTGTATCTTTGCCAAGAAACCCACAAATGGGGTCCTGAAGAGTCGGCTTTGGATAAAACTGAACAGAACAGGGCAGTTTAAAGTTTTCAGAGGTCTTTACAAATCTGATCTCATTGAATCGTCACAGCAGTCTCGGAAGATGAGGAAACTCAGAACATGAGGCAGAGGTCAGATAGCTAGTGAGTCTCTGAGGCTAAATTTGAATTCAGATCACCCTAGCTCCAGGGTCAGTGCTTCTGGGCATCGTGGCACCGCCTATTTCAGCAATATTCAGAGACATGTTGGCATGACATATGACCATAGGTATCACCATGTATGGAAGACGGTGCAGGACATGTCTAGGGAATGTATGATTGCAAATTACAGAGGGGGAGGGGGCGAGCTGTGGCAGATGAATTGCTTGAGGGCCACACTGGAACCCAGAGAATGTTAAAAAGTGATGGAAGACCCAGTACCGTAGATGGCTTCTCCTGGGGGAAGATTGGTGGGAGCGCATGGAGGCCAATTGTACAGAATGGGCCGATATCTGCGGGGCTGGGAGGAGTCCTACATTAAGGAGATCACATACGTTTTTAGACCTGAATAGTCTTGAATACAGGTAAGTCTTCAGTAGCCTGGCTGGGTGACTTTTGAACACGAACAATTTAGTTAGATGATAGTAACTTCAAAAACTCAGCCGATAGAGTGCCGGTCCTGGAACTAAAAATCAAACCCAGCCTCAGGCATTTGCCATCTAGCTGAGTGACCCTGGGCAAGTCACTTTATCACTGTTTCCTTGACTGGAGAATGAGGATAATAGCACCTTCTTCCAGCAGTTGTCGAGAGGACACAATGAGATAATATTTGTGAAGAGCTTGACCCAGCGCTTGGCTTATAGTAGATGCTTACTAAACGATTGTGTCCTTTCTTCCTCTGCCCTCCCTCCTGGCAGATACACTGTAGGGGTGGCTGCCAGACACTTATAAGAAATGTTGGCCCTTCCACTTCTCAGAATTATTAATCTCTAAAGAACTGGGTTAATGCTTGCAAAGTTGGAAAGACAACGTGTACTGACGTTGGCAATGCTTGGTCAGTCGGCAAGAGCGGTTTGCAGCCTTTCTCTTTCCCAGTAACTAACTTCAAAATCCCAAAGTGGGTCTGGCTGCATCTCACAGCTGCTTCTCTATGTGGGCTGCCCCAGACATGGAGCAGTTAGGCGTGGGGGGCTGACTTTTCAGTCATGTAAAATCTCGCTCTGCTCATCTACGGGAACTAACTGTGAGGTTTGTCTTATTCTTTGGTCCATGTGTAGTGAATGACACTAAATTAACTTCTCATTTGTTCATTTTTCTTGTGACCATCTCAAGGGGTATCTGAGCCCAGAGACATCCCTCTGGAGGTAAGGTTTGGGCCAAATCATGCTAATCACCACTCCTCTCAATGCTTCTACATAAGCAGAATTAGATGAAAATGAAAATTCAGAGCAGCCCTGAAAGGGGAAAAGAAAATGAATCAGAAAAAGGAAAATATAGCCTGAGCAAGATGTGTGTGCAAGGGGGTCAGGGAGTCTCATCTCATTGTTGGACATGGTTGGGGGGATAGTTATGAGATGATTGAACAGTCAATATCCATCTCTCTATCCACCACTTATCTATATCTACCTATCCATTCATCTATCTACCCACCTAGCTATGTCAGTCTATCCATCCATCCATCCATCCATCCATCCATCTACCCACCTCTATCTATCTATCTTTCCATCATCTATCCATCCATCCTTATCTGGAATAGGCTCTGAAGATTAGTAATAAGCTGGGCCCACAATTAAATCAGAGGAAGAGAGTAGGCTTGATTTTTTTTTTTGGTAAATCATGCACTTTTTCACAACAAAAACTTCTTTTTTTTTTAACACAGATTGTCCTGGTGATACTACATGGTTGTGAATCTGACAATATCCCAGAGCTATCAGGAATAGGTCACCTCTAAGATTCCTACCCTGTTCCATGGTTTCCATAGAACTATTAATCTTTGATCAGAAGTCTCACTAAGGCATGATGGATAGAGTGGCATAGTAGGGCGGCATTTGAGATGTAACAGTGAACTCACAGTCATAGCTGTGCCAGACCCATAATGCACCTAGTATGGTAAGTGACTCTGGTAGGGCAGATCACTTGACCCCTAAGTCTTAGTTTCCTTATGTGCTAAATAGTCTAATAATATTTTTGTGCATGTGATTAACTTACACAGTTTGGTGATAGAATGGTAGCTTCAGAGACATCCAGGAGGCAAAGTGGATAGATCTTGGATCCTGGAATCAGAGGGATCTGCATTCAGATCTGGCCTCTGACACTCACTAGCCACGTTAACCTCCACCTCTGTCTGTCTTAGTTTCCTCATCTGTAAAATTGAGGTAATAATAGCACTACCTTCTACAGCTACTGGGAAGATTAAGTGAGATAATATTTTGTAATATTAATTAAGATAAAATTTGAGTTTTGCAAACCTCAGAGGGCTCATTTACAAAGTAGAATGGAATTAGGAGATCGACAAGGATTGCTCTTCAGGCTGAGGTCTTGACAGGTTCCCAGGTTGGCAGGATATTTCTGGGATCCCCTGGGGAATTTTGATTTATTCAGTAAGTTTCTGAGTGACCTAGAAGTCAGGGAAACCTGGGTTCCAATCCTGTCTCTGACAGAATGTTGGCTGTGTAACCCTTGGACAAGCCCCTTCACCTCTCAGTGCTCTATCTAGGCAGCTCTCTGAGACTAGAACTTGCAAAGAAGGTGGTGTTGTCCTGCTTTGATAGAGGAAATTTCCTTACCTGCGAATTTCTCATACCAATTGATTCACAGTTCCAGTCCCCATTTCTATCAAAAGACACTCCTTGATAAATAAACTAGCCTGAGAGTACCTGGGAACCCAGAACGGATTTGGGAATTAGGGTGGTTTGATCCAAAGAGTCTATGAATCAAAGGTCTATGAGTCAGGAGACCCCAGCTATGCTTCTGGTTCTGTTTCCTTTTCAAAATAGGAGCTTGGGCTCCATGGTCTTAGGGCCCCTTTTTCATGTCAGTAGTGCTCCCATTAGGTTGTGAAGATTGATCTATCCCAAGTTTTCCTTGGATATTTAGGAATGGCATAAGATTCTCTAGAGCCATCTGGATTGGAATGTGAATGACCCAGCTGATCTCTCTTTGCTCCCTGACTATATTCCTGTGGGGGAAAATCATAGACTTGGAGCTGGAAGCCTTCTTAGAAATTGTCCAGTCCAATCTTCATTTTACAAATGAGGAAGCAGAGGCCCAGAGAGGTGATGTAGCTCCTCCAAGATCACATAAGCAGACAGAAGTTGGAACATAAGAGTGACACCTCTTGAATCTCATGGAACTGCTGATTGTCGCCTCTAATCAGGCAGTTAGATAATTGGGTAGTCACATCTTAGGGCTCTACTTGGATAGCCATTGCTGGATTATCCCAGGAAACAAGAGAAGAGCAATTCCTGGTATTCGTGAAGGCACTTCCTTAGAATAATAAGTGAACAAGGAAACAATACCCTCCGGGATAGTAACGTCCTCTAGAACTTGTAAGAGGATTGGACTCACTGTAAGCTCATTTCCCTGGGGGCTCCACTCATCCCTTTTCCCTCTTCTGCTCTCACAGAATTGATATTCTCAAAATCCTTCTTCTGAAAGATAATACGTAGTATGATTATTACTGGGTGGTGAAGTCTTTTCCCCACCATATTTTCTCCTTGTTTTTCTTTCTCCCTTTTAGACTGAATGCCATAATAAAAAAATAGCAGAGTAGATGAAGACGCTTTAACTCCCAGTTCCTCACCTTGATTCGTGGCTCAGTTGAGGTTTCATAGCATGGTTTCTCCAACTAGATACTAAGCTCACTGAGGGAAAGAGGGGCAATTATTTCTTAACTTTGTGTTTCTCTCAGTGCCCAACACATTTTTATACACCTAAGTCCTTAATAAGCATTTGTTGAATTAAATTGAATTGAATTTCCTGAGTCCTGCTTGAATGCAGCTAACATGGGTCAGGTAGTTGCTATATTGAGCAAAGCAATGTACTTACTCTCTTAGAAAGAGTTTTAGGCCTGAAGTCAAATGACCAGAGTTCAGATTCTCCCTTAGACACTACTTGAGAGCAAAGAGTCTCATATTATCACCTACCTCAGTTTCCTAAGACCACACAGGCTGGAACTGGAAGGGAACTAGAAGGGAAATAGTCCATCACTTGCATCATGCAGATGGAGAAGCTGAGACTCTAAAAGATGTTTTTTCCTAATTCATAAAATTAAGACAGTGCGTGGACTAACAACATCACAAATGTGTAGTAGGAAAAGTGTATGTGTTCAGGTTAGTAACTTTGGGGACATATTTACAAAATACTTCCCAGGACTGTGCTCAGTAGGTGCTCTTGTCCAGAAGAGGCAGCAATGATGGCAAAATGCTGGACACGGTTGGGGATTGCGGCAGTGATCAGGAAGTGATGGTAGGTAGCAAAGGACAGTAGAAAGGGTGATGGGGAGCAAAGAAGGTGGGCTGTGGTAGAGGAGGAGAGGGAGGACAAGGAACAGGAGGAGAGGGAAGGTAAAGAGGGAGATGCAGAGTGGCAGAACATGGTTGAAGGGAATTGGGGGCCAGGGAGGAGGATTGAAAGGATGAGGATGAGGAACAGGAACAAGGAAGAGGAGGAGGAAGAAGACTCCCAACTCTCTCTGGAGGTTCTGTGGGTGATACACAGTTTGAAGGACATGGACTGCCCCTTTATACAAGTAGACTGAAGATAGCTAAACATATAAGCAAACATATAAGTTTCTGTGTACCTCCTCAATTTACAATTTGCATATTTTGGCATGGTTGTTTACACAACTGTACCCCCCGTTTCTGGGATCATTTGAAACTTGACAGAACTCTTAATACTCAAGAGAAAATAACAGAGCTGACCAGACTTGGCTATGAACTGATGTTGTGTGGGCCAGATGATCAGGATCTTGTTAAGAGTTGTGCCCGTGTGAAATGAGAGCTCTGCTTCTCTAATGAATTAATCAATCTGATAGAAAGCCTGAGTTCTAAATTCAGCAGCCATTTCTCCAGTATGGATGTGAACATCTATGACTAGATAACGAAAAAGAAGATTATAGTGAAATTATTCAGTCTAAATCTGCATGAGGAGATGATAGACACCATGCCAAACTCTTTGCCTCCAGTGGTGCATACCCATCTTGAGAAAATGGAAGACCTTCATGGAATGCCGCTGGAGTCAAAGAAGAGGAAGGTGGAAGAGTGTTCCAGAAAACTAACTAAATGCTGCAAATGTTTAAGGAAGATGACCTTGGTCATTAGTACAGTGTCAACAGACTGTTTTTGCTGAATTCCACTGTACCCCGTATTGCAGGAGTCAAAAGTTATAGGTGGAATTATGGATACCTCTGCCAAGGTGGAGAATATAGCAGAGCAGCCACAACGGGAGAAAGCTTATTTGGGTGGAGGTGTCTGGGTGGCGACCTTAGGTATGCTGCCTCTGCTCCCCAAACCAGTGACAAACCAGGCTGAACTGTTTAGCATCCCTCCCTCCTGCCCACCCGGGAAGAGAATTAGTGACTTCTCCATAATGGGCCATGACTCAACAATCCATCAATCATACCACTTCTTTCTTAATGGAAACAATCATAATAGCTATAATTTATGCAGCACATTAATGTTTGCCAAATAATTTGCCAATGTTATCTCATTTGATTCTCTGCACAATCCTGCAAGGGTCACACTGCTGGTTCCTGGGAAAATCTCTTATCAACTTCACTGAAGAAAGGCTCTTGTAGTCACATTCTGGAATGAATAGTCAGTCTTCTAGACTACAGGTTCCATGAAAGCAGGACTCATACTCCATCTAAGCATTCCATTTTCCATAGAACCTAGCACTCTTTAGAGAGGGTTTTTTTTTTTATAAATTTGCCTCAGTTCCCCATATATTTGAGAAATAATGTCTTTATCAGAGGAATTTGCTGTAAATCTTTTCACCCTGTTTTCTGCTTTCCTTCTAATTTTGGCTACATTGACTTTCTTTGTGCAAAGCTCTTTTAATTTTATGTAATCAAAATGATTAATTTTACCTCCCTTGATTTTATCTGTCTCTTATTTGGACACAAACACTCCAACCTTTTATCCATACGTTTGAAAGGCAAAATTTTTCCATGCTCCCTTAATTTTCTTATATCACCTTTTATGCCTAAATCATATACACATTTTGACCAGATCTTGGGTGTAAAGATGTGAAATGTTAGTCTAAGCTGATTTTCTGCTAAACTACTTTCCAGTTTTCTCAGCAGTTTTTGTCAGATAGTGAGTTCTTGGCCCAAAGGTTTGGGTCTTTGGGTTGATCAAACACTTGGTTGCTATGGTCATTTACTATAGTGTATTATGTAACTCAATCTATCTACCTGATCTGCCATATTATTTCATATCTAGTACTAAATTGTTTTAATGTTTACTGTTTTGTAATAAAGTTGAAATCTGGGGAAAAATGCTTCCCAGAATGACTGGACCAATTCGTAGCTCCACCAACAGTGCCATACTATGCTACTTATTCCACATCCCCTACAGCAATTGTCATTGTCTTCTTTTGTCATATTGGAATATTTGGATTTGTTGATATTTGCTAAATTCACAATAAAAAAATCTTTGGAGAGTTTGTACTCTTTGGAAAATAAGAAACAGAGAGGCCTTATAATTAATTTTAATTCAATTTCCTTCTGTCATCTATTGGATTGTCTCTCACTTTATCCTCTCATGTCTGTCTGGAAATATTTTCTCTAATAACTATTGGGTGGAGTGGGGGAGCTTATTAACTAAGAGACCAATCATTAAACTAGCTTTCAGCTTCATAGCTGCAAAATGAAGATAGTGGATTGGACCACTGGAATGTTTCCCAGGTCTAACATTCTATAATGCTATCACCTACAAGTAAGGACCATTAAAGGGGAAGGCAGTGAGAAGAGCTCAGCCCAAGAGTTAACCCTGGCAAAGTACGTCTATACCTTCCTCTTCTTCCTCCCTGGATAATCTTTAATTTTCATTTTAGATTACCTCTTCATCCAAACATCTGCTGGCCTTATGTGGTCACGGGCCACCCTTGATCTCTCATTTCTGCTACCTCCTAAGCCTTGCCCTTCCTAGACAGTATCCTGTGCTCTGCCCTGCTCTTCATCCTTGTCCCCATCAAAACTATCCCTGTCTCTTGTCCCATTCCTGCTGAAATCTGTGCTATATAGATGCTATATAGGAGGCCAACATGATAAAGTGACTTTTACTGGGATGTTAAAGTTTGTTATTCACTTATGTGTTATCACCTTCCTGGGCTATTTTCTTTTTAATAGACATCAGTGCCTTAATGACAAAGGAATAACTCTTTAAGCAATCTTACTAAACCTCCATGTCAGGGAGATGTGAAGGCAGGATTGTCATCTATCATCATGGATTTAATGCTGGATGGGCTCTCAGAAAGCCTCTAGTCCAACCCCTTCATTTCACAGATGAACAAGCTTTGGCCCCAAGTGACTAAGTGATCGGCCCAAAATCTCTAAGAGTTTGTTAATGGGGGATTTAAAATCACATTCTCTGACTTGAATTCCAGCACTCTGTCCGCTGTACTGTGACCTCCAAGTAAAAGGGACAGGTCAGTCAGTCACTCAATAAATAGCATTGGCCTAAGCACTGAGTATTTGAAAGAACAAAAGATAATCTCTACCCTTAAGGAACTCATAATCTAATCAAGGTATTGAGAATTTCATAGAGATTGGACATGGGATTTCATTGGTAGCAGAGAATATCTGGATGAGGAAACTGTCTATGCAGGTGGCCACTTTTTCTGTAATTTATAGTTTGAAAGAGGTGCTGGGAGCATTGAAAGGTTGTGGTTTGTCCTTTGTTCTTAAAGAGGACTGTAACATCAGGGACGTGATACTGTGACATGCAAGTGAATTGGATTTGTGTGAGGGGGAACTGTGTAAGGTCACCAGCCTCACTTTCTCCTTTGGAGCCATCTGGGTCCAGTGGCCAGATATAGATCAGGATGACTGGCGATGGCCCAGGATACAGTGGGGGACTGTGGTCTTTTTAAGCTAAGGTCTTTCTCAGGTCTCTGTTTGACTAAGTTAATGCTCATAATCATTGAGATATTAAGTGACTAAGAATCATACGACCAGTCTGAGTTGCCTGCATGACTTGAACTCAGGTCTTCCTGAGTTCTTTCAAGGGTCTTTCAAGGCTGACTGGCTGTTCACTATATCATTCTGCCATAGTCCCTTTCGAGTGCCCCTCAAATTTGTACCACCTTGAAGCATCACAAGGCCAGCCCTAGTTAATAGTGAGCCAAGGAAGCCAGGAACTCTGAAGGAGAATGCTCTGTATATCCGGTTCTGAGGACAGTCTTAGCTGTAGAGTGATCTTTGTTCAAAGGAAAATTTTCTAACTTCCTCATTGGAATCCCAAGTGGAACAAAAGCTGTCCTTGTGACACTATGAAAGGCTTATTGTGTCTGATGACTCCTACCAGGTGCTGTCTGACAGTTTAATTTCATCATCACCTTTTCCCTCTTCCTCCTTTGTGGATTTGTTTTTATACTCCTATGGAAGAGCAGATAGAGATGTTAGCCAGGACAAATAGTTCCACTGCAGAATTCACAAAACCTCTTGCATTTACAGTACAAAGAAAAGAAGGGGTATTTGCCAGGCTAAATGTCTCCTCCCATCTGCATTGAAGTCTTTCCCCTTGTTTACTCATAACTGATTAAACCAAGAAATCCTTTCGGACACAGGGTGGATTTCTTTTCCCTCAAAATTCTTACATTGTCTTAGAACCAAATGTTTAATTCTCAGCTTGATTTGATTCATGGGCACACAGTTATACAAGACATCGAGAAATGAGATGAATTGGGTTAGGATGATTCTGTGACTCAGAGTGCAGAGACAGAAATGTCTTCCAAAATTAATACTAATTCTAATATCTAGCATCTATATAGCACTTTAAGGGCTGCAAAGTGCATAGCAAATATTATTTTATCCTAACAATGAGCCTGGGAAGTAGGTGCGGATGAGAAAACTAAGGCAGACAGAGGTTACGTGACTTTTCTGCCATCACACAGTAAAGTGTCTGAGATGGTATTTGAACTCAGATCTTCCAGATTCCTAGTCCACTACATCACCTAACTGCCAAAATGGGCTACCTCTGTATTGATGTTAATCAGAAGAAGATATGTGAGAGCTTCCAAAAGCTTCTTCTGAAACACACCTAAGATGCTTCATCATAAGTCAGATAGAAGGGGGAAAAGGGTTTTAGATAATTAATCAATAGAGTGGTATGGAAAATATCAATTAAGTAGCCTTGAGTTAGTCAGGACCTTGTCTGTAAATTTTCTCATCTGTACCATGGGGATCGGGACAGCCAGGTGGTGCACTGGATAGAGCGCCGGGCTTGGAGTCAAGAAGATTCATCTTCCTGAGTTCAAATCCAGCCTCAGACACTAACTGGTTGTGTGAGCCTAGGCAAGTATCTTCAACTTGTTTGTCTCAGTTTCCTCATCTGTGAAATGAGCTGGAGAAGGAATTGCAAACCACTCGAGTTTCTTTGCCAAGAAAACTCCCAATGGGGTGATGGAGAATTGGATAAGACTGAAAAATGACTGAAGGACAAACTGGGGATCAGAGTAGATGACCTCTGGAAGGCACCTTGCAACTTGGAATGCAGAGTCTTAGATTCATTCTTCACTTTATGATCCAGGCAAACTTAAAGGTGGTTGTATGATCCTTGTATCGTTTTTGATTCTGGAACAAATAATAGCATGATAACGAGTGGGGCAATATCCCACTTGCTTGTGCTCTGCACACCTCTCTATAACCACCTAAATATTTCCCATGGATGTCATGCCTGTTTATAGAGAAGCTTGCCTATCTGGAAATGATATGTCAGCCTTGCCGAGGTACTGACATCACCATACTCATTATTAAGTCTATTCAAAAGCAATAGAAGTATCATTCCACTTTGGAAAGGAGATTATCAAATGGAACATTGAACTTGTTAGACGGTACCTGTGAAGAAGCTGGGGCTTCAGATCTGAGAACTTTCCTTCGATGACTTAAAAATAGAGTTGAAGGAGTCAATATTGTAGCCAGGATTTATTTGATCTGTTGGCTTCAGAGTGGAATGTGCTAAAAGGAATTGAATCTGAAAAGCATCCAAGAATTTTTGTTGTACTTGGATTCAAAGATTACAGGGGATGTGACTGTCTTAAAAGAGTCTTCCTTTCTCCTTATCTTAAAAGAAGGAAAGAAAAAATCTTGAGGCAAGAAGTGAGCAAGATGAGATAAATTGGCTTGGGAAGATGCTTTGCCTCAGAGTACAGAGACAGAAATGTCTTCCAAAATTAATAATAACAACTAGCATTTACATTAAGATCTGCAATGTGCTTAGCAAGCATTATTTTATCCTAACCAGAACAGACTAGCTATGACAGAAGGAAGGAACCCCAGCAACTCCATTCCAGGCTGCTGTCCAGGGTCACCACTACTGTGGTTGCTGGGGTTGCCTGATCTGGGAGAAAAAGATCGAATCTGAATTGAGTCAGACAAAGCACACTGAGCTGATACAGAGTAGCTATAAATGTCTCTGTTGCCTCGAACAAAAGGGAGGATTTTCTTGCTTTCTTATCCTTTACAAAAGTGGTTCTCAATCTGTGGGTTATGTTTAATTTGTAACAATGAAAATGCATCCTGCATATCAGATATTTACATTAGGATTCATAACAGTAGCAAAATTATAGTTATGAAATAGCAATGAAAATCATTTTATGATTGGGGGATCACCACAACATGAGGAACTGTATTAAAGGGTCATGGCATTAGGAAGATTGAGAACCGCTGCCTTACAAAGTGAATTCAAACTGTCCTGAATGTAGAACGAGTTGGCAGTTTCTGGTGGGAGATGTGTAAAAAAGAAATAAGGCAACTAATCTTCTCAAGGTCTCTCTGGAGAAAAAAGCATCCCATCCCCATGGAAGCTCAGAGTTTTGGCACTAAGATGATTCCCATGGGGATATCTGAAAGGAGGAGCTGGAGACGTAGGGGATAGAGAGAGAGGAGAGAGTTCTTTCTAGCCAATGATTTTCTATCCAACCACGCCCACCCCACCACTGCTACTCTGTCTTTATAGGGACTATAAACTGTGGGAGAGCATTATCTCCCTCAGGTTGAAACAACTGCTGCTGCTGCTCAATGTAATCATGTGGATGGGCCCTCATTTCAGATCATCCCAGAGTTGTTTGCTTGGTGGCCTCAATATCTGATTAGATGGGAAAACCTATTTTCTTAGCACAAAATACAAATGTAATGGGGGATTAGCATAGAGTACCCTTGTCAGTAATGGGTGCTTTGGGCATGCCTTTACTTTGCCTCTTTTTCAATGGGTTCTAAGGTTTATAACTGAGCATCACAGACTTTGATTAGATGAAGATCCTTGAAACCTCCCAGAGAGAGGCTGGGTAAAACCCTTGCAAGAGATGTGAGATCTGGTAAGTGATGGGGCAGCCAGAGATAAACCAGGTGTTAAAGAAAATGAGACAGAAGCAGAGGAAGGAAGGAAAGGTACCTGGAACTGGGGGAACTTCACCTTGATTTTCATTTTACTCTTGCCAACACAGACAGAAACTTTTGGACAGCAGCAAAACTTTGCTACCTGTGCATGAAAAGTAATGGTTGAAGCACCCTGGGGCTTCATTACCATCGTCCTGAGAGTTAACACCATCTCAAGCATTCAGATTTCAGAATACATCTTCTAGAAAACTCACATCCTTCCTGTTTTCTAACCTGAAGTTCAGTGCTGACTTATGGACTGGGAAGTGGGTGATGGAATGACTGCCCATTTTTATTGTTATTTATCTTTTTCCATCTTCTTGGAAGGAGCAGCTTGGTGGAATGGAGAGAAGAGTAGCCTTGGAGCCGGAGAGATCAAGGTTCAAGTTCTACCTCAGACACATACTGTCTGTATGACCTTGAGTTGGCTAACCTCTTCATGCTTACAGTTCAGAGAAAGTGGTGACCTCTACTGGAAGAGGGAGTTTCTTCATTTAGGATTTCCTCGTAGCAATGAAATTGCAGGTCCAACACCAAAGAGAGTGAAGAAAAGGATCCATGTATGCAAAAATATAAATATATAGGAGCTTTTGTGGTAGCAAAGAACTGGAAATTAAAGGAGTGCTTATCAATTGGGGAAAGACTGAAATATACATACATACATACATACACACATTATATATACATAGATACACACATTATATATACATAGATACACACATTATATATATGCATACACACATATATATGTATATATACAAAATTAGATTTAAGAAGTGATGAAATGAATGGTTAGAGAAACCTGGGAAGGCTTGTATGAAATGAAGAATAATGAGGTGAGCAGAACCAGGACAACAGTTTATATGGAGGCAGCAATATTGTTGCGTTGAACAACTTTTGAAAGGTTTAGAAACTGATCAGCATAATGACCAGCCATGATTCCAGAGACAAATGGTGGGGCATGCCATCCAACTTCCGATGGGATGATAAGGGACTCACAGTGGAAAAGGAAACCTTTTTTAGATAAAAAAAAACTCCCAATTTATTTAATGACAATAGCCTTGTAAAGACCAACAGCTGTGAAAGACTTAGAACTTTGGTTAATGCAGTGAACAGCCACAAATTCCAGAGAACTTGTGATAAAGCATGCTATCTGTCTCCTGACAAAGATGTAATGGACTCAGAGTATAAATGACACACACACATGGTTTGGTTTGATTTTGGTTTTTTTGTACATGGTCAGTGTGGGAGTGTTTTGTATGACTATTCATGTTTGTCACAAAGGTTTTGTTTTTATATTTTCTTTTACAATTGTTATGTGTGAGGAAGATAGGAGGTAAAGAAGATAAATTTTTAATTAAAAAAAGAAATCACAGGTGCACACCACGTTATTCTCAGTGTTCTCAGTGAATGCCATTTTGACTGTGATGCCATGTGTTTAATTCTAGTTAGGCTGAAAAAAGTCCATGCAAAATGAGGGCTCGTGAAAAGTGGTTCTGAAAAAATGAAGGACTCCAACAAGTTTTGGAAACCTGAATATGTTGATGGCCCCATATCTATATCTACCTAAAGACCGATATAGATAAGACATCTCTTTGTTTTATTAGTCTGGCTAAGTCTGGCAAGGGATAAATTGCGTGTAAATAAATCCATACAAATCCAGTCTCAGTAACTGAGGAACACTATCTTTTAAGGTGTAGAGGGGTCATGATAGAATTAATTTTGAGATAAACCAAACCAATGAAATTGCAGATCTTGAAATGTTTGCTATTAATATTTATTGGAGAACAGTCATCACACTGGACATAGTCAAAGGTACGAGTCAACAACAGTTTCGCCTTTGGTCTTAGTATGCCTTCTTCCAGGAGGCATCTTTTGGAGAATATGAAATCAAGGTTGAGTTTGCGCATAACCTGAAAGAGAGGAAGGAAATGCTATTATCATGAATTCTGCAAAGGCAGCCTTCTTGGGACCCACTGAACATTTTGCTTTTCTAATACAAACATCCTAACATGTCTCTAGATGGCTCCTCATCTACTTTCTAGGACTGGAATTCTTTCAAGTGTAGACTAGGTAGATAATGGGAAGGCAGAAGCCTCCATACAGAATCTGATACACTGACATTGAAGTTCTCTGTTAGTTCCCAGAATAAGAACACTTTGGATGTATAGTCCAGTTAGCCAATTGTCTTGTTCTTGCCTTCACTTCTGAGGCAGAGAATTGTTTAGCTTATCGCATTTAGAAAAAAGAAGAGGCATTTTCGGGGACTTCCTTTTCTTGACCTTCATCCTCAGATACTATGCTCATACTGATGGAATGAAATGGGCACGTTTGCCTTTTCAGCATCCAGCGCTCCTGGCACATGGTGGGTGGTAAGTCAGTGCTTGCTGATTGATTTAGTCATTGACTGATTAACTGACTGGTGGCACCATTATTTAGGGAATTGGGTGTAATCTAGATTGTAGAATCATCAGGTTTATCTTGGATTACTGCCCTCAAAGTTTTGCTTTTTAGATAACTGATAGGGTAAGGATGGGACAGGGATAAAAAGCTCAGGGTTAGAAATCCATCTTTGAGGCTTGCTACCTGAGTGACCTTGACCTTGGGCCTCAGTTTCCTGATCTGTAAGATGACAGTATTGGACTGGATTACCTATGAGGCTCTTTCCAGCGATAGATCCTCACAAAGCTATTAATGGTAAGTTTTCTTCAGTCATTTTCAGTTGTGTCTAACTCTTCACTGACCCCTTGGATGTCTTCTTGGTAGAGATTCTGGAGGAGCTGGCCACTTCCTTCTTTAGTTCATTTTACAGATCAGGAAACTGAGGCAAACAGGGTAAAGTGACTTGCCCAGAGTCATACAGCTAGGAAGTATCTAAGGCCAGATTTAGACTCATGAAGAGGAGTCTTCCTGATTTAAGCTCAGCACTCTATCCACTGCACCACGTAGCTGCCCATTAATGGTAACACCTCACACATAAAGAAAAAAGTCTTGGTTACAGTAAAGAAATGTATTCATCTGTTTTCTAGCCCGAGCAGCCATGTGGTGTGGCCCATAGAGAGTTAGCCTTAGGTTGGGATGGAGTCCTGCCCCAGTATGAAATCTCTGTGTGGTCCTGGGTCAGTCACTTGTCCTCTCAGTGGCCTGGACAACTTTAACACAATAAGTAGCAGGGTGAGTGTCATGTTATGCTACATTACATGTTACGTTATGTTACATTATATTATTATATCCACCTAAATTAGTGGTGGCAGCTTTCTTATTGGGAGCTCCTTGATGAAGCTACTCTGCAAAAATATGTTTTTCTAGCCCAGCCCATGAGAGACTTGACTGTTCCTCCCATCACCTAGAACCTACCAGATGGCACAGAGATTCTCTGGCTGCGCCACTTTAGTCCAGCCCCCCTCCCCTTATCACCTAGATTGGAGGGAGCAAGCTAGAAGCAACCCCCACCCCCCAGTGTATCACAACCCAGATTAAAATTTAATTGGGAAATATTTAACAAAATAAACAAAATGCCTTAAACACAGATCATATTACATTTGAAAAATTAAATCAATATGCTGCCCGGCT
>CM053601.1:12138575-12151707 GCA_028646575.1 Pseudocheirus occidentalis
ATTGCCTAATTCCTTACTGTGTTAGGTTTGCATTAACTTTATGCTGCTTGTGTTTTTGCGTATGCCCTTGCTTTCTCCTACAGTAGAATGCAAGCTCTTTGCCAGTAGGAATTTCTTTTCATTCTTTTATTCTTGTATTCTCAGTGCCTAACACAGTAACTCCATTGGCTTCCCAGCTCCTCTTGAATTCAAATCTCCAGACTCTTACTAGCGGTGTGACCTTGGGCAAGCCACTTCACCCTGTTTGCCTCAGTTTCCTCATCTGTAAAATGAACTGGAGGGGGAAATGGCAAACCACTTCAATATCTCTGCCAAGAAAACCCCAAATGGGTCCATGTAGAGTCAGACATGACTGAATGGCTGACCAACAACAAGAAGGATTATTGCTATAGATTAATGCCATCCTCAGTTGCCACCTTCCTTCTCTCTCTGCTATGGTTCTTCAATCATTGACAGAATAATAATCCTTTAGCACTGATCTCATCATGTCAGTCCTCTGAGCAAACATACTCTCTCTCCTGTTAAGTTCAGACTTTTTAGCCTGCCATTTCAAAGTCCTTCATCATTTATTGTTCTAGCTTTCCAGGGTTGTCCCATCCTACCCCATAGCTAGACTGGATACTTTTCCTCTTCCTTGTATACTCCACACTTTCTTTAAAAGGCAATCAGGGTGGGGCGGTTAGGTGGTGCAGTGAATAGAGCACCGGCCCTGGAGTCAGGTAGTACCTGAGTTCAAATCTGGCCTCAGACACTTAACACACACACACAAAAACTAGCCGTGTGACCTTGGGCAAGTCACTTAACCCCAACTGCCCTCCAAAAAAAAAAGGCAATCAGGGTTAAGTGACTTTCCCAGGGCCATGTAGCTACTAATGTCAGAAGAGGGATTTTAACCCAATTTTCCTCTCTCCAAGCCCCAAAGCCCATCTCTTATACCATTGTCCTCCTCTCTGATAGAATATTCTAGCAGAAGTGGAGTTGGGGACTATTGCTTCATCGTAGGGTAAATTAGGACTTACCTCATTGTTCTTCGTTTGATTTATTTTTTATTAGAAAGAGGAGTTGCTGCTGCTGCTGCTGCTTGACCTGGAAACGGGATGAAATAATACCATGGCCATCTGGGGTAGCCAAAAGGTTGGTAGGGTGGGTAGGGTGGGTAGGGGCCATATGGATACCAGTAAGGATTCCCATTAAACCGTAGCCACCGTTCACGACTTTCACTGCTCAGCTGTAACAAAGAGGTCAGACAGAGTTCCATTATTTAAAGTGCAGAGGTATGATAGCCATTTAACATAAGGCACTATCAAAAAATGCATCATATAAACCAGTTGAACTTGAAACCAAGAAAACTAGGGTTCGAGTCTTCATATATATTGACTGGGTGACATTAGGGAGTCACTTCTTATTCCTCCTGGTAACTCTTCAAGACAATATGGTACATTAAAAGTGACAGCCTACAGTGCTAGAAGGATTTTCATCACCTGGGACTTCCCTATAAAAATGAAATCAGAGGTCAGTGGCATTGTCAAACAGTTCTTATTATTGCGATTTCAGTCATGTCCGACTCTGTGACCCCATTTGCGGTTTTCTTCGCAGGGATGGTAGAGAGGTCTGCCATTTTTTTTTCTGGTTCATTTGACAGATGAGGAAATTGAGACTGACAAGGTTAAATGACTTGCCCAGGGTCACATGGGTAGTGTCTGATGCCAGATCTGAACTCAGGAATATGAGACTTCCTGACTCCTGGCACTCTATCTGCTGCAGCACCACTCAGCTGCAACATCGATTAAGTGCCTGCTGTATGCCAGACCCCTGTCTCATTATGGAATGGAAGAGAGGACCTGAATTCAAATCCTGCCTCTCTCTTTTGCACTTCCCACTTATGTGCCCTTGGGCCAAGTCAAGTAACTTTCCTGGGCTTCAGTTTCTTTTCTTAGGGACTTGGATGGTCCCTGAGGTTGCAGCATTTCTCTTATGTTCTTGTATTCTTTTTTCTCCACTCATCTGACTGGCACCCTGATGCAGTCCCTCATCGCCTCTCACCTGGATTGCTGCAGCAGTCTCCCCTGGGTCCCCAGAGCCTACACCTCATCGACTGCAGTGCATTCTGCCTCAGCTGCCAAAGTGATTTCTCTAAAACCTTGCTCCCCTCAAAGCTCCCCCGGCCCAGTTTCCTCCAGCATCTCTATACATTCTTTGGGATTTAAAGTTGTTCACGACCTGGGCATTTGCTACGTTTCCAGCTACCATTTTCTGCTTTACTCTCCTCCTTCCACCAGCCTTCTTGGAGTTCCTTGGATAGGTCATGCCATCTCTGTTCTCCATGCCTTTACTGGCTCTCCTTTACATCTAGGATGCCCTACCCTCCCCATCTGCCTCACAGTCTCCTCATCTCCCCTCGAGACTCAGATCAAACCCTGCCCTCCGGCATTGCCTTCTGCCTTCTCTGTTTACATCTTACATGCATTTCTTTATTCATAGGGCGTCTCCCGAATTCCATTGGAAGCTCTTTGTTTTTGCCTTTCTTTGTACCCCAGGGCTTATGGCAGTGCCTCGCACTTAAAATTAAGTCACCTGGGTGGCACCATAGGCAGAGAACTAGGCCTGAAGTCAAGAACTTGTCACTTAGTCACGTCCGACTCTTCATGACACGGCAGCCATGGAGTCAGGAACATTTGAGTTCAAATCCAGCCTCAGACACTTTCTGGTTGTGTGACCCTGCCCAAGTCACTTAACCTCTGCCTCAGGATTGTTTTCAGGATCAAATAAAATCATACTTATAAACTATTTAAAAGATAATAGGCCCTTAACCAAAGCGTCTCCTCCACCTCCGCCCCTCCCCTTTTGATTTACTTTCTGACTCTACTTTAAACCTTTCATCCTATTTCTAACTTCATAGGAAGGATTATTTGCTGAGGGGAGGTCAGGGTAGAAAGTCACTTCAAGCTGATTGTGCCCCAAGGAGGGCATCTGCGGGATCTCAGTTCATTAGATAACTTTCATCTATAAAAATACAACTGGGGAAGACAAGACAATGTTGTCTTGTCCAGTTATATTCAAGCAGGACTTTCCCTCGCTCTGGCACCAAGACATGTTTATATTTGATTTATCTGCCTGTTCCCAGACCCACTGCTTTGATTGGTGTCAGACTTCAGCAGAGCCATTTCTTTCAGATGCCAAGTCTTTTGCCATAATGATAACAATAACAACAACAACAACAACAACAACAACAATAATAAATCTTTTGCAAAAACTGGTTTTGCTGCTGGGACAAAAATAACTTTGTTGGTCTTTTGATCTACTTTGCCCCTGCTGAAGCAGACAGAACCTTAGAGCCTCCCATTCTCTACTCCTTAGTGGCTGTTTTGTCAAAGATATAGAGTCAGACCTAGAAAGGATTTTGGAAATCATCTAGGGTAGTTCCCTCAATTTATAAATGAAGAAATTGAGGCCTCAGGGGGATAGATGACTCACCCAAGGCCACTCAGACAGCCAGTGTCAGAGTCAGGACTTGAACTCTTGACTCCCTTTCTCTGCTCTCAGAGCAGGTGCTTGAGCTGTGATTAGCTCAGGACACCACTGACCACTGCGATGGATTAGCTTAGTCACTACACCCCACTGTTTGGCTGGGGTTTCATCCAAATCCAACCAGATAATTACTCAAGCTTTCATTTAGAACTGGTTTGGACCATGCATGACTGTGTATCTCTGATTTTTACTCATATAGAGAGAAAAGCTCTGGAGGCAGAAACTTTCCTAAAGTGCTGATGGCTGAAACTTGCTGAATATAATTTGGGGTTTGAGATAGACCCAGATAATACCTTTATGTGCTAGGATATTTATGCACAATTCATGAGCAGCAGTGCACTGGGGAGAAGTCCCATGCTTCTCAGTGTGTCATACCTGAAGTCAGACAGCCAGATTGAAACCACAAGTCCATGATTTCCAGCCTGTCTGACCTGGACCATGATGCGTGGTCTCTTTGGGGCTCAGTCACCTTTCAGATCCCCTCCAGTGTGTATGATATGGTCCTGTGACCTTGACACTAAAACAAAGTGTGCATCAAGGCCCAGTGCTTGCTTTGATGAGTTCAGACACATGCTCTGTTTTTCTCCATGCTATTACAACACCACTTCCATGCACATGCCCTGACTCCATTTTTTTTTTTACCATTGCCAGGAGGCACATCAGGTTACGATCAGCACCAAAGCATTATTTGAAGGTTAGCTTCCTTTGATTCCCATGTCTAGTTGGCCATGATTAGCCATAAGATAGGACCTCTGGGTAGGACCATAGTCCTGAGTGCAAATCCATCCTTGGACACTTACTACCTGTGTGACCCTGGACAAGTCACTTAACCCTCTTTGCCTCAGTTTCCTCATCTGCAAAATGATCTGGGGAAGGAAAAGGCAAATCACTCCAGTGTCTTTGCCAAGAAAATCCCAAATAGGGTCATGAAGAGTTAACATGAAAGACTGAACAACAGCAACAAAAAAACGTAACCTTTTCTGCTCATCTTCTGCATCTTAATTTAAAATTAATTATCTCATTATTTTACAAACTCCCTGCCGTTTGCTTCTTAGAAAACTGCCACATAATGAGAAGACGGGACTCATTGGAAAAGACCGTGAGGTTGGGGAAGATTGAAGGTAAAAGGAAGGGGGGGACAGCGGAGGATGTGACATTTGGAAGCAATGAATGTGGGTTGGCCTGACTTCGGGAGGGCCTGGCGGCCTGGTCCCTGCGGTCACAAAGAGCCGGACTTGATTAAACGATTCAACAACGACAACATATGCTTTCAGAAAAGAAAGTCTGCCAGACGCATGTCTTTTTATGGCACCGCCCGATGACTTAGCAGAGAAAACGTGGAAGGACTGAGATCAACTCACGCTTCGCTTTTCCCGATCCTGGTCCCGAGCAGCCTAAAGCACAAACCAGGAGAGATCCGTTAGTTGTGAGCCCGCACGGGGACGCAGACACACGCACACGCATATACACGCATCCACACACGCGGACAAGAAATGACAGAGTAGGAGGTACGGTGGAAAGGACGCGGCTCAGAGAACCGGAATCTGCGAGCCTGGGCTCACGGCCTGGGAGACCCTTAGGCGGGTCACTTAACCCCTGCGGGCCCCAAGAGGAGCTTGGGTTCAGTGAGCTCCAGCTCGTGAACAGCAGCCACAAGGACAGAGACAAAGCCCCGTCCGGCCCCGGGTCTGTGAGCCCGTGACTGTGGCGCGGCAGGTGATTGTCCTGGTTGTTGTGGCTGCTGTTCAGCGGTCTCAGTCGTGTCTGACTCTTCATGACCACCTTGGGGTTTTCTTGGGCAAAGATGCCCGAGCGGTTTGTCATTTCCTTCTCCAGCTCATTTTACAGATGGTAAACTGAGACAAACAGGATTAAGTGACTTGTCCAGGGTCACGCAACTAGTAAGTGTCCAAGAATGGATCTGAACCCAGGTCTCCCTGACTCCAGGCCCCATGCTCTATCCACTGCAGCGCCCACTAGCTGCCCCTGGCACAATGTGCGCTCTTCTTAAGTGCTTGATGTCTTGACTCTTCATCCAGACTATGAATATGCTGACTCTGGGCTATCCCAGTTGACAGGTTAGATGGTCAAAGTCGTGAGATTTCTGTGTAACTTAACCTTTCACTTTAGTAAGAAAAAAACTGAACCCAAGAGGAAGAATCACTTCCCAGCGGTGGCACTAATGGACCCCATCCATCCTGGAGAGGCTGCCGCTCGTTTCATACTTAAAATCAGAAAACCAGGGAGGAGAAGAAAGGCGACCAAAGGCAACAGGAAGGAACCGAGAGCTGTTGACCACAAACACGGTGCTTACCAGGGAGCCGAGAGTCACGGCGATGACAGTTACTATCAGCAGGGCTCTCATGATCCTCTGTAGTGTGTGTGTCCTGGGGGCAAGCAGCACAGCGTCATGACCAGCACATAGCAGCGCTAAGGCATCTCCAGGAGACAGAGCCAGTGACTTTAGGGAATCGCTTTATCTTTGGGCCTCGGGGAGAATAGGGGAGTTGGCTTAGATGGTCCCTAACGTCCCTGCCAGCTCTGACACTTTGTGACTCTGTGATGCAGCCACTATTCACACGATAATTTACATATAACAGGTCGCATTTGCCTGAATCCCTTAGCAAATTCTAGAGTTTTCCACATCTTTGTTCTGAACTGCTGAGGTTAACTTTCCACACCAAAGTTAATAATAATAAGAAATTTATGTTATATATTAAAATATATTATAAATAATATTGTAGAATTATAGAATATAAACAAGGTTATTAAAATTATAATTACATTATACATAATAAATATATATTATAAATAATAAATATTACACACAAATGATAAATGTTATATATTATAAATAAACACTACATATTATAAGCAATATTATATGACACTATAATTAGATATATTATATAAAAATAATATTGTAATTATATTATAACCTATAAATATAACATTTATATTCTGCGAATAATATACAATATATTATTATATAATGTATGTTATATGCTATTGTAACATTATGTAATATGTAAATAATGTCATAAATAAATTACATTATAAATAATGCCTGTTATTATAATGACTTATAGTGGCATTTTTCTAATGCTTTAAGGTTTGCAAAGCACTTTACAAATGTTATTTTACTTCATTCTCAAGATTACCCTGGGAGGTAGTTGCTATTATTAGCCCCGTTTTACAGTGTAGTAAAGTGAGGTAGACAAAGGTGGTGTGACTTGCCCAGGGTCACCCAGCTGGTGTCTGAGGCAGAATCTGCCCTCCGAGCTTCTGGTCTCCCAGCCCAGAACTCTATCCGCAGTGCTACCTGACCGCCCTGATCTCATGTCATGGCATGTTGCCTTAGGCATGGAGACAGGGGAGAAGGGACCTGGCCAGGGGGAGGAGGAGCTGGGGAAGGGGAACACTGAGCCTAATGGGACCACTTCCCTTCTTTCTCTTTTATTGGGCTTTCTTATTTTGGCTTGAGTGCGCCTTGTCTTCCCTACTAGATTATAAGCTCTATGAAGGGAGGAGCTATGCCTTACTCTTCTTGGAAATCCTCGGAGCTACCTGCTTGGATGGAGTAAGATTTGCCTAGCCACTTGTAGAATTGAATCGAACTCTAGGTTTAAGAATATTTAGCAAAATAGTGTTCTGGCAAGTAAGGAGAGTCTCAACACACTGGGGTCCTCAATGAACTTTTTTTTTCTTTCACATTAGGAGATAGAGCAACCACTTAAACATTGACATGCCCAGACTATGTACAAAGCCTTGTGCTTGGTGTGGGGATCCCAGCAGAAAGAATGAAACTGTCTCTGCTAACAAGTTGCTTGCATTCTAGTATGGAAGGCAATATAGACATATGAAATACATATGGCAAGCATTTAAAGTTAATTATACAGACACAAATATACACACAGATGGATACTGGTATTGTGGTGGATAGAGCACCAGGCTTGGAATCAGAGAGATTCATCTTCTGGAGTCAAATGTGACCTCAGACTTTTCCTTACTGTGTGACCCTGGGCAAGTCACTTCACCCCGCTTGCCTCAGTTTCCTCATCTGTAAAAATGAGCTGCAGAAGGAAATGGCAGGCCACTCCAGTATCTCTGCCAAGAAAACACCGAGTGGAGTCGCAGAGAATTGGACATGACTGAAAATTACTGGACAACAACACACAAATACAGTACTCTTTCAATGAAAGGTAGTATGGGGGGGAGGGCACAGCTGGGGGAGCAGCAGGAAAGGCTCCATGCACAAGGTCGGATTGGAGCTGCATTTGAAAGGAAGGGAAAGATTCTGAGAGGTGATAAGCGAGGGAGGGAGCTTCATGAAAGGCATAGCCTCCATCTGAACTCTCTCCAAGTCTGGACAGACCTGGGCTTGGAGTCCAGAGAGTCTCTGATACTTTCTAATTGTGTGACCGTGCATGAGTCACTTAACCACTCTCAGTCTCCTTTTCTTCATCTGTAACATGGGGATGACAATAGCATCTGCTTCCCAGGGTTGCTCAGAGGATCAAATACCATATGTCAACGACTTTGCAAACTTGAAAGCATTATATAAACCATAACATTATTACCCTAAAACAGGGCTTTAATAATAATAATGATAATAAAACCGCACCAAATTCCACATAGTTTTCATAGAATATCAGTGACTACCAAGTGGTTTTATTTCAGTTCCCTACTGCCTTCACCCTCAATCCAGTTGGGGAAGATATTATTCCTGGTCTTGGCATCTTGAACATTAAGATCTCATTACTTGGTAAATGATAGATACCAGCTGGCATTATTTGTTTCAAGTGAAATTTAATGAGTCAGTTAAGATGATCATATAAACATATGCTTAGCCTTGGGTGGGAATTACATATGTATATGATATATGTATATAACATGTGTGTAAACATGCAAATATATCATTATAGCCCTAACTCATTAAATTAATTAAAACCCCATAAATCCTTTCAGGATACAGCATGAATTCAGTAATAGATTCAAGATCAATCTTCTAGACCTTACTGTATACACCAATAGCACTAGTGGGTATCAATTGAAGTTCAGAATGAAGAGAAAAATATTCTAATCAAAGAAAGATATTAATTATGTTCACCATACATGTTAGTAAGCCAGAAAGAAGACAGACTAATGTACTTCCAACATATTTTTAACTACCAGATTCAAATGTTAATGGGTTTTCTGATCAATATTTTAGTCAACAAAAATCAATAACTAGAACACCCCATTCCCTAGATATTCTAATTAATAGACGTTTTAAAATGAAATACAAGTTCTTTCTACTGAGGCCCAACAAAAAAACATTTTGTTTTTAAAAGCTCTCTTACCGCAGACTCTGAGCTCGGATTCTTCTTTCAGACTCTGGTATGAGAACAGAAGAATAAAGGTGGCCCCACTACCGACAAATATTTTATATATTCAGAAGCACTATGGAATGAAGTTTGTGGCTTGTGAGCCTCTCCCCTGGGATCCAACATTATCCTGTTGGATCAGGGAATGTCACAGGGTGTTGAAATTAGGAACCAATCTGGTATTCCCCTTTTCATAGAAACCATATCAAAGGGACTAGTGAGTAGTTTAATGTCTACTTCCCAACCCAGTTGGGAGAGATATTAATCCTGATTGTGGGATCTCAGGCATTAGGATCTTAACACTTGGTCAATACCAGCATTATTTGTTTCAGATGAAATTAAATGAGTCAGTTAAGATGATCATATAAACATGTGTCTTAGCCTTGGGTAGGAACGCCATATCCTTTTGGGCAAGGCCTATTGGGTAGAGCATCCTTTCAAGGAAATGCAGCATTTTAGCTAAGAGCCATAAGCCAAGAGGTGAAACTTAGTCATGATTGAGCCATAGACCTGTCTGATGTTAGCTATTCATGTTGGTAGAATATCAAAACATTTTATGCAATAAATGACACACACATATATATACACACACATACACACATATAATAAAGGATTAGAAAGTTGTTGGTTTTCTCAAAACAGCCTTGTGAGGTAGGTAGTGGCAGTATGATTTTTATGGTAATAAATAACAATTTATTTTTATAATGTACAAATAATTTATTTGTATAACACAAATATAATATTTTATATAATTATCGTATAAATAGCAGTTTATAAATTTATATGAATAATAATTTAAGGTACACTAGGTGGCATCCTGGATAGATGAACATATCTGGAGTCAGCAAGACCTGAGTTCAAATCCAGCCTCAGACATTTCCTAGCTATGCGTCCCTAGTTTGCCTCAGTTTCCTCATCTGTAAAGTGACCTGGAGAAGGAAATGGCAAGCCACTATAGTATCTTTGCTGAGAAAACCTCGAGCAGGGTCACAAAGAGTTGTCCACAACTGAATGACAGCAGTGAATAATACTTTATATAATTACATAAATTCATAGATAATAATTTTATAGAATTATTTAAATAAACAAATATTTTTCTCATGCACAGATGAGAAAACTTAGACTTTGGGAGGTGATGTACTTTGCTTTTGATCACAACTACCCTGTGAGGCAGGTGCTAGTATTATCCCCACTTTACAGCAGAGGAAATAGAAGTAGCCAGAGGTTGAATGACTTTGCCAGGGTCACACAGCTAGGAAATGTCTGAAGCAGAATTTGAACTCAGGTTTTCTTGCCTCCAGGACCAGCTTTCTGTCTTTTGTGCTATCTAGCCACCTCTAGTTGCTTTCACAAGACCCAGAGGTAGAGATGAGGGCATGGATGCGAGAGGTAGTCTACAAATAGAATCGTTAGGGCTTACTTGGCAATTAATTAGATATGTGGAGTAAGGGAGTGTGAGTGGGCATTGAACTGGCCCTCTGCAAGAATGGTGGTCCCCTCAGTGGAAACAGGGAAGGTTTGGGGGAGAACACAATGAGATGTGTCATATATTTACATGCACAAATAACCCATGCCTGCTCATGCCTTGTGACTCACTGTCTGTATCTAAAACTAAGCTGGTTGGAGACAGGGTGGGACTCTTACCTGCAAGCCATTCACTGTCCCGGAGCCCAGGACCCACTCAGGAAAGCTTGCTGGAGCCATGTGGATATGCTGTGGGGTAGCTTTGCTTTCTCAGCTGCTGCTGGAAGTGCTGGTTAGATTAGAGCTTAGGGGCCAACTCGGAGAGTCACAGAGACGAGAGTTTGGGAGCTTCTGAAACAATAGGATGCCAGTGGTGGAAAGAGCCATGGTGGGAGAGTATGGGGTGATCATGGCTAAAAAAGAGGTATTTTGGAGATTAGCTCCCCTTTAATTAACTATCAAGGAGAGATGGGATGTGACTACCTTCAGACTGATTACCCTTTGGGATCATTCCCCTGCCTACTTGGGGTCTTGTTATGGTCCAGTGGAGCTGTGAACACCACTCCTGTAGACCCTTAGGGAGTTACAACTTCTCAGTCCCCCAAATGACTAAATTACAACAGACTTACTGAGTTCTATCAGTAGGAGTTTTTATGGTAGGAATTCTTTATGGTGATGAAATTATAACTCTGCACACAAATCTTTTAAAATTCTAATATGACAGATTGTCTATTCCCATGTTATGGATAGTATGTGAAAATGTAAGGTAATACCATCCCCCTGCTCTGATGTCTCTCTGTGCTCCCTTTATTCCCTGTCTTTACTATTTTTAAGGGTGATTCAGTTTTTAAAAATCCTTTTATAACATTGTCAGATTTGAAAGATTAAATAGATTATCTCCGTTGGTTCCACAGCCTAGAATACATGTATATACAGGAAAATCAATGAAGAAGTGAAGAAGTGCTTCCCCCTTTATCCAGTTACCTATATGTTTGTTTTTCCCTCAAATAGCTCTGACAGATTTGTCAGGGACAATGTCCTTTTACATTTACTAATGTAAAGGCTAATGTAAGGGTCTGTGTGTTATTATCCAGGAAAACAAAACCATACCAAACCTCCTAGTTCAAACAACTTCTCATAGTTGGGCTGACCTTTGTGGCTGAGATTTAAATTGTGGTTGTCAGTTCTGGGATTTGGAGAGGGGAGGACCCTTTCCTGTTACAACAGGGCTCTGGTTGAGAAATTCCCGGAAGTTAGAAAGGTCACAACATGTCATGCTCACACTATGCCTAACTGGATTTCACTGGGCACTTTTTGTTCTTATTGTTAGAGGTGCATGTAGTGTCTCTACCAAGGTATTTACATAGCTTTGGCAAGGGGCAAGGGGCAGCTCTCAGGTCACCTACTGTTGAACTTTCAGATCCTGCAGACCTGTAAGAAGGCAGAAGAACATGGATTTCTCTAGACACAATGAGGTCTGGCAGCAATGGCACTGTCCACAGCTCATATTCCTCTTTGGGAGGAAGAAAGTCCGGCAGTGGCAGTATGCCCGATGAGTGAGGAAGCCATAGAGTGCTACAGGATGGAGAAACAAAACCCAAAACCATCCAGTGTCTGGCCTCAAACAGCACACCGTTTAATAGGGGAAATACAACACATACGGGACAGTAATGTCGGGTGCAGTTATTAAGTGTCTGCTCCACAGCAGGCACTGTGGTAGGAACTGAGCTGGGAAACGTAGACAAACATGGAACAGCCCCTAGACCTCTAGGACCTTGCAATCTTTAGGAATATGTGGGTCACCAGGGAACCTTTGAAAGAATCCTTCCAAGACCTCGAGCCTAGCTTGTGTATAGCAGTTTCCTGGAATATTAGCCATTGTGACTGGAACTGGTTCAGTGACCCTGCGCTCACAGCCCCAAGGTTGCATTTTCTAACTAGATACTGGGTTTTCTGAAGCTGGTTTACTCCTGAAGTGTGCTTGGTTCCATGAGTCCAGAGACTGATTGTGACCAGAACTTAATGACCTTTTCCCCTTCGCCTATCTCTGTTATGATGTCTTGCGAACCAATTCTAACACCCGGAGAAATAATGCTTTCCCCAAATCAACTAGAACCAAACACTTGGGTAAACCATTTTAATACAATATGTAGAACAAGGGGTTATTACCCAGAAGTCTGTGAGCTTGGTTTCTGTGTGTGTGTATGTATTTCTAAATACATATATAGGTTTATAAATATATGTTTATAACTATTTCAATATGATCTGTGTCCTTAGTTTTCCATATATTTCATCTTCTTCATTTAAAAAACATTACTCTAAGAAGGGATCTGTGGACTTTGCCAGAGTGTCAAAGATGTGTTGCCTCATCACCCCAAAATGTTTAAGAAACTGGCCTCCTCAATGTGGTGTGAAGGTGACTCCGAGTTCTCAAAGACTGTGTCAAGCCACTACAAACTCAAGCAAGCTCTACCAACATGGGAACATTTCAAGTATGGGACTGGTAATGGATCACATGCTACAGGTCAGCTCCCTTATGTGACATAGTCCTCTAGGTGGTGGGTGGATAGGGCCCTGGGCCAGGAGTCATAAAGACCTGGATTCAAATATGGTGTCAGGTATTTGCTGCTTATGTGGCCATGGGCACACCACTTAACCTTAATTTTCTCAACTATAAAATGGGAATAATGGCACTCATCTCTCAGTGATATTGTAGATATCAAATGAAATATTTATAATATTTATTAGCACAGAGCCTGGCACATAGAAGGTGC
>CM053601.1:12152207-12169240 GCA_028646575.1 Pseudocheirus occidentalis
CCCCTTGACAATGTGCTCTATGCATAGGGTAAGTGGGTGCATGAGTAGATGATAGAATACAGAGCAGTGGTTTATCTACAGAGAACAATCGAGTGACAGGAAGTGCAAATGGAGTTTCTCTCAACTAAATGGGAATGATCCCAATTATTCCCTGGTGTTCTTAGTTCTCATTAGACTAGGAAGAGATTTTCAAAGTATTTTGAGACTCGCAAAGTTGACCTAAGAGGATCTTAGGAAGGCCATATTCAGAGCTGGCTGTCACCAAGTTAAAGAAATAGTCATCAGGGACTCAGTAAGAGAAAGCTGGTAACCTAATAGGTGAAAGGGAGGCCCATTTAGAAGATTCAAGACTTCCTTCCTCAGCACCATCCACATTCCTGGCACATCTTTGGGACCCTTCCCCATTAGACCCACCCAAAGAATGGAATAGTTAATGTTTCTGGTACCCTTCTCTTTATGGGGATCTCAGAAGCCATCAAGTACAACTCCTCCATTTTAAAAATGAGGGAACTGAGGCCCAGAGAGGGTAGGTGACCTGCTCAAGGATACACAGTAAATGCTAGAGGCAGGATGCAAAGCTAGGTCCAGTCACCTAACAATTCTGTCATGTCCGCTTTCTTTCACCCTTAAGTTTCACATCAAGTAAGTGATGGGTAAACCATTCTACCAGGACTGATTCTTATTGTGCCCTCTGATTCCCAAAGGGCACAGTCAGAAGAAAAAGATGTTGGCCACAGTACCTGCTGTGGTTGCTGCTGCCCTCCTTGGAGAGGGAAGAATTGGGGGGGCAGATCCTGTGGTCCATACATACAGACTGGATAGTACTGAATCATCTATTGGGAATAGATCAGACACATTCTAATTAGAAGACTAATAAATCCAAACTGTTTATCTTTTGACACCAAAATAATGGTACAGGTCCACTTAGGCACTTTAGGGATTTTGTAGGGGGAGCTGGTGAGGTGAAAGGGAAAGATGTTTAAACCAAGTACCCAGAGTGATGGTCAGACTGTACCAGAGGAAACGGGTCCATTAGTTTACACGTAACTCTGAGCTAGGATTTCAAGACCCCCTGTCTCAGTTTCCTCATCAGTAAAAATGAGGGCGTTGGTTCAGATGACCTTTAAGAACCCTTCCAGCTTCAACAGTCTGTCACTCTAGGTGTTCTATAACAATGCCAGTAGCACGGAAAGCAGCTTAATGAATGCCCAAGTCTTGTCAGACAGTAGTGTCGAGGTAAAGCCCTGATCTGGGGAGGCAGAAGATTAATGGGTATGGAAAGGGAGAGAGCTTCAGAAGTCAAGAGCCAAAAATGTAATTCTTAATCCAGTCATTGAATTTTATTGGAATGAGGTGGTGCCCGTAGTGGTTGCAGGGGTGAGTTGATTTAATTTCCTTGAGGCTAAATTCTTTCCCCAGACTAAATCCCCTTACTGAAAAATGGTGCCACCAATGATGTCAAGCCCTCTGGGAGGCTTTGTGGGAAAGGGTGCTACAGACCAGGCTTGCTGGAGATAGCATAATGCTTAGGCAATTGTTTTTATGGACTGGGAGGAAGCACTCCCTCCCTGTTTGCTCCCTCAAGAGTTATCTGTCAATCATCGGATCTACAAGCATTTATTAAGCACCCTTATGTACCAGACGCTGTACTGGGCACTGGGAAAACAACATAATAATAGTCCTGTCCTCAAAGAATTTACAGTTTAGCCAGAGGAGACGGCAGCTTGGTGATACAGTGCATAGCGCACTGGACCGGAAGTCAAGGAGAGCTGAGTTCAAATTCAGATTTGCATACTGATTAGTTGTGTGACCCTGGGTAAGTCACTTCACCCCTGTATGCCTCTGTAAAATGAAGCCACTAATCACACACACTTCCTGGGCTTATTGTGAGGGTCAAGTAAAATCATATTTGTAAAGTGCTTTGCAAACCTTAAAGTGCTACATAAATGCTATTATTATTATATATATCATATGTATATAATATATATTATTAAACACAAGATAATTTGGGGGTGGGGCAGATACTAACAGCTGGGAGGAAAAGACAGGAAAGGGGTCCCGTAGGAGGAGGCGATTGACGTGAGTTTTGAAGGAAATTAGGTTTTCTGGGAGTGAGGCAGGAGGCACTTCAGACAATGGGGACGGCCCATGTAAAGGCTCAGAGAGGAGAGTAAGGAAAAGGGATGGGCCAAAGGCCAGCTTGTATGTGGAGGGGGTCGTGCACAGTAATAACAATGGATAACAAGAACTAGTAGTATGTGTGCAGTGTTTTAAGGTTTGCAAAGTGCTTTACAAATATTATTTCATTTGATCCTTATAGTAATCCTGGGATATAGATGAAATTATTATCTCCATTTAACAGATTGGTAAACCGAGGCAAACTGAAGTTAAGTGATTTGACCAAGGTCTTAATAGCTCGTGTGTCTGAGGTGGGATTTGGACTCAGATCTTCCTGACTTGTTTACATTAATGACAACCTTCCAATGAGCGGATGCTGCAGCATTTTAAGACAGGATGGATTAATCACAGCTCATATTTATAGAGTGCCCTAAGGATCAAATGGGATCATATTTATAAAGTGTTTAGCATGATATCTGGCAAATGAAAGGCGCTTAATAAAAGTTTCCTTCCTGGAAGTGAGAAGAAGAATATTTACATTTTTGTTCCCCAACTGCCGTCACATTTATATTTACCTACCTGTCCCCAGACTTGGGGGAATCCATATGAAAAGTAGCAGGGTAGAATCTGTCAAGATAGTAAGAACAGAGAATTAAATTTAAAATACCAGAGACCCTGGAGCAGAGCACTGCATTTGGAAGCAGGAGAACTGTGTTCAAATCTCATCTTAAAACTTAAGAATCACCAGCATAAACTTCCATGCTGACTACCTAAAGATCATTAGCCACTTTTGACGTATAGAATTTTTCTTTACTAAATTTCTCTAAAATGTTTCCAGCCAGCCACCTGGGAGCTGGGATGGCATCAACCGTAGTTTTGCCAGATTGGAATAAACTATATGAAGACACACATTGTCTCTGATGATTTTAGCTCGATGAATCCCACTTGGTAACCCTTGTTCTGTATTCATGTGACTCTATTAATTTTCCCTTTCAGGAGAATCTCGTGTCATGGAGTAACAAAGAAGTACGGCTTCCTTGAAGAGCCAGAAGCACAAATTACTGGGTCTGGAGCACATTCACTTGAGATGGGAGACATGGCAGCTGCAGCGGCTCAAGGCTGGTGGATCACAGGTACAGATTGGGATGGGGCGGCCTGTTGCCCCTCAAGCTGCTGAAATTTTGAAGGGAAGTTGAGTTCCAAGAGACGGGTATCATGGGGGTAGCACTCTGCGGATGGTGGCCCAGGGGGTTGGTTATACTGTATAAGCCTCTGAATGTCGCCACCCTGGGACAAAGCTCCATTAGCCCCTGCTAGTTATGGATCTGCTTACTTGATACGGATCCTGCTGGTTCTGCTGAAGTGTCTGCAGCTGGGAAGGTTCTTGCTGGTTTGTCTGGGTTCTCTGAGCCGACTTAGCCTGACCTGGGGAAGGTATCTGGTTTGGGACAAGCCCTCCAAAATGACCTAGAGATGACCATGAAGTCTGGGAAAGTCCAGATGTCTGAGTCCGTGGCTGCAGGATTCCAGGGAGAGGGAAAATCAGTGGATTTGCTGGTGCCTGGTGGTGTAGGGATGGGAAGGAGATACAGTTGGTGTTTCTCTTAAGTTAGAGATATCAACATGCTGTTAAAAAACTTTCTTTTACACATCAACAAAAATTCAGGGATAGACTTCTAGACAAGCCAAGTATTTCACCCAAGAATCTGATCCATTAACATATGATGAGTCATACAAAATGGAATAAGAACCATTCAAATCAGCTACAGTCATGAGAAAAAGTACTTTTGGTTTTAGAAAAATAATTAGTATTACTGAGAGGGAAGTGCATGACTGAAAATCCAGATTGTTTTAGTGATCATTTATACTATCCCTGTGACCAAGAGCAAGGATACATAAGAAGGGCTTCATTTACCCCACCCCCACCAAAGAAGGTGAGAAGCTTTTTAAGGAGTTATGGGAAATACTTCGTAAATAACTTTTATCTTCTTAAATTCAGTGTATCCCTTTATTTCATTTCTTGTGTGCATTGCATGATAAATTCTATGATGTATTTCCTTTCACTTTGAATAGTTGGTATGGGAAGGTTTACTAAAAATCAAAGTGTGAAGGGACCAAAGAAAGGTGGGGCCTCTAATCTAGACCCCCAGAAACAGCACTGTAGAAAAGAAATGGGCACTGCCTCATCTCTGCAGGATGGGGATCAGTAAGGGATGGTGGAGAAAAAGGTAACAAGAGTCTTCCAATAAAAGCCATTGTGGAGATAGCTGTACCTGGAAAGTCCGAAGCCTGGCATTGTTAAGACCCATCAGTAACTAAGGAAGGAAAGGTGGAAGACAGATTACTACATAATTGTCACCACAAATCCAGTGTAGATCATGTCTGTTGACAAGAATTTTACTTCAGGATTGAGGAAGCTTCTCACTGGAGTAATAATTTATAAAATAGTCATGGGGATGGGAACATGGAAATAGTTATGTACTGAGCATATGCACTCTCCATATCTCGATTATCTCCCTTCCCTCCCTGCAACACAGACACACACACTCACACGCTCACATACACACACACACACACACACACACTGTTACATCCCACCTCTCATTTAATGTGAGATTGTTCCCAGGGTAAGATTTATTGATTGAATTAGTACCAAATACATATTTAGCTTTTACTCTATGCAAACTATTTTCCTTAGTGCTCTTAACAAAGGAAAACAGCATCATCTACTGGGTAAAACAAAGTGGCTGAAAATAATATGGGATCCCATAGGCCAAGCAGCAAATGAACTGGCAATGTCTTAAGGACCAGATTCAGGAGGGTTAAATATAGCCTCCAGATTTCACATTTCTCGAATGTTGGAGAGCGTGGGGTTTGTCCTCCAAGACTTCTTAAATAAATGAAGCAGGCATTCTTCTCCTTTCTCTTCTCCCATCCCATGCTCACCCCTGCTTCCTTTCATTGAAGGCAGCATTCTTAAACACATTTCTAAATTAGTATCAATGATAACAGGACCATTTATTTATCATCCCGACTGTGTGCTGTGACAAGTGCTTTATAAATATCTCCTTTGGTCCTAACAATGACCCTGTGAGGTAGGTCCTGTTATTAGCCCCACCTTATAGTCATGGAAACTGCAATTTGTACACATCTAAAGTCAGATTTGAACGTGTCTCCCTGACTCCCAGACCAGCCCACTATCTGCTGCTCCCCCTGCTACCAAATAACTTGGCCACTTTGGCAAGGACAGAAGAGCAGCCAATGGGGTACCGTAAGAATGGCCTAAAGCATCATGCCCCAGACACTGACCTCCTTACTGTTGCTTGCAGACAAAAGAGGCTGTGGGTTAAGCTAGACAGAAAGAAAAATATTTTATTTGAGGTACAAATGCTTCCTCTGCTAAGGTCAAATAGCTCAGTTAGTCATGTTTTTAGATACTCACTGGGGCTGCAAAGGTGACTCCCAGGAACCCAAGAAGAATGATTGTTCTCATTTTCAAGAGAAAAATCCTAGAGAAGAGCAAAAATGGCATTCTGTTCAGTTCAAGAAATGCACATTGTTAAGCACCTGCTGTATATAGAGCAGCATGGTAGCTCTGGAGGACAGAGTGTTTAGGCCCTGCCCTGGTAGAGCCTACTGTTAGTCATCAGAATTCTCACACAAATTCATCAGTTTCCTTCCAAGATGAGCAGTGATTCCATGCAATAGTCTTAAGGCGGATTATTATGCGGCATTGTTAGTCACTCAGGTGAATTTGATTTAGCAGATTGGCTAACTTGGGGTAAGGGGTAGACTTCATTGGTATCAGGAGATGAGAATGTTCTCCCTGGCGCTGACTCATTAGTTTAGAGCTGAAAGGAACCTCAGAGGTCATCAGAGCCCTCTTCTTTGGGCTCAGAGTTTCAGTAACTTGCCCAGGGTCACACAGGTAGTGTGATATGGGACTCGAAACCAGGATTTCCTGAGTCCAAATCATGACTCTCTCTGCTACACCGATGGCTATGGACACCAGTTTTGCTTCTCACACTCTTAGCGAGTTGCCTGGGTCCCTGAGAGGGTGATAACATCACAGTATATGTCAGAGGTGGGATGTGAACCCAGGGATTCCAGATTTCCTCGTACCACAGCAGGGCTGGTTCTCTAAACACCACGCCACACTGTCTTGCCCAGTAGCTTAGCACGGGACAGTTAGATGGAAGCAACAATTTTATATCTTACCTCACTTCCTGTCCCAGCAAAGAGAAATCCAGACCTTCCTGAGATCTGCACCCTTCCAGCTATATATGTCCATACAGCCTCTTCCCTTGCATTTAAATCCATATCTCCAACAAAGAAGGACCAATTATTGTCCCACCATCCAGTGATTCAGCTGGTCTTAGACAGTGGCTTTGCTAATAATCACTTTTAGAACCCCTAAGGATTAGCTGGATCCCTTCTCTTGCATCAAAATATCCCTAAGGAATTTTGTCCTGACCAGCACCCTCTGATTTACCGCTCTCATGATCCCTCCTTCTAAAAGGAATGTAATTCAATTTACCCATCACAGTTTTACCAAACAGAGTCCCTGTGACATCCTGTGAAGAGCGGAGACTTACACATTGACTAAAATGGTGTAAGGTAGGGAAAGGCCTATTTAAAAAATTGAGGGGTCCTTAAGTGAACTTTCAGGTAGAAATAATTCTAGGCTTTGTCTGAGTGATGTAACTAGGTGATAATCGAGGTTTGGGTGAAAGAATGTCAGAGAGTCCCGTTGAGTATCTTGTGACCATTCCCAACTGCCTACAGATGGACCTGAACTTAGAATACCAGGAACTTGGAAGAGCCCAAGGCCACTATGGAGGGTCTGGAGAAGAGGGAGCCATGGAATGGAATCTAGATTTAGAGTCAGAGGATCTGGGCTCTTTGCTAGTTACTACCTCTGCGACCTTCGGTAGGTCACTTGTTATTGTTCCTGAGTCATTTTAGTCATGTTTGACTCTTCATGACCCAATTTGAGGTTTTCTTGAGAGATACTGGAGGGGTTTGCCATTTCCTGTTCCACCTCATTTTAACAGATGAGGAAACTGAGGCAAACAGGGAAAAGTGACTTGACCAGGGTCACACAGCTGGTAAGCGTCTGAGGTAATATTTGAACTCAGAAAGATGAGCCTTCGTGACTTCAGACCTGGCGCTCTGTGTGCCCCCTATGTAAAATGGACAAGTGGGCCTTTAAGGTCCCTTATTGCTCAGAATCTATGAACATATAAAGTAATCATCAGGTTATTGTAATGGTTTTAAGTGATAAGGCTAAGAGAGTGCTATGAAGTCAGGGCTAACTCGAGGCAAAGATAAGGAGTGTTAGTTTCAGGGCTAGCCAATTGCTGTACAGATTAGATCATTCCTAAGCACTATGATTTTTCATATGATTTGTCTAATTTCTGAAGATATTTCCATAAGTGAATGTAAGAAAGGATGGAAAGAAGGAAAAAATGAAGGAAAAGGGGGGAGAGAAGAAAGGAGAGAAGGAAGGAAGGAAAGAAGAAGGGAAGGAGGAAGAAAGAAAAGAGGGAGGGAGGGAGAGAAGAAAAGAGAGACAGAGGGAGAGAAGGAAGGAAAAATGTATTTATTAAGTGCTCACTATGTGCCCAGAACCGTACTAGGCTCTTTACAAACAATATCTCATCCTATCCCCACCACAACTCTCTGAGGGAGATGCTATAATTATCCCTGTTTTAATGTAGAGGAGACAGAGAAAGGGTAAGTGACTTGCCCAGGGTCATACAATTAGTTATCTGAAGCTGTATTGGAACTGGAAGATGATGGAAGACGTATGAAGTCATGATGAAAGCCTTGCATGGATTCTAATCTGCTGCCTCTGCCTACATAGCATGTCTTAAAGTCTGGAGAGGTAACTGGGGAGACTTGAAAGTTATGATCTCACAGACCCCAACCCAAGACTGCTGAAGAAACCTCCATTTCTATGACATGAATAATAAATTTGCCAAGTCAAGCCGGGAGTGAATTAGGCTGCAATCAATTTTTTAATGTTCTTTTTGGTGAAATTAAGAATCATCCAACCCTAGAACATCTACACTAGATGTTTCTTCCAGAGCCTCTTCAGCTGCTGGGTTTGAGGAGGGGAAGAGACTGAAGATAGGAGGCTTCAGGAAGGTTGCTGTGGTAGCTCTTGGGGGATATGAGGGGAAATTAAAGTTACCCAGGGTGTTTTTAAAGAGTGTCTTCTTTCAGTGAAACATTTGTGCATTGTCTCATGAAGGGTCGCTGCCCTTTGAACTCCATAATGAAGAGTCATAGAATGTTTAGAACAGAATCCAGTAACATACCATGACTAGTACAATTCGTTGCAAAGGTGTTACTCAAGCTTTATTGAGATATAAATAATTTTGGCAAGGGTGATGGCCAGTTTATTTTTCACCTCCACAAAATGCAATCTAAGGACCAAGAGAGATCTACTTTCCTATGACCTCTCTCTGTCTCTCTTTTTCCCTCTACCTTTATGTCTGCCTCTCTTTATCTCGGTCTTTCTGTCTGTCTCTCTCTTGCTCTCCTCCCCTCTCTCCCCCTTCTCTCTGCCTTGCTGACTGTCTGTCTCACTTCCTCTCCCCTTCTTTCTGCCTATTCTCCTCTTCTCTCTCCCCACTCTTTCTCTCTGCCCCATCTCTTCTCCTTTCCTCTCTATGCCCCTCTCAATTCTTCTTTCTTCCTTTCTCTCTCCCTCTCTTCATATCTTTCTTTGTGTCCCTCTCTGTCTCTCTCCCTTCATCTCCTCCTCACATTACCCTCCCCCCTCTCTTTTTACCACTTTACACCCTCCTTGGTGCCCACTCAGGACACTCTTTCCTTGAAATATTCAACCTGCCTGATGCAGCCGCTTCCCCTGTACCCCTAAGCCAGCCATCAGCTGCTGTGGCCCCAGGGAACACTGTTGCTTCTGTCTTAATGTTATTGCTGCCGCTGGGATCACAGGCCCTCAAGCCTTCTGAATTCTTACAAGGCTTTATAATAAAGGGAAAGACACACACACACAAATGGATATGGTCCCATCTCAGGAGCAGAAGAGAGGAGGGAGAGGAGAGAGAAGAGAGAAAGGGAGAGAAAAGAAGGAAGAGAGGGAGAAAGAGAAAGAGGGAAGAAAAGAGAAGAGAGGGCAGAGGAGAGACAGAGAAATAGAGAAGGAGGTAGAAGAGAGAGTGAGTGAGAGAGAGGAGACAAAAAAGGGAAAAGAGAGGAGAGGAGAGAGGACAGGGAAATTAATATATGGAGAAAGAAGAGAAAGGAAAGAAGGGAGACAGAGAAAGAAGTGGGGAGGGGAAAGGAGATACTCACAGAGGCACAGAGAACATACATATATGGAGTACAAAAAGAGAAAAGTGACAAGGATAGATCCTTAAGGAATACTCCCAGTTAGGGGCCATGATGCAGATGATGAGCCAGCCAAGGGAACAGGACAGGAGAGGTCATAGAGATAGAGAGAGAGAGCCAGGAGACAGTAGTATCCCAGAAGCCCAGAGAGAAGAGGGCAGGCAACGATGTCAAATGTAGCAGATAGGTCAAGAAGGATGAGGACTGAGACAAGACCGTTATATTTGGTGATTAAAAGATCATTGGTGATTTCAGAGAGGGCACTTTCAGTCAGATGAAATGATAAGAAGCCAAAAGACAAAGTGGGACAGCGAGGGAGGGAAGAGAGAGAGAGGGCCAAGTACAGGCAGCTTAAGGCTTGGCTGAGACAATAACTTGGTGGGATAACAGCATCTAGGGAAGGGCTGTGGTTTTTTTTTTTTGAGGATGGGACAACATAGTCTCATCTGGAGACATCCAGAAAGGAGCCAACTGATAGGGAGCGGATGAAGGCTAGAAAGAGTGGGGATGACTGAGGATGTGACCTATGGGAGAGAACGGGAGGGCATGGGATCCAGAGAGTCATCTTGACAAGAAGCGTCACCCACTTAGACTGGGGCAAAGGAGGAGAGAGTATGGAGGAGGAGTGCCCTCAAAGGACTTTGAGCTTAAAGAGAAGGGAGGACAAGCAAGCTAGGTCAAATAGCTTCAGTGTCTTCAATAAAGTAAAGAGACAAGGTCTCTCAGCTGAAAGAGGAGGGAAGGTAGGAGGGAGTGTGGGACTGGGGTAGAAAGAAAAAGTCAGGAATAGCTTCTGTTAGGACTGAGGTAGGGGATCCATTCAGGAGGAACAACAGGCTTGCCTTGCTGCAGGAAGGATTCAGATGACACTGGAGAAGATGAACTGATAATGTGCCCAGCCAGAATAGTCATATGACTGTAATTGTGGCATACTGTTGGATTCCGTGGAACTTCAGTGTGTGGCTTTGCCTTGCTATAGTCTTTGGAGTTAGGCCTAATAGACATGAATTTTCTGTTTTACATATTTTCAAGCTAAAGTCACCTCTCCTTTTGTCTCTAAATGAATTTATTCCCCATTTGGTTACAGACTCCTGTTACCAAAGTTGAGCCAGAAGCGGGTCTGGGTCAAACAGAGAAAACATAAATGTAGCTAAGGATGGGTTTTCCTTTGGGGGTTTAATGAACACAAATGCTGTTTTCAATTTTGACATCTACTCCCCCTAAGTAATTGCTTTGTTGACTTGCCACACCTTCCAATTACTAGTATATTGGGAAGAATCCTCCAACATTCATATTACTTCACCATAACCAGGCAAGTTTTATCAGGTTTAAGGTACTATTTGGACCTAACAACATTGACCTGGCCCTGAGGGACTGGGGCACTGTGCCCACTCTTTTTTCTATTAAAAGACCAGTATGTTCTAGACTCATGCATAAGGTCCTACCTGGTTAAGTTGGCAGGAGAGTCCTTAATGAGAGAGAGTAAACTTTTCTCGCCACACTCTTTAACTCATTGCACCACTCTCCTGGTGCCCTGGGGACAACTTAGAACTGAAGTTTTTGCTCATCTCAGGGCTCCAGAAAAGAGGGCAGAAGGATACTCAGTGACAGTATGAATCACGAATGAGAGAGGCATTTTTTTCCCTCCACACAAAAGAAATACTAAATAGAGAGCATTCACAATAGCACATTTCCAGAAAGACAAAGCAAGGCTTAGTAACTTGAGTTCTCATACTGAAAGTTATCATTTATATTGTGTTAGTTATATTATGTTATATTGTGTTATGTTATGTTATATTACATTACACTACATTATATTAATTGTTATGTTATGTTAATGTTATATTACATTACATTATGTTACCGTATCGTATCATATCATATTTAATGTTAGGCTATTTTGTATTATATCCTATCCTATCCCATCATGTCTTATTATAGTTATTATACATTAGAACATAAAGTCTGCATGACTTTTGAATCAATGTTGTTTACATGTCTCCTACACTCTGCACTGTCCCTTCAAAGTCCATCTCTGCTCACTGAACAAAGGGGGCAGAGCTCAGACTTCTTCTCTCATCCTCTGTCAATGCAGAAACCCAATCTATTGTCAGTTAGCTTCACAGTATGGGCCTAGGATCTCTAGATCTCTTAAATTCACAAGGTCACCCCTAAGCTTGGGTAGGTCCATCTTGAGATAGCCGTTTGGTCAGCTGCTCAGGAAAGGAAACACTAGAACACAAGTCAGGACCCAGGTTCAAGCTTAAACACTTGAGACCCCTTGTTCTTGCTGCCATGTAGGAGCAATTACCACCACCACCATTCCACAACTAGGTTTGAAGAAGGATGACAGCCACCTTTATTCACTTCTCCATAGAGAGGTTTGAAGGGTAATCATATGCCCCATAGCTAGGAATTTCCTGTAAAAATAGAGAGGACCATCTGCTCATCCTGCTCATTGGCCAGTAAGAGGATGGTTTCATCATCTCAAAGCATGAATACTTGAGCTCTCAGTTAAAAAAGACCTAAAGCGCAGCTAGGTGGCACTTCAGTGGATAGAGTGCCAGGACTGAGTGGGGAAGACATCTTCCTGAGTTAAAATCTGGCCTTAGACACTTTAGTTGTAAGTGTATTTTACCCCATTTGCCTCAGTTTCCTCATCTGTAAATGAGCTGGAAAAGGAAATGGCAAACCCCCAAATGGGTCAAGAAGAGTTGGACACAACTGAAATGATTGAGCAGCAACAAGAACCACACAAGGCCAGAAAAATCCAGGGGATTTAGCTTCTATCATTACCAAAGTGCCCAGACTCTGAGCTAGCAGATGGCTGTCAGAGTGACCTTTCTAAAGCACAGACCTGACTATAACAGCTCCCTGTTCAACAAACTGCTCAATAAATAAACTGAGTCCCTTGAGAGTAAGGATGGCTTTTGCTTCTCCTTGTGTCCCTAGCACTTAGCAGGGTTCCCGGTACATGGCCGATGTTTAATAAATGCTTGTTGATTTGCTGTGGTTAGTCAGAATCTGGAAGGGCTGTTTTGCACGTGTTCCGCCTCACTCCCCTACCCTTTATGACTGTATCAATTGAAAACATTCCCACCCGATGTATTTATATTCACTAGTCAGTCAGAGGGCATAAATATTTCAAAACAGGTCATTTTTGTGAAATAGCTAAGTAATAAGAATAATAATAGAGCCTTTTGCCTATGAACCTGGGACAAACTTTCCCACAAATGCACACAGTGAGAAGAAAGAATGAACACAAAGAGTAGACACAGTCATGCATCAGGAACCAAACACACCCAAACACCCACTTAGGACAAGGGCAGACAAATGAATGGTCGACACAAGAGTCTGATGTTTCTTAGTGATATCATTGCACTAATCTCAGCAGAGTTGCTCCCCAGTGGTCTCCTGTGGGATGAAGTCTCTACCAGGCATGAAATCTCTTCTTATGTGTGGGCATTTTGTGGAGGTTCTCTCTGCTAGTCTAGGGTAGTTATTCTGGGTCACATTCTGTCTGTTACCTCATCTTCAGGACCAGCCCAGATAATCTTTTCAAAAGTAAGTAGAACTCAGCCTTGACATCCATCTGAAGTCAGGAAGTAGGTGTAATGTTAATGGGATTTAAGATCTTCCCCCTCCCATTAATAAGCCTCAGGTAGAGCTCATTAAGGGAAGCTGGCTTAGAGGAGGCTTGCTTATAGGAAGACTTTCACACCTTTTGTTCATTTCTAATTAGGCACGGAGTCACTGAGGGTTGTGATGTCCTCTGACTCTAAAAATGGTATTCACTCTGAGGTTAGCATTTTCTTTGGGGTGTCACTCATTGGAAGAGTATTCTTGTGATTTGACCAGATGAGACTCTGGGTAGCTGCTAAGGAGCCCCTGCCTGGGTTTGAAAAAACCCAGATGTTGGTGATTCTCTCTCTGGTAACTGTGTATGTCTGCCTTGGTGGGACAATTGGATCTGTTTGTTGATCTGTGCTAATTTCTCAGACAGAAGTCCTGTCTATTGGTCTTTATTTCTCTGCTTGTACTTTGTCTATTTTCTTTGTCTGTATTTTCTCTGAAGTTCAGGGTGTTGATTTTTCCTCTGAACTAATGAATGTAATTTTAAAAAGACTGTTGACCCCTTAAATAAGGGTCTTTTTTTGGTAAAGCAGATCTAAGAACCTGTGCTAGCAGCCGTCCTGGACATGTCAGTGTGGTTGCTGCTACAGTAAGACAGAAGAATGAGCAAGCAAAAGGAACCCAACCATAAAGAAATGCTTTGGTTTCAGGGGCACTTAATCAATGGATAAACATTTATTAAGTACTTACTCTACATAAGGTACTATATTAAGAACTGGGGATATAAAAGAGGCAAAAGAAAGCCCTTACATTCAAGGAGCTCACAATATAATGACAGAAACAACACGACAACACAAATATGCAAAGCAAGCTACATAGAAAATAAATAGAAATTAATTAACAGAGGGAAGGCACTGGAATCAAGAGTGGTTAGGAAAAGCTTCCTGGAAGAAGTGGGATTTTATTGGGACGTAAACAAGGAAAGTGAATAGCTGTAGCAGAGGAGGGAGAGCCTTCTAGGAATAGGGGTTGGTCAGAGAAAATGCCCAGAGTCAAGAGATTCAATGTCTTATTCATGGAAAATCTAGGAGGTCAGTGTCACTGGATCAAATACTCCCAGATGTGTTTGGAAGTAAGGTGTAAGAAGACTGGAAAGGTAAGATAAAGGGTAGGTCATGAAGGGCTTAAAATGAACGAATATGGGTGAATCATCTGGGTTTGCCCAGACTTGAAGATAGCATAATGATTTGTTTAAAAACATAGGGGGAAGAGGAGTTGGGAGAGAATGTGAATACTAGATATATACCCTGAAGGAAATTTATAGAAACAAAGGAAAGTCCTATGCACACCAATATTTTCATATCAAGACTTTCTTTTGTAACAAACAAATAGAAAGATGCCAATAAATTCTCTTTTTATTCTATATGTATGTATGTATATATAAAATTTCATTATTTAATAGAAGCTTCTATGGGAGTTGCTTGCAAAAAGGTAAAAAGCACCAAGAATCTGTCTTCTAGCAAATATGGAGAACAGGGAGAATTTGTACTGACTTTGATGTGCTACCTAAGAGTTACACTTCTGCAATTACTAAAATTCCTTTTGTCTCACTAGAAAATGAACTTCAGAGGATAGGGAGTAAGGGAGGAGTCACCAACATAACAGGTGCAAGTCTAGGGGCTTCCAGGAGCAGAGATGAAGGATGACTCTGGTGTCACTTTATGGTTGGGAAGAAGGATTGGAGAATTCTTGGCAAATGGTGTCAGTTTTTTGGGTAAAAACCTTCAACTGAGATAATGCAGTGAAAGGATGCCATGAGAGGCATGAGAAGAAGGGAGAAACTTTGAAATGACTATTATAGATTGGAATAGTGAATTTATTAAACAGGAACAAAATATTTGTTTTGATGCAGAGAGCATCCTGTTGAAATTAGGTAAACTAAGTTTGTAATGAACCAAATTAGAACAAATATTGTGATTTCCTTCTGCTCTCTTCAACTCCACGCAAAGCAAAGAAGTAGATGGTGGAAGTAATCTAGGTGGAAGTAATCAACGGTTGGGGTCTGGCAAAGTGTAATTAGTGATAGGACAAGGGGACAAGTGATTTGAGCACAGAAGATAACTTAGTTAACTAAGGGGTTGAGAGAAGAAGAAAGTGTAGTCAGTACTGGGATGAAGACATGGGAATGAAATGGAAGAAATAGAAATCACAATGAAGACACTGGATAAGTTTAGTGGCATAAGGAATAATAGAATGGTAAAGGGTCATGATTAGATAAATAAATTTGGACTTCTTGCACAAGAAGTGGGAGACTTCTGAGTGATGTCATTGAATTGATTTCATGAATCAAAGATGTCATTATTTCTGTACAGCTGAAGCAGAGCAGGAGATCAGGTCATGGGCAGTGAATGGATTGAAGAATTGGGAAATTGGGGAATTTGAAAGTGTATCAATAGGTATATCAAATTCTCATCTTATGGGAGTAGAGAAGAAAACTTTAAGCCAGGCACTGAAGTCATTAAGGAAGGAAGAGAATATCTTGAAAGTTGGTAAATAATACCCCCAAAGATAAGTTTTTATGCTAAATTAGTTTGAACTTCAATGGAGGAGAGGTTGTTTAGTGAAGGCAGAATAGAGAGAGTCTGGAAGTAACAATGGTGAGAGAAGAGTATTCCAGCTCTCTCCAGCATGATCCATAATGAGTCAGGGTATGTATATAACTAGCACTGGAAAGGGTGACAATAGCAACTGTGGAAGCTATGGTGCCAGGAGGGAGCTATGTCTCAATGTGGGCCTGAAGATGGAGGATTGAGAAAAAATATTTAGGATAAGAGAATTTTGTTAATTATGGAACAGGCATTCCAAAGGGCCCAGTAGAATGAAAAGATAGGCATCATTCTGGAGTGGGACAACAGGGAACAAGGGTTAAGATGGATGGGGTTAAAGAATAGGGAAATTAAGAATGGAGAATGGTGTAAACATGGGAGGTAAAGGCTTCAGATTCACTGGAATGGACCAGTATAAGTGAATAAAAGTATGCTAACCATCAGCAACAAGTCTGGGCAAAGTGTCCATGACTAGAAAAACATTACTTACAGAAGGAACTAGATTAGATAATTCCAGGTTGTTCCTTGAGATTGACCCTCCTGGTAGACAGAGATGCTGTGTTATGTGAAACTCTAGGAGTCCTGTGTGAGTCAGGAGTAGGAAGCAGTATGAAATCCTACTCAGGAGGGAAGGATGCCTTGCTTGTCCTAGAGAAGGTGATAGGGTGTAGAAGATGGAACAGGTCTCATCCAAAGATAATAACCAGGGACAAAGCCCTATTGACTTGGACGGTGTACGGTATTCTACACACACACACACACACACACACACACACACACACACACACATGTATACACACACACTGCAGGAAATGATCCTCTAATGCAACTAGAAGTCAACAGACACACCAAAAGGGCAGTTGTGGAGCACCTCCTTCAAGCCATAGGCTAGCACAAGAGGTAGCATTGAGTGGTGGGGCAGAATGTCATCTACAGCCACCAGTTACTGGAAGATTGACACATATTAATATTATGAGTCCTCACCAAAGCTTACTAATTTGTGGGCTCATGAACTGAAACAAGATCACCATCAAAAGGTGTTTTTGCATTGTTGTGGATTCTTGGTGGAGGCTGGTGGAACAAAAATGAATGAAAAAATATATTGTTTATTATGTATCAGAGACTTTGGAATTAGGGATATATGTACAAAGCAGGATAGTCATTGACCTGAAAGAGCTTGCATTCCTAATGTGAGAGACAACAAAATAGGGGATCTGGGAAGTCCCAGGGACAGAGTAGACCTGTAGAGAAATTGATATGTCCTTTCTGGGAATGCTGGTGTTGATTTGATTATTGTTTTCAAAGCAAGAGGTGAAAATGGGGAAAGAGTATGTGTGTGGGGGGGTGGGGTGGGGGAGTACTTGGGCAGTGACG
>CM053601.1:12175399-12190815 GCA_028646575.1 Pseudocheirus occidentalis
AGAGAGAGAGAGAGAGAGAGAGAGAGAGAGAGAGAGAGAGAGAGAGAGAGAGAGAGAGAATGGGGAGGAGGAGGCGGAGGAGCGGGGGCAATGAAAAAAGGAAATAAAGAAGTAACTCAAAAAAAGTGAAGACAGGAAGGAAAGGAGGAAGGGAGGGAGAGGTCAAAGAGTAGGGAAGAAGAAGAAGAAGAAGAAGGCAGACAGAAGCATTTTTATTTCTGTTTAATGACCCTCAGTTTTTATGACCACATGTCCATATCAATCATCCCTAGTCACCTGATATTTCAGAGAGGGAACTCAGGAAACACTAAAGTGTCCAGACTGACTGAATTGTTCCATTAAGACTCAGGGGAATATTTCTCTGTCTCCAGTGAATTCTGTGCTCAGGGGTCTTAGGTGACAATAACAGCTCATGTTTATATGGGAAAGGAAAAGGACCATGTCTTCAAGGTCTCCCTGAAATACAGTCCTTGCTGAGGCAGAAATTCCACCAATGCACCTTCTCTGCTGCTCAGAGTCCTAGAAAGTTGCCTGGAACCCTGAGAGGTTAAGAAATTTCCCAGGGTCACAGAAACAGGGTGAGTGAAAGAGATCAGACACCCTGACTCTGACACCAGCTCTTCACTTCTCCTGCCTTGGCTCTCTCTATCTCATATGCCTCCATCTAGAGTTATGGACTTATTAAGGTCCTTTGCATGAATCGTCTCCTCTCATTCTTACATATCAGTCTTACAAAGTAAATGCCTCGATGTATTTTACAAATGAGGGAAATGAGTCCCAGACAAACACATTTTGCATATGTTTAGGTGAGGACTTCAAACTCAAGAGTATCATACCAACAACCTACATTTACAGAGGAACTTACATTTTAAAAATCTTTCTGACATCTCTACTGAGACAAGCAGGTGGCACAGTGAAGAGACAGTTGAATCTTCAGTCAGGAAAATCTGTGTTCCTTGGACAATCATTAACTGTGTGCTTCTGGGCAAGTCAATGAACCTCTGCCTACCTCAACTCCCCTTCTGTGAAATTAGGATAATAACAACTCCTTCCTCCTAGGACTGTTATAAGGATGAAATGAGCTATTCCTAGAGAGCCTTGCAAATTTTAACATGCAATAGAAATATTGGCTATTGTGTGCTGTCTTGTTTGGTATTCACAAAAAGGAATAAGGACAAATATTAATACCCAAGATTTACCCATTATAAGGAACACCACTCATAGTAAATGACTGAGTCTGGACTCCAACAGGGGTTTTCTGACCCTGTAAATCAATCAGTCAACAAGTGTTTCTCAAGATCTCACGTCAGGAAAGGCATAGTGCTGAAGCAAAGTGCAACAAAAATATGAACTGAACAGTTATTGACCTCAAGGAAAGTACATTCTATCAATATGAATAACATATGAACATATGTTCCAAATGACGTAAAAGCTACATTCAAGCTATAACCTAGAGACAAAGTATATAAGAAAAGAAACAAAAGAGGGGGGACTAGGTAGTCCTTTGGAGTCAGGAGGACCTGAGTTCAAATTCGACCTCAGAACAATTGCCTTGCCCTTCCCCCTTCAAAAAAAGAGGCATTTTCTTTGTGGGGACAGAGTTCGGAGGTGTGGATTAGAAAAAGTCTCAGGAGGGAGATGTGAATAATGATGAGCTTTGAAGAAGAAAAGTGAGAGATTCTAAGCAGAAGAGACAAGGAGGAAATAGATTCTAGTCTTGGGGGACAACCTGTGCAAAATCATGAAGAAGAGAGATGTAGGATGATGTATAAAGGACAGGAAGAAGGAGAGTTTGCCTGGACTGGATGTTCTACATGAAAGTGAGCAATGTATAAAAAGCGTAGAAATTAAAGGCTGAGCTCATTGTGAACTTAAGGACCAGAGAGGGACCTAGCCAGAGCTGTGCGTGAGGAATATACCATTGTCAGCTCTAAGGAAGATGGATGGGAGAACACATAGTCCAGAGGTAGGGAGACCAATAAGGAGACATTCAGGTGAAAGGTGAGGAGGGTTTGACCTCTTCTAGAAGGGGATGAATGTGGGAGATGTAGCAGACCCAGAATCATCCAAATCTGGTCAATGAATGGATATTTGGAGAGGGAGTAGTTATTGGTGAGGATAAATTTCTACAACAGGGTCACTGGGAGGAAGGGGCTCCATTGGAATAATCTTTATAAAATGTATAGCACAGAGATTGACTCACAGCAAAAGTCTCATTTTTTTCCTTCTCCCTGTCCCCCTCTCCCCAACTTTGACAGAAATAAGCCCATTCAAAATGGGAGAGGAAAGATCATGACTTTTCTTTTGGTCATAGAGAGTTTAAGGTGACCACGGACCAGTCACGTGAATATGTCCAGTAGCTCACTAGATGGTGATGTGGAGCTGCAGTTCAGGAGAGAGAGCATGATGTCATTGGTAGAAATTGCAAAGAGGAAGCTTTGGGTTTCGTGGAAAGAAAACTATATCCCAAAGGAGAATGATCTGCCGTGATGGGTAGTGAGCCCCATTCCCCTTTGTCACCCCCAACACTAGACATCATCCAAATTCTAGAGTACAATTTGGGGAGCATTTGGGGGGGATAGTCTGTTCCAGTGTGAATCATACTAGATGCCCCAAAGAGGTCCCTTCTAGCTCTGTTGTTCATTCATTTCAATCATGTCTGACTCTTCCTGATCCCATTTGGGTTTTTTGGTAGAATGGTTAGCTCCATTTGCTTCTCTAGACCATTTTACAGGTAAGGAACTGAGGCAAGCAAGGTTAAGTAACTTGCCCAGGGTCACATGCCTAGTAAGTGTCCAAGGCCAGATTCCAACTCATGAAAATGAGTTTTCCTAATTGCATGTCCAATGCTCCACCAACTGGGATGATATAATGTCATGATATTAGGGCTGATTTCTTTCCATTACATCATCTTGTTACTTAGTCCTTGTAGTTACTTACTCCTAACAAACATAGCTTTTCTCCAAAAACCAGATTTAAAAAACCTTGAGTTAATTGACTTTTGAAAGAAATATAAGTTGGGACAGCCAAACCCTACAACTTGGTAAGCATGGTATATTTGCTATTTGTTAAACCTAATAATATTTAATATGCTCAAGGGGAAGATTTGGAGGTGGAAGGAGAGAGTCAAGGAAAAGAGTCCAAATAGAGAAAAACAAATACACACAGGCAGTGCAAAGAAGAGCAGCCCAGGAGAAACCTGAGGCTGAACAAATGAGGTGAAAGAAAGCTAGAGGAGAGGAGTGTCTGGGCAACAGAGGAGGGGAGGAAGTTAAGGAGGTGACCCTCCCTCAATGAGACAGCAAGCCATTTCAGGAGACTTCCTAAACTCCTGCATTTGGAAAGAAAAGAAAGGACCTTAAAGGGGTTGTGGTGACATTACAAGAGACAGACAATGTCTGAGCTGATGTTCAGAATAAGAAGACTAGCAAAGACACAAGTGGAGAACAGTGCACCACATGGTCCATTTACTCCAATTATTTTACTAGTTCTATTTTCAGGGGATTTGTACTCAGTTATTTTCATGATCTTGATGGTCCCCTTGGCACCCTAAATTTTATAGAATTCATATTGCCCTCAATGAAAAATGCACCATCTCCAGTTCTCCTATATCATACCAATTCAGGGGCTTCTGCCTGAGGCTCAGTTTCCTCATCTGCAAAATGATTAGGTTAGACTCGATGGCATCTGATGTTTTTTGCCAATTCTAAAACTATAATTCTATCACTTCCCACTTTGCCCAGACTCAACATTCATATGGCCAATATTAAAATAGTATCAGCATTTCTCTACTAATCACTATTAACTTAACATTAAAAATATATATTTTATTTTTCTCCTCACATACATTTTTCATAGATAAGATACCCATTCCATAGTGTTAGAACAAAAAAAAATTCCATGATAGATAGGAAATATTACCTAAGAGAGATGACCAGAAGAAGAGGTCTTCTTTCAAGAGAGGATGGATTTCAGTCTATCTCAGAGCTATTTAAACTCTGCCATTATTGATATGCTAATTTTGTGGTTGTAAGTAATGTCAATAGTGAGCTTGAGTTGTCATCACTGAGTGGGAATGAATATTGATCTTGTGCCCATCTTCAGTACCCACCCACGCCAAGAAGTCATTTAACAAGACAAGTTTAACAAAAGACTGTACAGTTGAAGCCTCCAAGCTGAAAATTAAAATATCAAATACTTAATCCTTGTGTCAGTCTGGGCAGATCGAGATGCAGAGGATGTGATTACTGCTAATGTGAATATAAGTTCCTTAAATAACACAGTTTGTCTATGTCTGAGGTAGGATTTGGACATAGACTTCGCTAACTCCAGTTGGACCACTCTGTCTATTATGACATGTTATGGATGTATTGTTGAAGGTATTCTTCTTTTGGTTTGGCATAGTCTAGGTGCCCCCTTAGATCTCTTTCAGTGATAGATTCTGTGATTCATTGATCATAGCAATTATTAAGTATCTGCAGTGTACTTGGCACAGTGAGGCTGACAACTTTGGGCACCTCTTCCTCACTTAAATCCAATTCACACAAAAGTCAAGCTATCATTCTCATAATGTCATTGACCTTGTTCAAGAAGGATGGACAACTGCCACCACCACCAACAGCAAGGACAAGCAGGCAATGTACAAAAATGAAAGGAAGTACAGCCTAAGACTGGGGTTCTGAGTCAGCTTGCAACCCATCTTGTGTGGGTCACTGGGTGTGGAGGAGAAGTCACTTAACCTCTTAATACACTAGAAAACTCTCAATTACTCTGCCATTTAGTCAAGGATCCACATCAGTGAGGGGAATTTCCAAAGAAGTCCCTCATGTTCGTAGTGCACAAGAAAGTAAAACAAAATTAATAGAATAAATTAAAGTGCTACAGACCATCAATATAAAAACCAAACTCTTATCTGCTCTCAATTACCTTATAGTCACTAGCCAAAAGAAGGAGGTGTGTACAATATACAGAGGTAGATAAACACAAGGAAAACACACAAAAGGGAGGGAATACTAATGGCTGGAGGGATGAGAAGAAAAGATTCATCAGCAATATGAAGTCAGAGCTGAGCCTTCAATAAAGGTAAAGATCCCTGGGGGAGGTGGGCAAACTGGGGTCTGTCACTGAATCAAAGGCAAGCAGGGCAGAGTGGGCAAATACATGAAGGTAAGAGATGGAATGTTGAGCTTGGGAAATCCTGCTAAGTCCAGTTTGGTTGCAACATGGTTTGCTTGAAAGGAGGAAAGTGAAAGGAGGAAAGTGAGAGAGAAATAGGCACAAAAATTATCCTCAAGTAAGACTGTGAAAGCCAATAGAGTTTGTATTTTAGCCTGACTCTTTTGCTGCATTGTTATCTGTACATATGATCCCCCAAGGCTGACTCTTGTAATATTTTCCCTTCTCTCTACTTGTTTTCTCAACTAGAGTCCTCTTCACTTCCTATGGTTTCAATGATCACCTCTTTGCAGGTGGCTTCCAGATCTCTACACCCAATGTTCATCTCTCTCCAAAAGTCCAGCCATATGTCGCCAAATGCTTTTAGGCATCTTCAGTGGGTGTGCTATAGATAGATAGAATTCAAAGTGTACAAAACTGTAACCATCATTTTCTACCTTAAACTTGTCCCTTGTATGAACCCACTTATTTTAGCTGGTGGTATCACCATCCTCCCAGTCACCTACATCATTCCCTCAGAGGGAGTCCTTTCCTCTGCCCTTTCCCACACCTCCATATCTAACCTATCATGAAAACTTGTTGGCTCAACATTCACAGCATCTCTGGTATCCATCCCTCTTTTCCATTCATGTTGCCATCGCTCAAGGTTACATCCCCTTCATTGAAATGATTACAGTAGCTTCCTAAGTTCTTTTTTTGTTTTCATTTCTCCTTCCTCCAATCAGTTCACTGCTTAACTTCGTTATGTAACTAATGTCCTTTGTACCTTTTTTTCCCCTGAAACCAACAATATCACCTCTTACTGAAAAACATTTACTCCTTTTTGCTCCTAGGCTAAAATACAAACTCCATTGTCTTTCACAGTCTTACTCCAGTGTATTTCGTCTTGCCTTTTTCCTTGTTACTCACTTTCAAACACACCATTTTGCAACCAAACTGGGCCTAATAGTATTTCCCAAAGTCAACATTCCATCTTCTGCCTTCATACATTTGCATACCCTGTCATGTTTGCCTTTAATGTAAGGATAGATAGATCCCCGTTTCTCCCCATTTAAAAGGATCTTTAACTTTCTTGAAGGTTCAGCTTAGACATAAAATGGCTGATGAATCTTTTTCTGATCCCTCCAGTCAGGTGGGTATTAAAAAACCTGCAAAAGGAAGCCACTGAGGAATATAATTACAGCCACCTCCACACATATAATCCTCATACATAATCACACAATTATTGATGACAGAAGTAATTTCAAATGAAATTCTCAGGTAATAGAAATACAAACAATTTTTAAAGAGTCTTTCATGTATTTACATTTTCATATCCTGGCTACAGACAAATCAACCTTTTCAGATTTCATTGTAGTGATTCTTCTCCCCCCCCCCAGAAAAAAATAAATGAAATGATATATTGCCTGATTATCTGGATGAACCTATTTTTAAAAGCTGACTTAGAGATTCCTGTTGGAGGAAATGAGAATTCACATGAGGAGTCAACTAATGATCAATAATGCCTGAGAGAGGAAATACAAAACTTTTCCTTGTGAAGTTCACTGGGAGAGGATGCCACTGTTCTTCATAACCTCAAAAAGCTTTCATCTGAATTACCAGTGCCACATACTAAGGACGACTAGATTACAAAGCTTACAGCTGCATTGTGACATGCTTTGTCAGGAAAAATTTTAGGTAAACAAGAAACCGTTTATAGACGGTCATTCATTCATGACAGTCATTCAACACATGACAATTATTATATTTTTATATCTCAGCAGAATGCTTCCCTTATTCTGAGTTTGACTTAAGTTCACCAAGGTAAGGAGTAAGTGGAAAGTGTCTGACTATGGGACCAAAAATAACAAATGCTAGAAACAAAAGAATATTGTAAATGATATGTTTATTTCTCATCAAACCCTGTACGAATAGGAGGTGACTGAAGAAATGGATGGACCTAGAATGCCATAATATTTATCATGAATTAAACAGGAGGCCTCTTTTGCTTTGGAAAAATTCCATGCTCTTTCAAAATGCCAACCCTGTGCTATCTCAATGATGTTCTTTCATTTGCTTGTGAAAAACTCCTCAAAGAATGGTCAGGTCCCATTAGGTGACCATTTGTGGCTTATGGGACCCACACCTGACTAGAATCTAGATACTTCTAATTCCTTTTCCTTTTGGTTTTCATCCCTAGCCAAGATCAGGATTATCATTTTTTTTCTGTTAGTAGTCATTTATTGATAATCTATACCCATGAGAAGTGATGGATGCTAGCAAAGAGGGAATTCTTAAAATCATCTTAGTTAAGTAGACAGGAGCCTGTGGTGACTCCTATTTTCCTACATGTGCTGGCTCAATTTGTAGATTGCAGAGAGTTTAGATATTGATGCTTTAATAGGATCATGGGGAGAGTTCACTGACAGGCTGAGGAGAACAACTCTCTTATTCTGCAATTTGAGAACTGAGCTGCTAACAGGCAATCTGAGGGGAGCTCAATTTGTTTAGGGGTTTCAGTGGTCTTGAGGATGGGGCTCATTCCCAACCTTTGGGGCACCACATGAAGAGGGGAGAGGCATGATAGAAGCAGAAGAGTTCACTGTAGTGCAACAGGCAGAACTAGAAAGCAGGGGACAGGGAGAGCTAGTCTATCCAACAGCTCCTTTTTCCCCGGTTTTAAAGAGGCCAGAGGTGACTCTGACTGCTGATTCTATTGCAGAGTTCTGCATTTTTGTTAAATTGTATATTCTCTTTTCTTTTTTTTCTTGATACTGTTAATAAATTTCTTGGTCACCAGCAGTGAAGTGTTTAATTGTATCAGGTTTTTTTTGTTTTGTTTTTTTTTTAATTGAGAAAAAGGTCTATTCCATAGTAGAAGTCTTATTTCAGAGTAGTGACTGAGCCGATTGGAGGGAATTTTCTTAGTTTTTGAAAATAATCCAGAGTACCCCAAATAGGTTACTGTCAAAGCAAGTAGGAGAGAATTAATAACAAAAGGAACCTGTATTGGAATGAATAGGAGGGAGTTGTGATATTACATCAGTGTACCTTTGACATTTTGGCTCACGGTCTTGCAGGCAGCTCAGTGGTGCACTGGATAGAAGATGGGTCTGAAGGCACCTTCAAGATTTAAACGCGACCTTGGATGCTTACTAGCATTGTGACCTGGGGCAAGTCACCAACCCCTGTTTACCTCAGTTCCTCCTCTGTCAAATGAACTGGAGAAGTACAGATTGATGAATCATTTTTTCCCTTTCTTTGTCTTGATTTCTTGTTTGTTTTTCTCCCAGCATAACTAATATGGAAATGTTTTGAATGACATCACACGTGTAACTGTTTGACTCCTCAGGGTGAGGAGGAGGGATCAGTGAATGGAAAGAATTAAGGACTCAAATTTTCTAAATGTGAAAAATAAATTTAAAAGCCCCCCCGAAAGAACTCTGATCATCATAATGACTGATAATGATTCCAGAGAACCAATGGTGCAGCACCTGCCCAGCCCTTGATTGGGGGAGAGAGACTCAAGAAGCAAGAGGAGACTGATTTCTTCATGACCAGTGCCAAGATTTGTTTCGCTTCATCACATCAATTTGTAACAACTCTTTTAGGGTTTTTTTTTGTTTTTTCATCATTTGGAGGAAACAGATGAGTGTGATGGAGAGAATGTAACCTTTTGTTGATTGAAAAGAAATAAAATTTATTTTAAAATAAAAAAAACTTTATTGGCAGTTTGTGGAGGCAATCAGGCTTACGTGACTTGCCCAGGGTCACACAGCTAGTAAGTATCTAAAGTAGGATTTGAACTCAGTTTCTCTTGACTCCAGGGCTGGTGCTCTACCACTCTTCCACCTAGTTGTCCCCATTATTGACTTTTAAAAAATGTATTAAGAGCTTACTATGTTCCAAAAACTGTGCTAAGCTGTGATGATACAAGAAAAGGAAAAATTTTGATAAATGAGTCCCACCCTTGAGGATCTCATATTCTTATTAGGGAGAGAACATCCAAATTTAATTTATGTACAGCAAAGATATTTTTGTTGTTGTTGTTCAACAGTTCATGACTCTTTGTAACCCCACTTGGGGTTTTTTGGAGAAAGATATGGAGAGGTTTGCTACTTTCTTCTCCACCTCATTTTACAGATTAGGAAACTGGGGCAAACAGGGCTATTTGAGTAACCCAGGGTCACAGCTAGTAAATGTCTCAGACTGGATTTGGACTCAGGAAGATTGGTCTTCCAGACTTCAGGCTCAGGACACTATTCACTGTGCCACCTAAAAGTCTAAGTGCTTTTTAATAATTTAATAGCTTAATTGTTCCAAATTGTATTTCAGACTTTTTGGACTGTGAGGACTTTGAGAGTTTTGTACAGACATTTTAAAAGGAAGACCACCTCAGAGATAATCACAGGTACTCATTCTCTTTCCTTGATTGCCCCCAGGGATGTGGGGAAGAGAAATGAGGGGTCAAACTGATTCATGAAGAAGGAGCATCATAGATTCTTTTGCATTTTTACTGTTCAATAAACTTCATGGCTACAGAAAGTTGATCTCCTGTGCAGCATGAATTTAGGAGACTGGTCTGATTCAGAACATTTCTCCAAAGTGGGAAAGGAGGCTCTTGAGCTATAGCTTGTCTCATTTTTATAATCCTGAACAATAGTTTTTAATCATCCCTAGAATGGAATTCAGAAAACAGCCACTGAGAGTTTCTCCTTTGTATGAAGAACCTTTTAAAGCTTTGTGTCTTGTTGGGCTGGATTGCTTAATTAGTGCATAAAGAGAATCTGCATAAAGAGAATTGAAGATCTGAGGCCCAAAGCAGTTAAGGAATTTGCTCAAAGCCAAATAGCAAAGAGCAGAGCAGAGAACAAACCCATTTCCTTGATTCCTAATCCAGTGCCCTTTACGCAAGATCGTGTTTTCTTTCCATTGGTAAGCATTGGCTTCACTAGACAAATTTTTATTGGTTGTGCTAATATCTTTTCTTACCATGTCGCCCACTAAAGACATTTAAGCAAGACACCATCTTGTTTGTATATTTTATTAGATTTTCTTTAACTGCTATTAACATGATGTCAACATGCGTCTCATGATGCTCTGGAAAACTCTTCTCAGTAATGTGATCAGGCCCAAAGATCAAAAGTTGGGAGCAAGAAATTGATCACAGCAGGTGGAGCTGCCTTGTGCTCACCTGCTTGAAAGATGAGAAAATGAGACTCTTAAGAGTAACTCACAAGGTCCCTCAGGGGGGCAGTGACAGGACCTGGATTCAGACCCACATCCTCATCATCTTTCCATTGCACCTTGAAACCTCTGTATGAATAGGGACAAAACAGCAGGCACATATGACCAACAAGTCCACGGTGCACCCTAGTGACTGGAGAGCTGACAGTCTTCCTGATTCATTCCCACTAGACCAAGGAGTGGCTTCTCTATCACCCCACACCCATGTCAGGTCTTAGGTTCCTGCCCAAAGGGTTTGGTTTTTCTTTATTCTACCTTTGATATGATGACACCCAAAGAGCCTCTAAAAGAGACACTGATAAAATAATGTCTGCCCTAGAAATGGTCATCTAATTGGCTCCTTAATCTCTACAAAAAGAACCCGAACCCATGTGCATTTAAATATTGAGCAATAATTTACAAAACGTCTGAGCCTAAAATGAGCAAATGTGGGCAGTTCATCTGGGTTTGCCCAGACTTGAAGATAAAGTCATAATTTATTTAAAAACATAGAGGGAAGAGGAGATGGGAGAGAAGGGGAACACTGGATATATAGCCCAAGGAAGTCCAAGAAACAAAGGAAAATGCTGTGTTCACCAGTGTGTTCATAGCAACACTTTCCTTTGTAGCAAACAAGTGGAAACAACATAGATGCCAGCCAATTATCTTTTTATTTGCTCTGCACACACACACACACACACACACACACAATACGTTTATAGAGAATATTTTACCTTTTGTTAGAAGCTCCTATGGGAGCTACTTGCAAAAAAATAAAAGGCCAAGGAAGAAGAATCTCCCTTCCAGCAAAAAAGGAGACCAAGGAGAATTTGTGGTTCTTGCTGTGCCATCTAAGAGTTGCCTTTCTGTAATAGCCAAAACTGCTTTTGTCTTAGTAGAAAATACACTGCAGGTGATAGGGAAAGAGAGAGGAGTCACTGACAGCAGGTTCAAGTTTAGAAGCTTCCAGGAGCAGAGATGAGGGGTGCCTCTAGTGTCACAGTTTGAAAGAAGAATTGGGGAACTCTTGGCAAATGGTCTCAATGTTTTTGGTAATAACCTTCAAGTGAGAGAGTGGGGTGAATGGGTGCCATGAGTGGCTTGAAAAGAAAGGAGAAGTTTTGGAATGGATACTATAGAAATTAGGACAGTGAATTTATTAGATTCATAATAAATTTTTATAATATAAATAATATATAATATAATATAATTTATAATACATTTTAATCTATTATAAAAATTTTAATTTATTTATTAAAATATAATGTTTGTTTTGATGCAGTGAGAATCCAGTTGAGATTAAGTAATATAAGTTTATAATGGTCCTAGTTAGAATGAATCTTTTAATTTCCTTCTGCTCTTTTCAGTTCCATGCAAAGCAAATAGGTAGATGGCAGTAGTAATCTAGGGTTAGCATATAGTAAAGTGTGATTAATGCTAGGACAAGGGAACAAATGATTTGAGCACAGAAGATAAATATAGTGTTCCCTTAGGGGATTGGAGAAGAGGGAAGTGTAGTCAGTGCTGGGATGGAGACATGGGAATGAAATAGAAGGAATAGAAACCATGGCCAAGACAAAGAACAGGCAGCATTAATGGTCTTAAGGCATAGGGGATGATAGAGTGGTAAAGCGGTATGACTAGACAAATAACTTCAGCGTTCTTGAACAAGGAAGTGGGAGACTTCTGAGTGATGACAAAATAAGGATCTCACCATTTCTGCACAGCTGAAGCAGAGTAAGAGATCAGGCCATGGGCAGTGAATGGATTTAGGAGCTGGTCAGTCAGAGAATTTGGAAGGTTATCAATATGTATCTCAAGTCCCACTATTTATTACGGGAGTAGGAGATGGGTATGGAATAAATAGTTCAAGCCAGGCCCTGAAGTCATTGTGGAAGGAAGGAGAATATCCTGGAAGTGGGCAAATAAGCCCCTGAAGAGTTGGGTTTTGTGGCCAGTTTTAGTTTGCTGCTCAGTGGAGTAGAGATTACTTTGTGAAGATGGTATAGAGCAGGTCTGCACAACATAGAGCCCATTGGCTAGATCTTAGGCAGTCACAAATAATGTTGAGTAAGTCAGTGAAGCTACAGACGTAGCAAGTGCTTTGTCCATGCCCCACTTACCCCTCCTTTCCGGAGTCTCTACTGTGCCCATCATGGAACTTGGCAGGTGGGTTGTCCCTTTGCTCTCTCTCCTGCTTGTCACATGATCCCTGTTAACCAGCTAGAGTCAGTCTGTCTCTAGTCTGAGAGGAGCAAGAGTCACATCTTTTTACTGTTTTTGGTCATTACTGGTGTAGCACATGGCACATGCCAACACAACCTGCCATGCAATGAGCAGCAGCAAAACAAGGGCTTCTTCCCCTCCCTCCCTATAGATCCTCCTTCTGAGTTACATGAGTCTCCGGTGTTCCCTCCAATTTAGAAACTTAGCTCAGCATTTCTTTTGTAGTTGCTGTGGAGATTTCTTTGATTCAAGCATTCAAGTTTGGGGGTAACTTTTCCAAAATGTGTGATAAAAGACATAGAAGATGGAATCAGAACACAGAGTGTTTAATGCAGAATGGACAAATAGTTACTTGTTTACTTACACAAGAGACAAAATACTGTGCCTTGTTTGCCATAAGTTACACCTGTTCTGAAGGAATACTGTCTTCATTGCCATTTTGAATCAAAACATCTTGACTTAAGCAAATTGGACACCAATGAAAAACAAATTAAACATTCTAATTGTTGAAAAATCTCTATGGGGAACAGCAGTTTTTCAAGAAAGTAAACTCAGAAAATAAGGGGGCTACTAAGATCAATTTTCAGATTTCTAAAGAAATTCCTGTTGCTGGGAAGTCTTTTACTTAAGGTGGCTTCATAAAGAAGTGTCTGCTGGTTGAAGTTTCTGGATTTTGTTCCAATAAAACTTTTGAGAAATAACTTCATCTTTGATTACACTTTTTCTTGGAAAGTGAGCTGCTAAAAACCTGTCTGTGGGCTGAGGAAGTTCAGTCTGTTTTAATTTTGGCCCCAACCTACTGCTAAGTTGCGCAGGTCTACTATAGAGAGAGTTTGGAAGTAACAATGGTTACAGAAGACTATTCCAATTCTCTTCAATATGATCCATGAGTCAGGATATGAAATGGTACTAGTACTAGAAATGGTGGCAATGCAACTGTGGAAACTATAGTTCCAGGAGGGAGCTATGTCTCAATAAGGGTCAGAAGATGGAAGGATTGAGAAAAAAGTGTTTAGTATTTAGGATAAGAGAAATTTGTTAATTATGGAGCAGGCCTTCCAACAAGCACTGTAGAAGGTGAAGACAGACATTGTCCTGAAGTGGGACAAACAGACAGCAATGGTAAGGTAGATTTGGGTAAAAAAGAGGCAATGTAAGGATGGTGAATGGTGTAAACATCAGGGACAAAGACTTCAGATTCACTGGGATGGAGGGGTATAAGTGAATGGAAATAGACCAACTATTAGCAATGACTCTAGGCAAATTATCCATGGTTAGAAAAACAGTATGTACAGAAGGAACTAGATTAGAGTGTTCCAGGTTGTTCCTTGAGATTGAACCTCCTGGTAGACAGAGAGTCTGTCCTGAGAGATCCAAGGAGTCCTGAATCACAACAGGCAGCACCAGGAAGCAGTATGAAAGCCTGGTCAGGAGGCAAGGATGCCTTGCTTGTCCTAGGAAAGACCCTAGGTTGCAGAAGAGAAAGAGATCTTGTCCAAAGATGGGGATTCAGGGGCAAAACCCTATTGACTTGGGAGAAAAAGAGGACACATTGAGGGCAATTGATATGTCCTTTCTGGGAATGCCAGTGTTGATTTGCTTATTATTCTCAAAGCATGAGGAAAAATTGGGGGAAAAGGTGGGGTGCTTGGGCAGTCACATTTCATGAAGATGACCAGAATGCAGCAGCATGGGCGTCTGATTCAGGGTAGTTATGAAGAATTCTCATCAATCAGAGCACAGGTCAAGAGTTGGAAAGTTGAACTATATAGTACTGGAGAATATATTGAGAAAGGAATAGAATGATGTTGGCTCCTTGTAGGACCTTCCTGATGTCCTGGAGCCTCCCCAGTTGTCAAGAGAATTAGCTGGAGAAGGGAAACCTGTGGATATTACTAATTAAACCTAGAGCTGGGATTTGGTAGAGAAAATGAAGGGTAGTGGGGCCTGTGAGCATATCTCTTTATCCAGACCCACAGTCAGCGTGGGGAAGATGACTATAAAACAGGTGGGGTTTCCTCTGATCGGCCTGAGGCAGCTCTTGCCAGACTGAGAACGAGAAACTCACTGCTGCTCAGGAACCCTAGAAGAGGCTGTCCTTTGACCTCGTGGCCTCGCAGTTTTCTCTGAAGCAGGCGTCTAGAGACTTGGGGAAAGGTGGAATCCGAGTCGATATTGTTTGTATAAATGAATAATGCATCACGAGCAGGCTTGCTCAACTGCCTATCTGCTGAGAGACTGTTGGAGACATGGACTGGGAGTAATAATGACTGTGAATTTATCTGGGCGTTGAATTCTCACGCATTGGAAAGGGAGTAAACAAACTCCAGAAGAAGGTGCAGGTGGATGATGCAAAGATAACTCCTCTTACTGAAGCCCTTGAGGTCTGAGCCCTGACATTAAGGCAAAGCTGAATTAGGGAGAAATGTCTTAAGATCTCTGGGTGAGAGTAATTTATGGGGAAATGAGGCAGGCTTCTGCTACTGACTGTAGACAGATATAGAAGCCATCTTTTTTTAATTTATTTTTTGTTTTCTTGTTTACATTATTCATTTTCATTACATTTTTGAATTACATATTTTCTCCCCGTCTTGCCCCTGTCCCAACCCTAAAACAGCAATCCCACTGTAAAGCCCCTCCCCTGCTCTGCTCTCTTATTTTCTGGTGGGGCAGGGAGGCTCTCCCTATCCCAGCCCCTGAATATCTTAATTCCTAGTTGAAGGTATTGGAGAACTTTGAATTCTAGATTCTTTCGATTCCTCCCTTGTAACCCACCCCCACTAGGAGGACACTCAGTTAAATACAAACTA
>CM053601.1:12191315-12210126 GCA_028646575.1 Pseudocheirus occidentalis
AAGCCTCTGCGCAAAATAGTCACAAGAAAGAGGCGCGTTTCACGAAAGCCTCAGACCGCAGCAGTCACCAAAAAGAAGCCCGTTTCACGAAAGCCTCAGACCACAGCAGTCACCAAAAAGAAGCCCGTTTCACGAAAGCCTCTGCGCAAAATAGTCACAAGAAAGAGGCGCGTTTCACGAAAGCCTCAGACCGCAGCAGTCACCAAAAAGAAGCCCGTTTCACCAACGCCTCGGCGCAAAATAGTCACCAGAAAGAGGCGCGTTTCACGAAAGCCTCAGACCACAGCAGTCACCAAAAAGAAGCCCGTTTCACCAACGCCTCGGCGCAAAATAGTCACCAGAAAGAGGCGCGTTTCACGAAAGCCTCAGACTACAGCAGTCACCGAAAAGAAGCCCGTTTCATCAACGCCTCGGCGCAAAATAGTCACCAGAAAGAGGCGAGTTTCCCGAAAACCTCAACCTACAACAGCCCCTGTTTCACAGAAGACTACAAGCAAAAAACATCCCACGAAGGTACCTATCACTACCAAACCTTCTCTGGTCACCAAATCTACCCTAAAATCCACTACCACCAAATCAACAACTACTAGGACCACACCTGCCACGGTCAGGAAAACTACTAGCACCAAAAAACCTACCTCCAAAACCACTCTCTCTGTAAAATCTACCACAACAATACGCCCTACTTTCACGGTGTCCACCACCACCGCCAAGTCTACTGTCCCATCTACTACCGCTACTCTATCTGCTGCCCCTACCACAACAGTTTCATCCACTCCATCTGGCAGCACTACCACCCTGACTGGCATTACCCCAGCACCAGTTGTTGCCACATCTGCTACTTCAACCACAAAATTTGCTCAAACCACATCAGTTGCCCCAACTACCCTGTCTGATGCCACTACCAAATCTACTGCCAGACCTGTTCTCACGAGCACATCTGACACCACGATTCCTGCCAACACTACCACATCAGATGCTTCTACTACACCTGCTGTAACTACATCTGTGGCACCCACGGAGGCCACAAATGCTTCTACCACCACGGCAAGCACTGCTGCCACATCTATCTCTACCACCACATCTGTCCCTTCAATCATACCTGATGATACCACCACAGCTGCTGTCTCCAACACAACAGTAAAAAGCACCCAATTTGCTCCCACTGGCACCAACCCTGATACAACAACTTCTGCTGCCCTCACATCTGCCCCTACCACACAAGCTACCACTACTTCTGCCACCTCAACCACAACACCCGCTGCATCTACTGCTGCCCCCAGCACCACCTCTGCTGCCTCCTCCACCACACCTGCTACCACAACATCTGTGGCCACAACCATCTCTTCAGTGACCACTGCTCAACCTACAGCCACATCTGTTCTCTCTTCTGCTCCTACCACAGTCACTACCAGCCTGACATCCACTGACACATCTGCTACTGCTGCCACTGCTACTTCTGGGGCCACTTCTGCTGCCACCAATCCCTCATCAACTACTTCTACTACTTCTGCAACATCTGTGGTTGCCACCACTGGTGCTTCTGCAGGAACAACTTCTACCCCTTCCACATCTACTGCCTCTTCTATTGTCACCCCATCTACAGTCATCAATACATCTGTTTCCTCTACAACAACACCTGTTATCACTATATCTTCCTCTACCACAGCTGCTCAAACAAGCATTACCTCTGCTGCCTTGAACACAACCGAAGGCACATCTCCTGCCATTACCACAACTGTGGCCACTTCCCCTTCTGCCACCTCTGCCACCACCCTTCTATCAACCACTTCTGTCACTAGTATCACACCTGTTACTTCTACCCCTACCACACAAACTGCCACTACTTCTTCTGCCACCTCAACCACAACACCTGCTACATCTACCACTGCTGCCCCCAGTACCACCTTTACTGCCTCCTCCACACCTGCTACCACAACATCTGTGGCCACAACCATCACTTCAATTACCACTGCCCAACCTACAGCCACATCTGTTCTTTCTTCTGCTCCTTCCACCACAGTCATCACCAGCCTGACATCCATTGACACATCTGCTACTACTGCCACTGCCACTTCTAGGGCCACTTCTGCTGCTACCAACCCCTCGTCCACTACTTCTACTACTTCTGCGACATCTGTGGTTGCCACCACTGGTACCTCTGCAGGAACAACTTCTACCCCTTCCACATCTACTGCCACTTCTATTGTCACCCCATCTACAGTCATCAATACATCTGTTTCCTCTACAACAACACCTGTTACCACTGTATCTTCAGTGACCACTGCCCAACCTACAGCCACATCTGTTCTCTCTTCTGCTCCTTCCACCACAGTCACCACCAGTCTGACATCAACTGACACATCTGCTACCGCTGCCACTGCCACTTCTGGGGCCACTTCTGCTGCCAGCAACCCCTCATCAGCTACTTCTACTACTTCAGCAACATCTGTGGTTGCCACCACTGGTACCTCTGCAGGAACAACTTCTACCCCTTCCACATCTACTGCCACTTCTATTGTCACACCATCTACAGTCATCAATACATCTGTTTCCTCTACAACAACACCTGTTACCACTGTATCTTCAGTGACCACTGCCCAACCTACAACCATATCTGTTCTCTCTTCTGCTTCTTCCACCACAGTCACCACTAGCCTGACATCCACTGACACAGCTGCTTCTGCTAGCACCACACCTGATGAGACAATCACACCTGATGAGACCACCATTGTTGATACTTCCCCCTTTGATACAACACCAGATGATTTCACCACCCCTGAAGACAGCACTGACGCTACCACTCTGACTGACACTCCCTTCCCTACTGAAATCACCACATCTCATGTCAGCACTTCTATCCCAGCTTCTACAGTTACATCCATTGAACCTACAACCTTTCCATCTACTACTGCTACCACAGCTACCACTTCTGTCAACTCTACCAGCACCCCTCTATCAAGCATCTCTGTCACTAGTCCCACAACTATTATATCCACCACAATTGCCACTGAATCCACATCTACTTCCTTTACATCTGTCCCTACCACACAAGATGCCAGTACAACATCTCCCTCCTCAACCACTACACCTGCTTCCACTGACAGTACTACTGTAACCACTTCTGCTGCCACAAGCACCACCAATTCTCCAACTACCATATTTCCTTCCTCTACTACGGTATCTGTAAGCACCACATCTACATCCAGCACATCTGCCTCAACCACACCTGTGACCACTAGCACATCTGTCATTAGCACAACTGCCCCTACCACACCTAGAGCCACAGATTCTTCAACCCTTATGTCTTCTGCTGCTGTCACCCTTGATACCTCTACTTCTGATGACATCTCATCCACTGACCCAACATCTGATGCTGCCAGCACCTCCACTGACATAACTACTGATGCATGGGCCACTACTGATGAAATGACCACTGATTCTGAAACAAGCCCATCCACCACTGAGGAAGCAGATGATGATCAAACCACCACAGGTACTACTGGGTAAACCATCACCACTGAGGAATATGAAACCACCTTTTTCTGGGGAAATGAGCACTATTAAAATGTCATCACAACTGATTTCACCACATCTAATGATAATTAGTATGGAGCTGCCAGTAACCATAAAGCAGGAAGAAAGAGGGTCTTGCTGAAGAGATACAAAATCAAACTTAATGCAACTTGAATTCAAAGAAATAATCAATGTGACTCTCACTGATTAGGAACAGTTATTCATAATTAGTGAAAATTACATTAGTCATGATGCTTAAATAACTTTCATGATTCTTTTAGTCATCTTGCCAATAAAGTTACATTCTTTTAAATTTATGTAAAATGAGAGCTGATTCCATGTGTCTCTATATTGAATGGAAAATTGCCTGGGGGATATATCACAGCCAGAGCTTGATTTCATGAGAGTAGATTTTCAAAAGATTATCTATGCATAATAACTATTAATCATGAGTTGCAGATTGATTGGTACCTTCAGAGAATTAGCTATAAGAATATTTCCCTTTAAATGCAGAATGAAACAAAAGGAAATAAAGTAAAATGAAAGGTAACATGACATGAAGCGAAAGCACATTCAAGATATTCCTGCCTTTTCCAACTATCATTGGACTTTGCAATAACTGAACCTGGCCCTTTGAAACAGATTAATGGGTGACCTTCCATTAAAGCAGTGGTTCTCACCCTTCCTGATGCCACGACCCTTTCATACAGTTCCTCATGCTGTGGTGACCCTCCCCCCCCCAACCATAAAATCATTTCATTGCTACTTCATAACTGTAATTTTGCTACTGTTATGATTCTATCTGCTATGCAGGATGTATTTTCATTGTTACAAACTAAACATAACCCACAGGTTGAGAACCGCTGCATTAAAGGGTCATTTTTCAAGTTTATGTGAATTATGTAACACACATTTATTGGATTTATTTAAATAAAAGGTGCCTGGCATCAGACTATAGAGTAGTTCCTGATACATTAGATGCCTTTAAAAATCAAATCATAATTGTTATCTACATATGAATTTCATGATGAATCTTTTAGAGAATAGTTGTCCCATGTCCTATCAGTTGGAAAACTCTGAATTTTCCCAAGATAAGTGAGCTTAAAGTCAAAGTATTAAACAATAAAACTATGATTACATGTACAAGTATGGCTTTTCAAGTTCTTTCACTGGACTTGCTCCACAGAGTACATAACCCACCAGAAATCCATCGGTGTCTACACAATTCATTCAAAAGCTTCCCAAATGTGAACATCACTTGCGAACTATAATGATGTAAATAGTATCTATCTCAGTGATTGAAGATCTGAAGGCCATGGCATCATTTTTCCCTTTTCTCAATGCTCCAAATTATTCCAGGCAACTGTTTCTGCTTTTTGGCAATTAATGATATTGTACACATTTTCATTGTGTGTTGCTGCATGTCATAATGTTGTTGTTATTAAATCTGACTCTCTGTGCCCCCCGTTTAGGGTTTTCTTGACAAAGATACTGAAGGGCTTTGTCATTTTCCTCTGCAGCCCATTCTACAGATGAGGAAACTGAGGCAAATGGGGCTAAGTGACTTGCCCAGTCACACTGCTAAGAAGTGTCTGAAGTCAGATTTGAACTCAAGAAGATGAGTCCTCCTGACTCTAGGCCCAGTACTCTCTCCACTGTAGCATCTAGCTGCACTTACATGTATTCATATAGAGAAGCAAAACATTCAAACATTCTTTTATAGAATAGATTTAAAATCATACCAGCCAGCCAGAAATCTAAACTCTTATTTAAAAAAAAGTCATACCATTACCAATTCCTCTGCTAGCCTTTAAGATCTGTAATTTTTTTATTTTAAAATCTTTCCTAGTACCCAGCACAGTGATTTGTATGCATTAGATAACTGAGGAAAGTCTGTCAAGTTTAACATATTGGACCACAAAGCCTTGAGAACCTTATCTACTTTGCTTCATTCTGATTCGTGACTCCAAGCTCAAGAGCTAAGAGAACTTGCCTTCTAAGAATTTATTACATTATTACTATGTAGGGGTGACCATGCTAAGTTTTTTTTTACAAATATTTTCTCATTTAATCCTCACAGCAAACCAGAATTTGAAGTCATGTCTTCCTGACTCCAGGATCATTGAGCCACCTAGCCACCTCTAGGGGAACGAGAATTGCCCCTAAGGCATCTGCTGCCCCATCCTGGCTAGAGAAATGAAGTGTGCACAAGATCTACTGAAGCAAGGAAGCTCATATCATCTCTTGCAACATACATTGAATCCCCTTGAGGTGTCACAGTCATTTAGACAGTACAGATTCAATGGCAGGGGGCAGGTTTTTGTGAGCAGCCCCCAAAGTGTTGCCTTCAAGTTAATTCTGTTGGAGTCACTGCTGTGATCTTGGCCAGAGTTTCTTCCTCCTCCCCCAACTCTTGTTGTCGAGTCATTTTAGTTGGGTCCAACTCTCCATGAACCCATTTGGGGTTTTCTTGGCAAAGATTCTGGAGTTGTTTGTCATTTCCTTCTCTACCTCATTTGACAGATGAGGAAACTGAGGCAAACAGGGTTAAGTGACTTGTGGAAGCCAGATTTGAACTCAGAGAGAAGAGAATTCCATGGTGAGGATCAGTCATGACCCTACACTGGGTACTGAGGAAGGAACTAATTCAAAAGCAAGCAGAAACTCCATGATTCTAATGCAAGGTACAGAGTGAAGTCTTAGTTCCAATTTTCAGTCTAAGCTAAGGTCCACAGGAAAAAAAGAAACAGGGCAGAGGAGAATCCTGCAGTTCATTCAGAACCAGTAGAGCTTTCTAACCAGATGATAGTAGTTGAATCCAGCAGCTTTCCATTGGAAGGAGCAAGACCACATGCAGTTGTTCAGACTCAAACTCAGGTCAAGCATTTGTAGAGTTTAAATCAGGAGACCAGACTCTGCCTAAGATTGCCCATTTTAGGATCACTGAAAGCTTGCAGATCTCCAGCCTGAGTTATCCCTGAGATCCTGACTCTTAGTCCCAGGGCAAGGAAGAGTACTAGCACGCCACAAATTGAGAGTACAGGGGTGTGGGAAACCTGGTTATAGTTCCAGGACAGAAGAGTACTTGTGGTCACTCACAGATCAAAGCACAAGCCAGGAAAGTAGTACCTCTCCCTAGATCATGACACCTTGGAAGAACCAAAAACTTACATGTTCCCAGAATTACCTCTGAAAAGAGCTACACAAAAAAACCTTAAGCTTGATGCAATGCCCCCTCCCCTCCAGAAACAGAATCCCACTTTAGCATAAAGTTAGGTCAAAAAATAAGCTGGAAAAAAAAGAGTGAACAGCAGAAAACAATCCTAATTATAAAAAGTCACACTGTGGTAACAGAGAAGATCAAAACACAACATTAGAAGAAGACAACAAAGTCAAAACTATCACATCCAAAATCTCAAGGAAAAACATGTTTCAGGCCAAGGAAAAGCTCATAAAGGATTTTTAAAATCTAGCAAGAGAAGAAGAGAAAAAAATGAGAAGAAAAATGAGTGAGGCAAGAAAATCATTTAAAAAGTCAACAACTTGGAAAAAGAGGAACAAAAAAAGGCTAAAGAAAATAACACCTTAAAAACAGAATATGGCAAATAGATAAAAAACTGCACAAAAATCCAATGAAGAGATGAATATCTTGAAAAGCAAAATTGATCAAACGGAAAAAAACATACAAAAATTCACTGAAGGGAAGAATTTCTTAAAAAGCAGAATTGATCAAATGGAAATGGAGGTACAAAAGTTCACTGAAGAAAATGAGAATCCTTGAAAATTAGAATTGGGCAAATGGACATTAATGACTTTATGATACATCAAGAAACAATAAAACAAAATCAAAAGAATGGAAAAATAGAAGAAAATGTAAAATATCTCATTGGAAAAACAACTGACCTGAAAAATAGATCCAGGAGAGATCATTTAAGGTATCGTATTCTTATTGTAATTCTATTCTGTGGGCTTTTTCCAAAAAGTAGCTTTTGTGTCTAAGTGTAACAGCAGCAGCAGCAGCCAATCTCATAGTCGGAAAACTCTGGATTTGGGACTGACTGTGCGGAATGAGGCCGCATACCTCCCTCCGCATCCCAGAAATCGAGAGAACGCTAAGGCTGGAAGCCGCAGGGAAGGCGTCGTCTTTCATTGGTGCAGGCGGTTTTCTCACCGAGTGATTAACACTTCTTAGCGAAGTGATCCTGGGCAGTCTATTTAACCACTGTTTGCCTCAGTTTCCTCCACTATGAAATGAAGATTAAAAACAGCAGCCGCCTCCAAAGGGTCACTGTGAAAACTGAATGTGATAATGTTTGTGAAACACTTACCATAGTGTCTGGGACAGAGCAGGGGCTGTACAAAGGCTTATTCTACGCCCCCCCCCCCAGCAGTGTAATCACAAGCTCCGTCTCTAATCCCCATATTTTTCACATTCAGCTCTTTGAATTTCCTCGATCATTTCGTTCTTGGACTAATCTTTCTCAACTATCACCTGTCCATGATAAATTTCCTGCTCAGAATCAACAAATGACTCCCCACTTCTTGTACATTATAGTCTAAATTTCTCAGTCCGGCATTCGAGGCCCCTTTCAATCTGCCCCATACCTAGCACACCAATTCTCCCACCACCAGCCACCCATGTCTTCTGCTCAATCAAGTACAGTCTGCTCTTTAGAGATGAGGAAATCGATGCCTTCACGGGTTGTCACAAAGCTAGGAAGTGTCTGAGGTGTGATGAAATACAAGTCTTTGTGCCTCTGCCCTCTCTATGCACTCTACCACCCTGTCACTCATTCTAATTGACCCAAACCTTAAGGACCATGTCCTTGCTCTACTCAATAGATACCAAGCACACTGGCACTTTATTTACCTCTTATTCATACATGTCTTCAGCTGCCGCTATTAGCTCTCTGAAGGGCAAGAAACGTATCTTATGCTTTTTTTTATCCCCAGTGCCTAGATGTATGTTCTGAAAATAGGCATTCAGTAGACATCTGATCAGAATGATATAAATCCCAGTTCAAAAACAAAAAAACAAAGAAAGGAGAAAAAGTCCCTGTCCCCTTCTGTCTCTCTGTCTCTCTGTCTCTCTCTCTGTCTCTCCCTCTGTCTCTGTGTGTGTGTGTCTCTCTTTCCACTCTGTCTCTCTTGTCTCTCTGTGTCTGTCTCTGTCTGTCTGTCTCTCTGTGTGTCTGTCTTTTTCTTTCTCTGTCTCTCTCTCCCTTTCCTCCCTCTCTCTTTTCTTCTGTCCCTTTCCTCATCTTTCTCTCTCTCTCGGATAAAAATTAAAAGAATTTCTTCTAAAAACCTAAAGTAATTTTCCTTCCATCTTTTATTCGGTATCCAAATATCTTTTTAAAATGTTATTGTTCAGTCATGAATAAATCACGAGTTTATCCAAAGCAGCCATGCGTGTGCTGAGTGGCGCACAATTCTGCTTCTTTTCAAGGAGCACAGAAGTAAAGAATGAGAACAGCATCTCTGGTGGGGGTGGGTGCCTTTGGGCTCTGGCAGCTTGTTTCATGAGAACTTACACCAATCAAAATCTTTCTTCTTAATTGATTTAGATTCATAAGCGGTCTTCACATTATTTCTTCAGGTATCTAATATGATCTTTCTTTAAGAACACTGGAATAGATCATTATGCATTTGGGCCTAAGTCAATTGAGGGCAACTTTTAATATTTTTGTTACTTTAATTTACCCCATGGTGACTATTCTGTGCTTTTAAAGACAAAGGCATACTATCTTTGCAAAAATCCGTGTATCTATTTTTAATATTGATCTAAAGAGAGAGTACACAAAGAGGATTGGAATATTTTTATGTTATTTTAACTTCACTCTCTCACCCGAAGATAGTTTAGGATGAAAACATATCTCAACTTCATTTTAACAATTTAGGAAGGTTTCCTAAAGGAGGCAGGAGTGGAGAAGTGTTAGGCAGAGTGTTAAATCATTGCTATTTAGACATTTTTCAATCATGTCTGACTCTTCATGACCCTATTTGGGGCTTTTGGTTTTTCTGGAAGATAGTGATGTGTTTGCCATTTCCTTCTCCAGCTCATTTTACAGATGAGGAAACTGAAGCAAACAAGGTTAAGTGACTCGTCCAGGGTCACACAGCTAGTAAGTGTCTGAGACTGGATTTGAACTCAGGTCTTTCTGACTCTAGGGGCAGTGTTCTATCCACTGCACTATCTAGCTGCAACTAGTGTTGAATTAGACAGGGAGAAGTCTAGAAAATGTCCTGTCACCCCAAATACCCTAAGCCTCAGACCAACCGAGAGACTACTAGCCTCACCCATTCTAGCATTATAATAGAAAAGACAGGGACCTCAGGCTACTCCCTCAGCCCTTCCCATTTATCTCTTCCCTTCCCCTTCCTGTCTTTTTCATACACAGAGATTAGACTGACTGCAACAAGAAGGGCGAATTGATTCCATAGTAGGGAAAGTAGCTGAGAAATTCTCCTTTGTCGTGTTTCTGCATTAACTCTGCTCTGAGCCTCACTGAGAGGCAAAGCATTCGAAGAAGAAGGCAGAGACTCGCTTTTCTTTCTGTCTGGCAGTTTTTGCAGTATAAAGCATGATGGCACACCCCTGAAAATTTGTTCAGATATGGATTCTTGATCAAACCCCTTTCAAGAGTCATGCACAGTATTTATTGTCTCCTTTATTCGCACAATCCAATGAAAGTCAATACGGAGGAAAAGTCTTTGGGCCTCAGATTGAAGAAGGCAATGAATATCTGAAAGACCCTGGCCAGCTTAGACAGGCTGGGCTACCCAGAAATGATGCAGAGTGTACAAATCGAGATTCATTTTCTTGGTCAGGTGAATCATTGAAATCAAAATCTCAATATTCCTTTAATGATCCAAAGCTTTGTCCAGTTGCTCCTAAACCAATTTCTCCTGATAATTTGTCTCCTGATATTACAATTCCATTTCCCTCTGACAATCTGACCTGATCTCTAAGAGCTTCTTCGAATGAGGAATCACTGAAAAATCCACCTACAGATGATGCCTTTGAAAGTGGTAATTCCTTCTAAGCTGATGCAATGAGTTCTGATTACAAGGATATAATACCATAGAGAAAGGACATACTCCAACCACTGGAAGGACATACTTCCACCATGGAAGCATGAACAACCACATCACAATCAATCTGCTTTAACTTCATCATTCTCCAGACTCTTTTCTTAAATGAAAAATATATGGAATGTCTTCCTTTCCATTTTGCAAAAGATAAGACCCAAATAATAACTAACATTCCAAGAGTCATAAGACATAAGGTGTTTCTCAGTTTTCAGTAGGAATGACCTGTAAGTGCAGCCCCCTATTTCCACCAATCTCCTTCAAAGTAAAATCACAGTATTTCCATATCAACCACAGCTACATCATCACTACCACTTACTGTTAAATAACATCATTCACATAACTCACAACAATACCAATGACTGCTACCAACATGCTTTAGAACTAATATACTATATAGTTCAATCAGTCAAGACAGAACTGTTTCTGAAGAAAATGGAAAGCATTGTCTTGTAATACCAAATGCCTTGCCAAAACTTTGGGAACAGAGCATTCCCTTCAGGTGTTCCCTCAGATTCCTGTTTAAGCACAGGGTCCACCCAGAAGTCAAACACCTCAGAATTTCAGGATGAAACAAAAGCCCCTGGAGTAGTACCATCTGACCTCCAGTTAAAATAGTAAGAAAAATTATCTTAATGAATAATAAATCTAAATCTGTGATGTTCTGGATCAATTGGGAGGAATCCGTATCTATTACCGATCAACAACAAATTTATAGAAGTAAAGGAAAAAATTCATTCCTATCAATTTATACATTGAGGAGAAATCATGAAACCATCAGGCCAACCTCTAAAGCACACTAATGGTGAGGTAGTAAGACAGGCTTAGCCTTCATTAATTATAACTTGGGTGAATTTCTAACTTCTTTTGTCAATTAAATTGCTAATTCTGTTGTCTGGCAAAAGATCTAAATGATTCCACACTTCTTGGAAAAGTCATATTGTTCTATTTTAAATATTGTTGTAGAATGGCGCCCACTGTTCTTAGTAAAGGACTGGGGCTATTTCTAATCTTGGTACACACATTTGACTTCTACTGATCTATTAATGAAATTCTCTTCCAAAGCATCACCAGACCAAACCACTCCCATGACAGAATTTCTAAAGTTTAAGTCATTCAAAAATCCTCCTTGAAAGTAAACCTTGGGGCAGCTGGGTAGAGCAGTGGGTATAACACTAGACCTGGAGTCAGGATGGACCTGAGTTCAAATCTGGCCTCAGACCCTTACTAACTGTGTGGCCCTGGGCAAGTCATTTAACCCCACTTGCCTCAAAAAAAAGCGAACTTTGATTTGATCTTTTAGAAGAATAAATTCTTCCTACACTTATAGTAATAACAACTAGGTTCACTTAAGGGAAACGATCATGTTTTTATTCCTTGACAATTCTGGATACTGTGGAAATATTTGCTCCAAATATACTGTAACTAATAAATGATTTTAAAATGCTTTAATTCTTCACATGGTACTGGGTGAATTGTGGGAAGAGGGAATAATTCATGACCATAAGGAGGAGATACTCCTGTCCATCACCATGACAGTTACACAGAAGCAAATTGAGGCTGTTTTGGCAATGGGAACTCTCCAATAAGACTGGCTAGTCTATTAAACAACAAGTATTTATCAAGCCTGCTATGTGTCAGACACTATTCTAAATACTAGAGACACAAAGAAAGACAAAAGACACTATCTGCCCTGAAGGTGCTTGAAATTTATTGAAAGAGAACAACATGCAAAAGACTAGATACAAACAAATTCCATACAGGGTAAATTGGAAATAATCAACAGAGGGAAGGCACTAGAAAATTAAATAGAATAATAATGGCTTCCTGTCAAAAGTGAGATTTTTTTAGCTGGGATTTACAGAAAGCCATGGAAGCCAAAAGGCAGGGATGAGGAGAGAGAGAATTTCAGGCTTAGGTATTCGCCAGTGAATACGCTGGGAGGGGACAAATAGGGTATCTCAATCAAGGAAAAGCAGAAAGTGAATGTCGTTGGATCACAACATATGAGGGAGGGAGAAAGATAGCATATGTTGCAAAAAGACTGGAAAGGGGATAAAGTTATAAAGGTCTTTAAATGCTTAACTAAAGGTGTTCTATTTAATCCTGAACATTATAGAGAGCCAGTGGAGTTTATTGAATAAGGGAGTAACACATTCAACCTGTGCTTTAGGAAAATCACTTTGGCTGTTGAGTGGAATGTGGACTGGAACAGGAAGAGACCTGTGGCAGAAGAACTCATGAAAAGGATACTTTAATAGTCCAGATGTAAAGCCATGAGGTCCCACACCAGGGTGTAGCCATGTCCAAGAAGAGAAGGGAGAGGGGAGTGTATGAGAGAAATGATACAAAGTGTGGGGCCCTGCTAAACACAGCTTGAAATTTCCCAAATATCAGAGAAAGGATCCAATCAAAATCATTCCCTGGTCTCCCTCAAGACTTTGATACTTGTGTGACGTTTTATCCTGGCAGCCTAAATACTGACCTTAAACCTTATTGTCATTGCTGGTTTTGACCCAGCTTCAGCTGTCACTTTCTACATCTGACCTTCTAGTTCCTTACCTTCACCTCAGTTCTTGACCTTAGCTCATTTGCCCCCAAATTCCTGACTAACACCTGCATCAGAATTTCTAAGTTGCCCCCACTTTCAAACTAGAGATGGTTCGATCAGCACCATGGATAGTATCCAGTGAAAGACTCAGAAGGAAGCAGTAATTTACATTTTAAACCAAAACAGTCAGGAGTTTCCAGTTTGGCATGAAAAATAATAATAATGCAAAGAATTGAACTTACATCAGTGATTAGAATAAATGTTAAAATTCAAGTAAGAAGGTAGACAAAACCAGAAATAAGGAACAAACACATTGAAGCAGATTGACCTAAAAACACACTTCTTGCAAAAAAAAAAAAAAAGTATGGGCTTTAGTTGAATGCAAGCTAAATGTGAGATAACTGCAAGATTCATTGTGATGTCACTTTTGTCACTAGTGTTTTGAAAGCTATGGATATTCCCTCCAAAAGTGCAGATCACTCTCCACACACACTATTGTGCTGGCTGCCTCTTGGCCATGTGCTTATTCAATTAATAGCCATTTGTTAAGAGGCTACTATGTATCAGACAGTGTGCTAGGAAATGGATATAGAAAGACAAAAGTTGAACAGTTCCATGAAAAAAGAGGAGGCTATTGGAACCCTAGGGAGATTCAAAGCACTACATTGAATAGAGTATCTGTCCTTTCTGCTCCGATGTCCATTTCTACCTCTACATTGTGCTGTATTTTCCTTAGCTTGGTGATTTAATACTCATAACATTTCAGATACTAACCCCATCCATTATCTGGTGGAGAAATTTGTACTCAGAGGAGATTAAAAACTGCTTGAAGTTTCTTGAGGCCCCATCAGAGTGCCTGGTAGATAGCAGGAACTTGTTTAATTGCTTCTTGTTGTTTACAGAAGGCAAGAACAATTGGGAATCCAAGCAATGAAGATAAATACAGAAAGTCCTAGCACACAGTGGGAGCAGCTCCCAGAACAAAGAGCTGTTTCTCAACCTTTACTGGACAGCCACCATTTATCAAGAAGAAAAATGAAATTCATTCTCCCAAAATTGCATACTCCAAAAACCTTTGCCCTCTGGTACAAATGAATTATGGTCCTGAACATATTCTTTATTTGGTAATAAATATAGGGACAGTACCTAACCTATTTTTTCTCAAGGCCACTAGTGTTTGACACAAGGCCCCTTCCACACCTCCTAAGCAGCTGGTGGCTATTATAAAGCCCTGGTTCAATGGTAATTAAGTTCAGAAGAGAGTCGTGAGACTGCTAAAGTCTCCAGAACATGAATCGGTGTGCTTGTATGACTCTGATAAGGAGATGCAATAGCCAAAAGGAAGGGTCAAAATTCATAAGTCCAAATTTGTCCTGGAAGTTGCTGGAACATTTCAACTGTGCTATGAAACATGAGCCCCTCACCCCAGGGAGTGCAACCAACATAAGTCAAGTCATCATCCAAGAGTAACCACAGTTCATTTACATAACCCCGCAAATGAAAAGAGCTGCGCCTAGGGAAGACAATCTGGGTTTCATCCATAGCTGAGGGTGAGAAGTTACCAAAGTTGGAAAGTGGCAAATTTAGAGGCTTCAACAACATTTACAGTCCTTCAGCAATGTAGAAACAGCTTCTTTAGCGAGAATTGGTTAAAATAAAAAGCTACCAGATGCTGGCCTGTAGTGATCTTCTTCTTTGTTCCTCCCCAGCAACTTCCCCATCAATCTTGGAACAGTATCCCAGAGTTTCTTCCTCACAAACAGATGAACCCCAAACCCAACATGCTTTGTAGACTCAGTTTGTAGTACTTGGCCTGCATGCAAAAATCCCTAATCATGGCATTGGAAATGGGCACGGTCTGATCTACTTTCCCACTCACTGCTAGTCAGCTAAAAACACAATCTCATATCTTGCTATTCTAGATTCATTTAATAAGCAGAAGAAAGGGGAGAAGGGATGGTATCTGACCTAGCATTCCATGAGCAAATCATCAATTTACAGAATTTAATTAAAAGGACTCCTCTCCTGATACTTGCTCACTCTAATGGTCAAATTGTCAAACATTCTCAAAGTTGTGGGTTGCCCATTAAAACCCCAAACACAGCAAGATCCAACTAAACATTGAACAAACCACTGGCCCCACAGTAGTTCCAAGGCTTCCACATTGGCCTGATTGGTCTCAGGGAGAAAGTTCTAGATTAAGATAGAGTCAAAGAATACACAATTTCCAAGTGCATCTCCTCCCAGAAGGAGAAATCTCAATAGGAGAGTGTCATTAAAGCTGACTATTTCTCTATCTCCCTCTCTCCTGGAGAACTAATTGACATGAGAGAATTTTGGAAGCTTCAGAGTACCAGAAAAGACTAGGAATCATCTGGAACATCAAAAAAGTACCAAGATTCGAGGATATCAAACCTACTAAGTCAGGAAAGTTGTTTTATTGGGTCAGTTATACAAAAAAAAATTGGCTATTTTGTTCACATTTCCCTTAGGGAAAAGATTGTGTTTGTTTATATGTATGTAGTTTAAAATATAGACACCAAACTCTGGAATTACACTATTGTTGCAAATTACCTAACTCCAGACATAAATTTTCTTATATAAGAAATTACTCACGTTTGTTAATTCCTTCCACATAGGGCATGCAGACTGTTTAGATACCCTAGCTAGGACAAGTCCTAATTCAACTGTGGTGATCGCGGTGGGGAGAGGAGAGGGAAGAGCAACTCTGCACTATCATTTATTAACTTCTAGGTCTTTGGCGTGTTGGCTGCCTGCATAGTCAAAGGGAATCAAATCATTAACTTGGGATCTTTTCATGAGCAAATATTGTAAGATGGAAAAGTAATTCATTGGATTGTGGATTTTAAAATGGAAGAGATTTAAGAAATCATTGGTTCAACACACTCCTTTTGACACATAAGTAAAGAAATGCACATAGTAGTTTAGTGATTTGCCCAAAGTCACACATAGAGTAAATAACATAGCCAGGATTTGAGGTGGCTGGGTAGCAAAGTGGATGGAGTTCTGGATATGGAAACAGGAATACTCAAATTTCATTCCCACCTCAGAGAATTACCAACTACATCACCTTCAGCAATGCATTTAAAGCTCTGTATCCTCCTCTATAGGGATAGTAACATCAGCAACAAGATGGGTGTAGGGATCAAATGAGACAGTATGTGACAAACATCTTTCATGTCTTAAAGTGCAATGTAAATTCTAACTACCTGTTCTGACTCCAGATCTAGTTTTTCCATTATACCAAATGACCTCTTATTATCTCAGTGGAATATTAACTCCCAACAGTATGGAGGAAGAAGTTTAAAAGACAGGCACATCTCAGGAAGGAAGCAGCACATGAGACAGAACTAGGGAGATGAGGAGACTATCCATAGGCACTGATGAAATGAGTCCAGACATGCAGAACAACATAAGCAAAGACACAGCTGGGGGGGGGGGGAGGGAGAGAGCAGATCCTGGAAATTAGACTAGTTAACATGACATGATCATCACAGAATTAACCAACACTCCATGTACTCATGTACTCCAGCCAAGAGCTTAAAATGACACTAATCCAAAGATTAGCAATAGAAAGCCCCTTCATTTAGCTCAGGATTAGTCAAAAAGATGGTCAGATCCCTGAAGGTAGTAGGAGAGGAGCTCCTCCAAGGAAGCAAGGGTGACTTCAGGGAAGCAGGCCAAATGACTGCCCACACTCAGACCATAATCCTCCAGGAGACCTTGGAGCAGTGGTTCTCAACCTTCCTGATACCACAACCCTTTAGTACAGCTCCTCATGTTGCGGTGACCCCCAACCATAAAATTATTTTTATTGCTACTTCATAACTGTAATTTTGCTACTGTTATGAATCATAATGTAAATATCTGATATGCAGGATCTATTTAAATTGAACATAACCCACAGGTTGAGAACTGCTGCCTTAGAGCCTGTTGTACTCTGTCCCTGGGGAGGGGAGAGGAAGCAGAAGCCCAGAGTGCTCCAACAAAGAAACTCCAGGGAGATCTGGGAACACTCCTGGAGAGCTGAAAGCCATTAGAACTTAAATCTAGATGCTGGAGGGAGGGAAGGGGAAGAGAGTAGGTAGGAAAGGAAATGAAGGGCTGAAGCCATCTGACCCCAGTACAATGGGAGAGCAGAAGAGTTTGGATGTTGCCAGCACTCATAAGTGATTTGATAGAAGGAGATGTGGAAGCTGTTATGGGAACCAACTAAATTGTGGTCAGGGCCAAGTAGGGCTTGACCATCCGAACCAAAAGCTCAAAAAATGGAAGAGCCAGGTACAAAGACCCAACCAGAGATTGTCTGGCAATATAAGTAAATAGAAAACAGTGAACACAGTGAAGACATTCTATGGATCAAGGGATGCAAATTCCATAACTAAAATAAACAAAGCCTGGGGAAAAGAGGTGAATGGCTAAGCCACAACAATTTTCAAGCATGCCTCAAAGAAATAGAGAAATAAAAAGAGTCTGATTCTCTATGTCCCAGTTGGGATTTTCTTGGCAAAGATACTGGAGTGGTTTGCCATTTCCTTCTCCAGCTCATTTTACAGATGAGGAAATTGAGGTAAAAGAGTTCATTGACTTGCCCAGGGTCAAACAACTGTTAAGTGTCTGAGGCCAGACTCACAGAAATGAGTCTTCCTGACTCCAGGTTCAGAGTTCTATCCAATCTGCCCCCTAGCTGCCCTTGTTGTATTATAGCTGTATTTTAAAACAATATAAATAAACAAAACAAAACAAAAATAAACAGCTTCACAAATGTAAGCATAGGGGGTAAGTCTAAACAATGGCCTCTACCTCACTTAATGTAAGTAATTAGATACCAAACCCTGGTACTCATAATCAAGAAAGAACTCAATAAACAAAGTCTATTGGGGGGGCGGGCGGGGTGGACGAAGATTAAGTTTCCTTACCTCACCCAGGCTGGAAATACTGTGGCTGTTCACAGGCCAATGCCACTGCTAATTAGCACAGAAGCTTTGACCTGCCTTTCTCTGACCTGAACTGATTTACTCCTGCAAAGACTTTAGACTAAGTATGAAAAGTATTTGATGAGATAAAGATGTATTTGAAAAACATGAGAACTAAAGAGATGTGGGCAGAAAGTCAGTTCCAATTTGGCTGAAAGTCTAGGTCATACACTCTAGGGCTGTTTAAAAACATTGAGGTAGTTGAAATCAGAGTTTCTACCAAGAGATAAGCCAGGAGACAGTACTCTGGTCAACCCTTAATAAGGAACCACTTGAAGAGGGATAAAAGTACCTCCAATTCAATTGGAGCTTTAAAAAGACCAGACTGCTTCAAAGGGACAAAAAGATTTGGACTTCTCCCCTGGCATCCTAGAAGCAACCCCAGGACAGTAATAGCTAGTGGCAATGTCTCCATAGGGAGCCAAGGGCAGACTGGGAAATGGATGAAGAAAAGTAGATTCAAAATTCTACCAAAAACCCAAGAAAAGCCTTTCTATACCTAAGAAAAATATCTTTCAAACTAGCCACATGACCTTGGACAAGTCACTTTACCTCAATTGCCCTACCTTCCCCCTCCAAAAAGCAAAAAGAAAAACATCTCTAGAGTTTCCAGGAGCTTCTCATTACCCTTTTGCCATAGATTCTCTCTAATACC
>CM053601.1:12210626-12228015 GCA_028646575.1 Pseudocheirus occidentalis
GGGGGGGTATAAGAGAGGGGATGATGGAGGGGAGGGCAGGGTGGGGGAGAGGGTTGTTAGAAGCACACACTTTGTAAAGGGACAGGGACAAAGTAGAGAACAGAACAAGAGGTCAGGGCAGGATAGGATGGAGGGAAATATAGTCAGTCTTTCACAACATGTCTATCATGGAGATGTTTTACATAACTACAAATATATGGCCTGTATTGAATTGCTTGCCTTCCCAGTGGGGGCGGGGGACAAGGGAGGAAAGGAAAGAATCTAGAATTTAAAGCTTTAAAATCAAATGTTTAAAATATACATTGTATATATAATTGTCATTATTTTTATTATTATTATTGTATACATGCAACTGGGAAATAAGATATACAGGTACTGGGATAGGAAGACCCATCCTGCCCTGCCTGAAAGTCAGATGGGTGATGGGGGAGGATATAGGAGAGAGCAGATTGGGGGAGAGGATATACAGTGGGATCTCTGTTTTGGGGTGGTGGATAGGGGAAAAACGGGGAGAAAATTTGTAACTCAAAATCTTGTGGAAATGAATGATGTACCCTAAAAATAAACAAAAGTTAATTTAAAAAATAATTGCTTTGGAAAGATGAGACTTGAAAAAATAAAATAACTTTTCTTTAGATGCCCAAAATAAAATGCTCCTCACTAAAAGCTACTTATGTCTGGCTGACTAACTAACATCAACTGACTATGAGCAATAGCATTAGAAAGGTAACCCTAATTCCTCAGAAGAACCCTAGAGCTCTAAGGATATGTAGTGGTCACCCATATGGTCAATGCTAGTGGGAATTGGAATAGTAGTTCCAAAGTCTAGATATACGATCCTTTTTCCTGATCTTCTTTCTATATAGAAATGTTCACATTTTAGATGCTTGTCAAGCTCAGAATAACAAAAATTTACCATTAAATTAAAATTAAAATTCTGCGGGAAGAAGAGAAAGTCATGTAAGACTTCTTCAGGGAATGGTGAGTAACTGCTTTGACTGGGACAGAGAATAGGTGAGGAGGGAAAGGATTCTAGACAAAGGAAATGGTCAGTGAAAAATGCACAGAACTGGAAGGTAAAGGAAAATAGGTTCTCTGCCCTGTAGGAGTTTACAACCTAGATGGAGAAGTGGCATACGTGTCAATACTCATGACATACTTCAATACTGAGGAAAAATCCCAAGACAGTTCATTATTAAGTGATAAAAAAAAACATAAAATAAATTTTGAAAGTGTTCAGGGAAGGTGAAATTCTGAATCAGTGAGGGTACGTTTTTAGATAGGATTACCTTGGGCTGAAAGAGGTCTTAAAAGACAAAAAGAATGAAACCAAAAGGAAGGAAAAGGGAAAATCATTCATGATTTGATATTGCTTGGTCACAGATGACAGTCCAACCACAGGTGTATTCCCATATGCAGCCTATCCTACAGAAAAGCACAGAGGAAGGTAAATTTAACAAACAATTGCCATAGCAACAAGACCCTATGGGTGACATACTGGAGCCAGCCATACCACACAGCAGAGGACAACAGTGCTTGAGGAGGGCAGTCTCTGGACCACCATGTCTCACAGCACCAAATTCACTGCCTTATACAAGACAAAACCCTCATTTCTCTACCTAGCTATAATTCTGATTTTTCCATACATATATTTTAGCAATCATTTATGTCCTAGGTACTTTTAGCCAGTGACCATGTATTATGCTTCTTTTTCTCTTTATAGTCTCTCAGTGCCTAGGAAATATAGTTCTATGCAAAGAGTGAATGTAATTTTCAGGTAGTTTTAAAAATTCCCAATGATTAGTCCTTTTATTTCTAGTAGAATAATCATAAAGTCATATTAAAAATCAAAATATTTTTAGATGTGACTGAGAAATAAGATGTACAGGCACCGGGGTATAGAAATCCATCTTGCCCTAGTAGAAAGTTAGAGGGGGAGGATATAAGAGAGAGCAGATTGGGGGAAGGGGTATTCAGTAGGCTTGCTATTTTGGGGCAGGGTAGGGGAGAGACGGGAAGAAAAATTTGTAACTCAAAATCTTGTGAAAATGAATGTTGAAAACTAAAAATAAATATATTGGAGAATTTAAAAAATCAAAATATTGGTACAACAAAGATCTCGCTTGTATTCTCAGAAAATATTCCCTGGACCATTCCAATCCTCTATTAAAATTGCTTCTCCTGTTGTTAACTGTACGCTATCTTGTAGTCCTCAAACACATTCATTCCCTGTATAATTCCTGATAACTTTTACATAATAAATTGCTGTTCTTCTCTTGTCATGAAGCTCAGTCCACCCTTGGCTAGGATTATGTACCATGCATTTGGAGACAAATTTATATGGAGAGGAAAAACTCTCTTATGTCTATATGTCTGAGTTTCCTGAAGACATTGCCTCAAAAATATGTGGCATCATTTCCTCTTGCCAAAGGAGAGGCTATTGCAAGAGAAATAAATGCAACTGAACAAGGTGATGGAAAGAGATGCTGAATGTACAGTTGACTAGGAGTAATGCAAATGAGAATGAGGACATGAAATGGAAGCTGGAGAGAGAGTAGAGAACAGGTAGATGGTGTTTCTACTGTCTGAGAGTAAGTAGCTACACCATTACCACCACCACGTCTTCCTGCAGAGGGGGGATACCTGAGGCCAGAACAAGACGCATGTACGATCTGTGATGAACTTCCCTTGACAGAGAAGGCAAACAAGTGATGAGTGAGAGAAATTCTTTCTCTCTCCTCTCTTTCTGTCTGAGGTGAAAGAAAGATAATCCAGTTTTCCCATTCTTTTAATTTATAAATATAAATATCCCCTCTTTTAATTAGCACTGATATTGGTTAGCTAAAGGATCAGTCCTAACTCTTTTTGGTTGTATACTTTGTTATCTGTGAAGAAGAATACAGAGGGAAGGGGAGCCATGGTTAGCAGAGTAAGAGAGAGAAACAGACAAAAAAACAAAGGAAGGAAGAAAGGAAGGAAGGAAGGAAAGAAGGAAGGAAAGAAGGAAGGAAGGAAGGAAGGAAGGAAGGAAGGAAGGAAGGAAGGAAGGAAGGAAGGAAGGAAGGAAGGAAGGAAGGAAGGGACAGAGAGGAGAGATCTCTGATTGTTGGGATGGAAGGAAACGTTTTCACTTCCCCACCTTAACTGGGGGCTCCTGAGTTAAATGAGAGAGAATCTTATCGATTATCATATTCAACAAATTTCCCAAAGTACAGCAAAAGCTGAATCCATCCTTTCCTATTGGTGAAAGTAAAAGTCCCATGGTATCAGATTTAAGAGGTGGAAACAAACCAAGAGAGTAAGTAAAGGAGATGATTCCTCCTAAGACACATAGGTGTCTCAGGAAACTTTATTCCCTCCATCTTTCTCTCCTGTTACAATTACTGTGCTATTTCCCTCCTGAATATAGGTGTTAACTAAGGTAACTGTCATGTGCTTCCTAGGACTGGCTGAAAGAAGAAATTGGAAAAGAGTAATTCCCCCATAAAATGTTCAGAAGCCAACCAAGGAGGAATAACTATTTTTCCTGTCAAGCTAACTACTTCCAACCCCACACACTGCCACACTTAGATCATACTCATTTTTTTTTCTTTTCTTGACTTAATTAGGCAAACTATCATGAAACATTTTCTTTTCAACCTGGCAGACACCAGGTGACATCATGCTGTCTGCATCTAATAGCCCACCTAATGAAATGTTGGGGAATGGGTGAAACCAAATGATTTCACATAGACTGCTGGGTCCTGATTGGTCTTTTGGTAATCAGTCTCTTGAAATTGTGCTTAAATTCCTTCCACAACCAGTGACAACTCAAAGGGCAAAAAGAAAGGAAGATAATTAAGGAAATCAATAGGACTCAGCTTATCACTGCTGGACAGTCTTGCTGAAGGACATAGAGGTAAAGGGATTTCTCTCATACCAAAATAAGAAGTTTTTTTTAATAGTTTATTATTTTGAAATGGAAAAAGAGTAAAGCATAAATAGTAATGGTTTATATTTTTAGGTGACGGTTTGAAACATGAAAACACCAGCTCTTCTTTTTTGTCTCCTTGGAACAATTCAATCATTGCCAGTAAGTACAGTGGCTTGTTTTTTCTAATTCTTATTTTTAACTGATCCAGCTTGGAAAAGAAAATAGGAATGGTAGAATAAAGTTTCCGAAAATTGTGACTGATTTGCATGTAGAAAACGCTGGCAGAAATAGTAGATACTTGATAACTAGAGTTATTGAAATACAGGCTTATTTCCATTGATATGGATGTGTCAATGTCACCTTGGGACAATCTTATACTGAGAGTTTCTGGGTTGTTATATGCTTGAATGGACCTTTGTGTCCTTAAGACAGGAAATTCTATGACTCAGGAACATGGCACAGACTCGATCATGTTATTTGGTGAGGGATATCTCTGTGACAGAAAAATGGAATCCAAAGGAATTCAAAACAAGTTGCATGGAATCACGTGGGGAAAAAAGATGGCTGAGTAGGAACCAGGCCTAAGGCAATGGCTATGGGCCATTGTTCTTTTGCAAAGGCCACCATTGCTTTTGGTTTGATAATTCCTAAGGCATGTTACTGGGCACAATCTCAAGATGACCTGGGGGAAGCAAAGTTTAAACAGTGTATAAGGGTGGCTATTGCCCTTTTGAAGCGACCCTATCCCCATTGCGTCATGGCCTACATCTTTTGGGAACCTTTGTTTCCTGCCATCCCAGGGTCCGATAGATATACTTACTCTTTCACCAAATATATGAGTCATGGTAGAAACTAATTTCCCCTCCTGCTCCACTGAATTTGTCTTAATTGTATTATTTTCACAACACAGCTTGTGAAGTCTATTTGAGAGGACACCTTGTGGTATCTGAGCTGGGTGGCCAAATTTCTAATTATAGATTAGTAGAGTCATTGCAGTACCCTCATGAAACTCTTTGACTGTCTTCCCCACCATTCCCTCCCTTCACCACTGTATCTAGACCTCTTTTAGCTAACAAATTCATCTATCCATTTTTCCTCTCCCCATTAAAAGTTATTGGTTTTTTGTCCAGCTCCCTTAGGGTCATGTTTTTGCTTTCTAGGATTACTGGTGACAAACTAATCTATGGAATGATGCTAATGCTAGAAAACAGGCCAGTATGCCATTCTTCCAGAAGTAGCTGCATTTTAATAAGAGATACTATATGAGTCAAAAAAGGAATGGAACTTTTATGGTAAAATTTCAGGCATTGCACAGATATTTGGGGACAGTGGGAACCCCAATAAGACCATCCTTTCATTGAATAAATATTTATTAGTTACAAACTATATAATATATATTCCTATTGTGGCTATGCACTATGCTGGGTCCTGAGGAAAATAAACAGACAAACCAGACATAGTTCCTGCTCTGAGAGAGGACACCAGGGTACTCCTAAGACCCTCTCCAGTTCTAAATCTATGGTGCTGTGGCCCCATTAAAAACTGACCTGGGAGGGTGAGCAAACGCTAGAAATAGACACGGGATGCAAAAGGATCTTGGCAGGAAAGATCCCTGGACTGAATCTAACAGGGTGAAATTCAATAAGGATAAATGCTTTGTAAAAGTAAAAAAGAAGTTCATCTTCACATGCATAAAATACAGGGAGCATGGATAGATATAGCTGTTCTGAAGAATTTAGACTAAATAATTAAATCCTAAAGAATTGGTGATTCAAAGAATCAATAATCCAACAAGAGGCAATTTCATTAATGAAAATGATGCAAATAAGACAACATACCAAAATTGTTTAGCTATAGTCAAAGCAGTCTTCTCTGAAACGGACCTGACTCACCACGGTCTCCCGGTAGTTTGGGTTAGACTCTGGAACAAAATGAGATTGAGTAAGTCACAGAAAGTGGAAGCTGTTCAGCAAGGAGAGGCATTGAGGTGCTACGCCTGATGCAGTTGGATGAAGCATCTTTGCTGGAGTTCCCCATCATGGCTCACCAAGCATGAGAGTGAACTTGTAGCTCATCATGTACATTTTATATAATGATTCATCATGGCGTGCTGGAGGATGGCTTCAGTGCTTTGTAAGGAAAAGGTAACCTAACATGCATGGGGGGAGGAGTGAGAACACTGCTCCAACCTCACAGAAATTGCAGCACTGAGTTTTGGAAGGACATTGGACATCACAAGAGTGTTCAGAGGAGGATAAAACCATGATGTTGAGGATGGGTTGGGGTCACTAGGAATGCTTAGTCTGAAGAAGAGAAGGTGGAGGTTTGGGGTGAGCCATGGTGAGAGCCATGATAGTATCTACATGTGCTTGAAGAACTCATGGAGAGGAAAGACTAGACTGTTTGGTCTCAGGGAGCAGAATTATGAGGAATGGGTAGAAGTTACAAAGATACTAATTTAGAAATTATATCAAGAAAAGTTTCCTAATAATTAAAGCTATCCCCAATGGGAAAGGACTGCCTCGAAAGGTGGAGAATTCTCAGTCTGTGGAGGCCTTCAAGCAGAGGCTAGATGAGCCCTTCTCAGTGGGGTTGGAGTAGATGGACACTGAGGTCACTCCAGCACTCAAACCCTATGATTCTGTGACTCTTTCTACCTGGAAGGCAGCTAGAGGGAAGTATGATAAATGAAAATAAACTTACAGTGGGGTAAACTCTGACAAGCACCTGTAACTGTACTATAGAATGTTAGAGTGAGAAGAAACGTTAGACATGATCTAACTCAATTAATTCTTTCATTTTACTAATGAGGAAACTGGCTCTGGCTGTAGTTGGGGTTTATTTTATCAATAGTTATAGCTAGCTTTTATAAAAGGCTCTAGGGGGTGCTGCAGTGGACAGAGCTCCAGGCTTAGAGTCAAGAAGACCTGAGTTCAAATCCAGCCTCTGACACTTCCTAGCTGTGTGACCCTGGGCAAGTAACTTAACCCTGTTTGCTTCAGTTTCTTCATCTGTAAAAATGCACTGGAGAAGGAAATGGCAAACCACTCCAGTATCTTTGCCAAGAAAACCCCAAATGGGGTCATGAGAAGTCAAACACAACTGAAAAATGACTGAACCACAAAAACATTTATGTAGCAATTAAAGGTTAGCAAAACACTTTACAAATACCTCGTTTGATCCTGACAACAACAACAGCTGGCATTTATACAGCACTTCAAGGTTGGCAAAATACTTTACAAATATTTCATTCAATTCTCACAACCCTGGGAGGGAGGTACTATTATCATCCCCATTTTGCACATAAGAAAACTGAGTCAAACAAAAGTAAAGCAGTTTGCCTAAGATGACACAGCCAGCATCTGAGACAAGACTTGGACTCAGGTCTGGAGCTCTGCCCACTGGGCCACCTAGCTGCCAAGATAAAATTGGAGAGTAGGTTTCTTTCTGCTGTAAGATCAGAGAGATAAATGAGTATTTTCCCATGTTTAATACAAGCCAAATTTCTGTCTAGGATCTTTTCTTATCTGTTTTGCCAGATTCTATATGGTATCTGTTTTATCGAGGAAGCTATACTGAATGAACAGGCAGCTAGGTGGCATAGTGGATAAAGCACCAGGCCTGAAGTCAGGAAGACCTGAGTTCAAATCCAGTCTTGTACACTAGCTGTGTGACCCTGGGCAAATCCCTTAATCCTGTTTGCCTCAGTTTCCTCATCTGTAAAATATGAGCCTGAGAAGGAAGTGGCAAACCACTCTAGTACCTTTGCCAAGAAAATCCCAAAATGAGAACACAAAGAGTCTGAAACAACTGAACCACTCAAAAATAAGCTTAAGAAGACTGGAAAGGTGGGAAGAGGCTGATTACAATGAGTTTTGAACCCAAACAGAGGACTTTATATTTAACCCTGGAAGAGAAAGGAAACTTCCTGAATTTATTGAATCTATAGTGCTCAAGATGATGTACTTAGTAGCATGATACATAATATATAATATAATACATATGGACACATTGGTTCAATAGAAATACTTGCCTTAGTGCATGTATGTAGATGGTCTAACAAATGTATCGGGCACCTGAGAGTCAGGCATCCTGACCCCAACACTGATTTACTGATTACATACCACATAACAATTTTTCATGCTATAAAGTTCAATATATGAATGGCATCCTTTCCTTGAAGATTTTACAAGAAGATGGTGAAAGAAATTAAGATACATGGGAAAGTGTGTTGAGGTCTTAGAAGAAAAACATTATATAAAGCTCAGCAACTCTTCCTTCTTCCAGATACTACAGCTGATGCAGATGTATCCAGTACAAGGCCTTGGTCAACAGCAAGCACAGGTAGAGACTATCAGCTTTCATCTAAGACTAGAAAGCTAGTCAGCTTGTGAACTTTGTTTCCTAAAACAAGTTGGATTTGACAGGATTTGAAATCACTATATAGTTGTGAATGATTAATTGTCCTATACTCACAAACTGAGCCATTTCTAAAAGCTGAAGAAATGAAGGGAAGTGTTAAAATGGACCATTGGAAATGTGGTGCGCCTGTATTTAATAGGGAGGTTCAATTTGTCTTAATGTCTCTTTTTGATTGAGTTATTTCACCCCCAAAGTCTATTATAGTCATTTAGAGTTTCCCTGGCTCCCACTTGACCACTGAGCAGATCTCATCCTCTCTCCCACAACTTTCTTTCTTATATACGTCAAAGCAGTAAGGTCCTTGATTCTTCTAGAGACCCATCAGAATTCTGACTAGAAATTTTGGTACCCAGTACACAGTTTGGGTAACAAAAGTAAACTTTCTCTTACCTTTAGGCCTAAGGTAGAAGTAACAGAAAGGACCAACAGCAAAGTCAAAAACCTTCTTATTGGTTTGACCTGATACTGATTTCAGCCCACTGTGCTTGGCACACAGTAAGGGCTTAATAAATGCTCATTGTTGTGGTTGTTGACACAGCACTGCTTGGTATGATTCTTTTAGAAGGCAGTGAGAATAAAACAATCTGCCTAAAGGTTCTAAGTAAAGGCTGCCCCTGCACAACAAAGAACAGGGACAGAGAATGGTGTACACACAGAGGAGAGACGCAGACAACATGAAGAAAGAGAAAGCCAGGGACTCTCAGGGGGAAGTTTCTCTATTGCCATCCATCACTCATCTGAATCTTTCTCTAGACATTGATTCCATCCTTCTGGGTAAACACGATGCCCTATTCTAAAAGGCTGCTCCATCACACATGTTCTCTGTCCCTTAGGCACACACATTTGTTCATTTAGTAAAGCCCCATTTCCCCCTGAATATAAGAAGAGACAAAATCTGAAATATGTTCTTCTGCCGACTTATCCAACGTGTGTTATCACAGCAACAGTTTCTTCCTGGTATGGAACTTCCTTCCTGGTTCTTGATCAGCCAACATTACTTACCCCACAGAAGCCAAACCAGGTAAATAATCTATACAATACCCTACAACAGCCTTTATGGGCACACCTAGGTAAGGCAGTGGATAAAGCACCAAGCCTAGAGTGAGGCCATCTTCAGTCATCTTCCTGAGTTCAAATCTGGCTTCAGACACTTACTAGCTGTGTGACCCTGGGTAAGTCACTGAACCCTATTTGTCTCAGTTTCCTCATCTGTATAATGAGATGGAGGAGGAAATGGTGAACTACTGGAGAGTCTATGCCAAGAAAACTCCAAATATGGTCCTGAAGAGTGGGATATGACTGAAAAGATTCAACAGCAACAGTAACATAAGAACCTTTGCAAAGGAGCTGGCAAAACAAGGTCTAAACAAGGTCTCATGCATGGGCTGGATAGGAGTGGAAGAACAGGACTAAGAGCAAAGCTTACCCTCTTCCTGGCAAAGAGATGGTGGACTAAAGGTGAGGAATGAGGTATGTGCTGCCAATTCAATTCAGTTCAGCTTCACAGCTTCGTGCCAGGCACTGCACCAGAGAGAAACAAAAAGAAAACTGGGTACTTTCTCTCCTCGGTAATTTATATGTTCCTTATATGTACACATATGAGTGTAAGGGTGAGAGCTCATACCAAAAAAAACTGATTTCCCCCAGTTAATGATGCAATCACAGAAAATGAGGTGACAAATTTTAAAGTAAGACAGAGTGATCACAGGAAATAAAGGAATGGGAAGTTAAGAAGGTGAGGTGTGAATGTGCTAACAAGGTGCAAACACTCTGTTGAGTCCCCTCTGTGAAATTTCCCAGATAGAGCTAGAGGGGCAGCTCACAGGATTGGCAGCAGATTGGCATTATCCCTTATCCCCTGTTTAAAAAGCTAGCTTGCTTAGCCCTTCAGCCAGTCAATGGAGGAACCAACAGTCATGGTAGAACACAGCCCATGAAAGATAATTGTTCTCCATTTCTTGGGATGGAAGAGGGATTTTTTTCTCTCCTTCCCATACTTTATATGCCATGGCATTGTGTAATTGTCACAAAGTTGTGTGGGGAACAGAGAAACACACTCTCTACACATATGGTCAAAGATGGGCAGCATCCAACGCTAGAAACAGCTTCAAGAAGCAGGACTTATAGCAGCAAAGAAAAGAGCCTACTATGGACTCAAGAATGAAGCAGTCCTGACAATAGGGAGTTGAATTACAAAGAGAAAACACTGCTAAACTATCTGCTGGACAGAGATATTGTGTCCAAGAGGCAGACTGCTGCCAAAGGAAATTTTCTTAAGCAGTTTTGTTGATGTGACTCCCCTACTCAATCAACACAAGGCCCTTTCCAGCCCTCTAGGACAAAATATAAATTCCTCTGCTATCTTTTAAAGTCCTATCCACCTAACCCAAGTCTGTCTTTCCAGCCTTATTGTACATGACCTCCTCTCTCTCCTTTCTTCAATCCAGCCAAACTGGCCTTCTCTCTAGTTCTCACACAGGATCTTCCATCTCTCTCTCTCCAGGCCTTTGCACCTGCTATTCCAATGCATAGAATGTATTCTCTTCCTTACCTCAACCACTAGACTCTGTCTTCCTTTAATGCACAGCTGAATTGCATCATTTGCATGAAGCTCTTCTTGATTTCCCCAAATGCTGACATCCTCCCTCTCAAACTAAATTATATTCATTGTTATTGTTGTTGGTTTTGTTTATTTATTTTTCAATCATGTCTAACTCTTTATGACCCCCTTTGAAGTTTTCTTGACAAATATACTGGAGTGGTTTACCATTTCCTTCTCCAGTTCATTTTACAGATGAAGAAACTGAGGCAAACAGGGATAAGTTACTTGCCCAGGGTCATACTGCCAGTAAGTATCTGAGGCCAGATTTGAGCTCAGGAAGAGGAGTCTTCTTGCTTCCAGGTCCAGCACTCTATCCACTCACTATACCATTTACCTGCTTCCACCTTACATTTAAAGACTTTATAAATATTTATGTTGGTTTACTTTCTATTTATAAAGATGTAGGTTGATTACTCAATCAAATCAACATGCCTAACTTAAAGTAACTGACAATATCCCAATATTTTTGTCAGAGGAGATGATTTCAAGTGTGAGGAAAGCCCTCAGAAAGGACTGAATGAGCTAGAGTGAAGTAACACAGGAAGGAAATCTTGATTGATTGGGGAAACTCTGCTATTCCTCTAGGTCACCTATAATTACTGGGTCAGTTCAGAACCTAGAGATTCAAGCGTCTGGCAGCAGGGCAGAAGCTTCCCAGGAAAGTCCCTAGGCAGGAATCACTTGGGAAGAAAAAGAAGACCTCTGGTGTCACCTTGGCCTTGCTCTTAGTTTTTTCCCTCACTCCCCATGATCTTGTGAACTTTGGAGATCATTGGCATCTGATACCTAGTAGCATCCCTCATTTATTTTGTGAGATAAAGAGAAATCAGATACAGTGAAAAAATGCAGCTTCAGCACTTGAGAGAAGCCAGTCAACAAGCTACATGTGCCTAGTGCACCACATATGGATTGCCAGCAACCAGGAGTTGAGAATTACCCCTTAAATTACCCATGCTCACTAAAGTTGAGCACACGTTCCTCTCAACTTTGACTGCACATGTGAGAGAGGGTACCACAGACTTTTAGAGGAAATTTTTTTCTAAAACTAGTAAAAACACCCATTTCTTTCTTTCTTTCTTTCTTTTTTTGGGGGGGAGGGTTGGAGAGGGGAAGGCAGGGCAATTGGGGTTAAGTGACTTGCCCAAGGTCACACGGCTGGCAAGTGTTAAGTGTCAGAGATCGAATCTGGACTCAGGTCCTCCCGACTCCAGAGTGGGTGCTCTATTCACTGCACTGCCTAGCCACCCCAAAACACCCATTTCTAAATGCTAAGTCTAGCTTATTAAGTTGATAGCAACTGAAAATCATGGAGGGAAGCACACCAGTCGAGGCTCTCACTGATTGACCAATAATAAGGCCCAGCCTAAGTCTCTCTTGGTCATTGTTTAGGCTTTGATGGCTCCGAGTGAGTGTAAACAGCAAGTGCTTCTTCTTCTGACCAAAATCCCTGAAGGTCTTTCCCTCACAGACTGACTTTTTTTTAAGTAGGCAAACCAGGCCATCTTTGCCTCATTTCTTACCTAACCTTAAATCAATGAATGGGTGTTGCCTCAGACAAACTGAGACCTGGGAAAGACTTTAGCTTTAAAAGGGCCAATCTGAGGTCATCTTCAGTTGTCTTGATCTATGTCTTGCGAGTGGATCCACATGGCTCCAGAGTAGAGAGTGAGGCTGGTGGCTTTGCACAGCCCTGCCTCACTTGAATCCAATTCACTTACAAGTCAAGGCATAACCCTCCTGATGTCATTGGTCCTCTTTGAGAACAAAAGACACAACAACAGAATTAGAGAGATACCCTCAACTTCACAAGGCTAACCCTAGAACCTTGAGGGTTGGGTTAGCCCCTTTCTGAGGGCCCACCCTGTGTCACTGCAAGGGGACCAAGTGGCCCCAACACACATGCTACATACTTATGATTAAACATTGACACACACATACTTGTATACATATGAATGTGTGTATAGAAACAAACACCCTTGTTGTCTCCTCCATCAGAATGTAAAATCCTTAGGAACAGGTACGGTTTTATTCTCTGTACTTGTATCCCCAGCCGAGGTATATGAGAGATATAGAGGAGGCTCTTTATACCATGATAATTGGCTTATTACTTATTTTTTTCCCACTACATAAACTGTTTGCTGGAAAAATACTAAGTGGGAAATGAAGTATGGTGTGTAGGAGAGGACATGGGACTTGGATTCAGAAAGAGCTGCATTCAAATCCCACCTCAGATATTTACTAGCTATGAGATGTTGGTTAAGTCACTTAACCATTCTTTGTCTGAGTTTATTACTCTATAATCGAGGGATTTCTGGTGTCGCCTTCAGATCTAAATCTACCATACTACCATCTTCAGAAGCTACATGAACATACTGGGGCCATTTATAGTCTCTCTCTCTCTCTCTCTCTCTCTCTCTCTCCCTCTCTCTCATTTCATTTCCTTAATACAATATCTTTGGGAAACATTACTACTAAATTCATTTTTTGGTCTAATTACATAAGACTTGGGTTGTTTGAAAGCACACAGTTGAAGGTATGATGAAACCAGTTGTTCTTTTCTTTCATATACCATTTTCTATGTTTTTCAGCTCTTCCCTTCTTTGGGCCAAATACCACTAACTCAAATGTTCTCACTGGGGACAGACATGCAACTGGTAAGTGTCCTTTTATGTAGATATAATTGTATCTATTCATGAATAAATTATTAATTTTTTAAATATTAAAGTGGAAGAACAGTTGAAATGCAAAGGGAAAGACTATCCAGGGATTCAAATAAATATGTAAACATAAAGGACTTTCTCATAGAAAATCTCTTGAAAAAGTTAAATTTGTTCTCTAGACAATTCCTCCTCTCTGTCTCCATGTTGTACCCTCTACTACAGATATATATACATATACCTTATATATATAAATACATATACATACACATACACATACACATACATATACACATATTTATACATATATATAAGGCCTGCGCAACATATGACCCACTAATGGATTGTCATGTCATATGTTGTGCAGGCCCGTTTTACATCCTCTACATTTTTCATGGACCACCTGGAATTCTGAGGTGGGCCAGATGTTTTGCAGTCCTGATACACATAATAACTACAGGTACTTCTGCCACCACCACAGCCACTGCCCTGACCATTACTGCTCTAATAAAATGATGATGATCGCTGATATGGTACCTAAAAGCCTCCATCATTCACTCTGACATCACTGACATTATAATTCCTTCTTCAATTAGGATCAGTCCTTCATTCTCTATCCTCTGCCACAAGTAACTCATACTAAGGAACTGGGCTGAGAGACTCAACATCTTACTCTGTCCTACAGAATTTTCCTTATCAAAAAGGAACTATATGCCAAGCATGGTGGCTCATGACTACATCTCTGCCACTGGAGAGGTTCAGGCTGATGAATCACTTGAACTTGAGAATTCTGAGCTTCAAGAGGGCTAAAGTAGAACCAGTGTCCTCACCAAGTTGGGAGGTTGAGAAGGGTATCAAGGCTCCTTACTGCTTAAGAAGAGCTGAATAAGCCAAGGTTTGAAATGAAGCAGGTCAAAGAGTTTACAATAATAACCCATAGGATTGGCCTGTAAGTGGGAACAGCACTTTCAGCCTTGGTAAGACGGTGAAAGAAAAAAAAGAAAGAGAAATATAGACAGAAGGAGGAAGGAAGGAAGGAAGGAAGGAAGGAAGGAAGGAAGGAAGGAAGGAAGGAAGGAAGGAAGGAAGGAAGGAAGGAAGGAAGGAAGGAAAGTTAATATCAGGAGCTATTGATGTTACCTTGCAAAGAAAAGAATGATGAGTCAATTCTCTAGGATATAGGCTAAATTTTATATAGAAGAGAGTCTCAGTTTTCATTGATTTCACTAAATGACTAAATGGGTCTTTCAGACTTACCGCTCTATACCTAATCCTCGCATTACACAAGTTCTATATGAAAAGCACATATTTTCCAAATAGGCATTAAATGGGATTTACTATCCTACAGGTAAATCCAGCTACAGGACTAGTACCTAGCATCCAGATACTCCCAATGACCCTGGCGGATACAAATACCGTGCAGCAAGTGTCTCCACCACAAGTAAGTCCTATGTTCTTCTCCAATAATTAATTTTTAGATGAATGAGACAAAGTTTTACCCAGAGCACTTTCTCTCAATACAATATTTTTTCAGTATTCTTTAAAAGTTTACATAGAAATCTTTGGGAACAAAAATATTTCTTATCTATTGGAACTGTCTCAGAATCAGAGAATCTCAGAGCAAAAGGAGACCCCAAAGATCCCTCTCATTCCTGAACAAGCCTCACAGAGAGACAGAGACAGAGACAGAGAGCATACCTCACAAGAAGTCACACAGCATTTACTTATTTTTGCTTTTTTTTTTTGGAGGGCAGGGCAATTGGGGTTAAGTGACTTGCCCAAGGTCACATGGCTAGTAAGTGTTAAGTGTCTGAGGTCGGATTTGAATTCAGGACCTCCTGACTCCTGGGCCAGTGCTCTATTCACTGCACCACATAGCCGCCCCCACAGTATTTACTTATAATCCTCAAGTAAAGAAAGAAACTCCCAAGGCAGGTCATTCCACTAGGGGATCATTTTGGCTCTCAAGAACTTTATCAATACATCAATAAATCAATGATCATAGCTTCCACCTATGACTCCTAATACTGTCCTGTGTAGAAACCCAAGCAAAAAATAAGTGTAATCCCTTCACCACGTGGGCCCCTTTCAATGACAGCTAGGTGGTGCCGCGGTTGATAGAGAGCCAGACCCGGAGGCAGGAAGACTCGACTTCCTGAGTTCAAATCTGGCCTCTGACACCGCCCAGCTCTGTGATCCTGGGCGAGTCACTTACCTTGTTTGTCTCCGTTCCTCATTTGTAACATGATCTGGAGAAGGAAATGGCGAACCACTCCAGTATCTTTGCCAAGAAAATCCCCAGCGGGATCACAAAGACTCAGACACCGGCGGAAAGAAGAGTGAACGAGCCTTTCAAGTCTCTGTGCGGCCACCAGGGGGAGCACGCGAGCAAACTGGTTTTTCCTAGGCTAGCGGCACTCCGTTAGCTGGTGTGTATGGACCATGCTCCCCACCAAGGATGCTCGGCTGTCCAACACCATTCTCCACCTCTCTCCGCTGGAGCTTACACACCTGAAATATTCATGGGAAAGCCAGCCGCTCCACAGTGCTCAGACGTGAGTCGTGGAGACATGAGTAGGGAGAAAGGAAGAGGGGGAGTCAACAGCTAAATTAAATGCTTTCTGTGTACCAACTCTGGAGACATTAATAAAGGCAAATTGTAATGTAATTTTCAGTTAGATCATCATTTTAAGCTTACTTTTTAAAATAAAAGTAATCCTGATTTTATTGCATTACTCATTTTATTTTTAGATGCTCCCTGTCATTGTAGCACAAATTGGAGCCCAGGTAAGATGGTCATTTCTCAGGTCTGCACTTCAAAATTCAGCTGCCTTTAAAGGGGGGAGGGTTATTATTTGCCTGGGTACTTATTTTTATTTACTTAAACACAAATTTATCATTTCATTTTGTGGTTACTCCTCCTACTATTAGCATAATATAAACCATTTCTTTCCCCAAATCTCAGTGTAACCCTTTAGTCGAAGAGAACTCTTTATGACTTGTTATGGCTCCAAAATTTTATCAAATGGTGGCTCACCTTCTCCAGCTGAACCTCTGCACACCGGCGGTGCCAGTTCTCAGAATACGGGCATAGGCACTTCAACAAGTCCTCTCTCCAGTGCCTCAGACCAGCTTGAGCACAGCTTCTGTGGGAGTGGGAACAAAGGTTAGGAAGTCTTTGATTAGGGGACTGGCTACTCACCATGTAGCAATACAATGAGGCAGTTATGGCGGTGGCTTAAAGTAGATACAGCTGTGCACAGAGTGTTTTGTGCTTTGAGTCAGGAAGACCGCAGTTTGAATCTTGCCTAACATCCTTCTTAGCTGTGTGACCCTGAACAAGTCACTTAACCTTTTTCACCTTTGATATCGTTACCTGTTAAATAGAGATAATAACAGTAACTGCTTCCTGAGGTTGTGCAGCAGACTGCCGGCCCTGAGGTAACCAAGCTTCAGTGATTGTTATACTAGCTCCAGGTCGAGGACCAGCCCCCACGAGCTCGTCATCAGACGTCCTCCGTCTGACAAGTATTTGGGGCCACAGCAGCACATAAGGACCATCAAATAAGGCATGAAGAGTTAGTCGTCTAGTGCCCGCTGAATGAAATGATGAATTCTTGAAAGATGAAATAAGGCATTTGTGGCTCTGCTGTGGATGTTTTAAAAAGCCATCACTCTTACCCTAATTCACCAAATAAAGACTTGTGTACTATGTGTGACGCACTGACGAGGCCCCCCCACCCCTTTAATCAAATACTCCAATGGGATCTGTATAATGCTCAATAGTCTGGTGGT
>CM053601.1:12237724-12252046 GCA_028646575.1 Pseudocheirus occidentalis
GGGGAGTCCGATGAAACTTATGGAATCCTTCTCAAAATTCTGTTTTTAAATGCATGAAATAAAATACATAGGCTTACAATGACACCAATTATGATGAAAAACATTGATCAAAACATTAAAAAAACCCAAGACTATGGATATCAAGTTAAGAACCCTTGTGCTAGTTCATCTCTCCCTGCCCCCAAATTTTTTGTATAAATAAAAATTTAAGTTCCAGGTGCTAATTTTTCCAAGATCATGGGGGTAGTTGGTGGAAGAATCAGGATTAGAATTTATTGTCCCTGGCATCAAGTCCATGGTTTCTTCAAAGTGTATCATGAATTACCTCTTAAAAACAATTCTACTCAGTTAAATTATAGACATTTAATAAAATCTAATGTAACAACAGCTTCTATCATGAATTACTACTATAAAACAATGCTACCCAGTTAAATTTTAGATGTTTAGTAAAATCCAATATAACAATTTTTATCATGAATTTCTACTTAATAACAATTCTTGCTAGTTCACTGCTTAATACATTCCAAGGTAACAATAATTTCTAGACTGAGAACATTGGGTATCCTTTAATTATGCACATTTTTGTGCCTTTTGATTCATTACTTTTCCACTTATTTTCAGAAATATTGAACTGAGTGCCAAGCAATATTTGTAAGCCCAGAAGCTTTCTCCTTCTTTAAATGAAGCATTTCACTTATTTTAGTGTCTGCTAAAGTTGACCTTGACCTCATCAATACATTTCACTATTTTATTGGGAAAGAATAATTTTATATCTGCCTTTTGTAAATCAATGTGACTTTTCCTAAATCGTTGCCCTTTTAGTCCTTCCTTCAAGGCTCACATATGAAGAAAAGACAAAAAAGATATAATGTTCAGGACTTTGAACTTTGTCCTGATTGCTGAAGATGTTTCAATGCTTTGCAGAAAGAGAAAAGCAAGAGAGAGGTTTTTGTACAGACAGCTGCGCCTGCTGTGTCTGCCCTTTGGCCTTGATCCATTAGTCTCTGGTTGACTTTCTGTTCTTCATCTCAGCTCACTTAGTTGTTATTGAACCCATCTCACCCCTTATGTTTCCTTTATTGCATTACGACGGCCCATTCCCAGGGGTACATATACTTTGGGGTTCAGGAGGAACCAGGGGCTTCTTCATTCTCAATGACTGTGGGAGGTAGTGTGACATAATGGAAATATAATTGAATCTGTCATCACAGAAGCCAGTCCATCCACTGTGTTGCCTTGTGGAAATGACCCCAGATTCAGTTTTTTCATGGGTAAAAAGGGAGAGAGTAGATGAGTTAAGATGAATCTAAGGTCTAAGTTCCCGTCAACAGAGTGAGGACTAGGAAGATGGCAAAGGTCATTGCTCTTTTACTACTGGTGATTTGTGTCCAGTGACATCTCCCTGAGCCACTGGGAGAGCTCCATCAACAGTGTAAACTTGTACCCTTCTTGTACTTCATTGAGAATCTTTTGAATTCACCAAACCTATCAGAGTCCTCCAAGACTCAGGATGAAGTACAGATTCCTTTCTCAAAGTGCAGCCTGTATGTGTTCAACCTGATTCATCATATCCAGGTGCCAGTGTACACCCCTCCTCCCCCCTTGAGTGGGGAAAGAGGTAACTATAAGTAGGACAGCTATTTAAGCCTTGCCTGAGGACTCTCCATTCTTACAGAGGACCCCATACACATCCTGGCAAACTTGATGATGGAAATGCCCAGTTCTACTCTATTTCAAGGCTCTTAGGACTACTCTCAAACATCAAATGTGAAGAGAATCTAAATTCCAAATATGAAGGCCAGTTTCCCCTGGGGAAATGAGGAAGGGCAGAGAAAAGGAAGAGTTCAGTCAGAATATAAAGTGGTCAGCCAGACCATTCTAAAGTAAAGAAGGACAACTTTATATAAACTAAAACTGATTTAAAAAAAGATTTCAAATTGTTCTTTATGAATTTGAGTAAGACACGACAGCAGAGAAATTGTGTTTAAAGAGGCTTACCGGGAAATAAGTGACGAGAGCCAGGAGGCCCAAAGTCAGGTACAATAGTTTCATCTTTTATCTTCTTGGCCTTTCCTGTAATAAGTGACATGATTGCCTATGGTTAGTTCCAGTAATAAAGAGCAGGTTTTGGGTGAAGTGGTGTTGTCTTTGCAAAAGGAACAATCGATACAAAGGTTTGTCATGAAGGATGGTTCTTTGCGTGATGGCAAAGTGATATGAAAATGCAAGAGCTTTGAGTGCTTTCAGGGGGGCACGTGGCCCTTTAACTAAATGTCACTCTTGGGAGTACTCCATGGAGATTTGGTGGCAGAGCCTTTTCTATTCCATTAAAAAAAAATCAGAAATCTGAAAATTTGCCAAGAATAAAGTTGGAAAATAATATATTTTTCATATTTGTCTCATGTGTCTAGTATGTATAGAGGCAGCATAGCTTAGCAGGTAGAGAGGTGACCTTAACATCAGGCAGACTCAGGATTCAAGTCCTACCACTGCCACTTATTAGCTATATGGCCATGGGCAGATCTCTTGCCCTCTCTGTGCCCAGTAGCCTCTTAAGTCTGTAAGTTCCTGAGTTTCTGATGTCTGTCTGTGGAGATTTCCATACTAGGAGTTACTCCAATGTATGAAAAACCTGATGCAGAAGCATACAATCCAATATGGTGGAAGTATTGCTTTATGCATAGTATTAACCATTTAATTATCAAGTTGGGGTACATCTTTCAAGAATGGAGATTTGGGAACACAAAAATTCTTGTCACCCACAGGAGATAACTTCATTTTAAGGTGTCTTTACTAACTACTTTTTCTGTCTTCTGGAAGGAAGGATCTGTGCACCAGATCATTTCTGGGAGAGATCTGACCAAAGATTAAGGACATTTGCCTTCTTTATTTACTACTATCACTGCCTAGTTTAGGGCCTTTCATCCCTAACTCCTTCCCACATACTAGAGGACTTTACTAGACATATTAATATGCCCTAAAATGCCGTAATCTCTTCATCCCTCAATTTACCCACTTACTATAATCTCCTCCTTCACCCCACCTAAGCTACACACAGAACTAGACTCATGATCTTTTTATCACCCACAAACTCACTACTTCCATGTTTGTGAATTCTGAAATCCTTGATCTAATCTCAGTTGGTTCTCATTCCACCTTTCTCTCTGCCTTGCAGCCCCGCACCCTATTCTTCATCCTCACTGCAACATCCAATTTACTTACCCTCAGTTCTGACCCAGGCATCAGCCCTGCACTGACTACACTCTCTTTACTTCCTTATCTTATCTCCTTGGTAAATCCATTGAACCCTACACTGGTATCTTCTCTTGAATTCCATGAATCTTCTTGGTGCTCTTTTCTCAAATAGTTTCCATGACATTGCTCTATCTTAGCTCTCCTCCATATCATTTATATTTGCATCCAGGTCATAACTCAATAGCTATGGGTTTCCCACAAGGCACTATTTCACTAGATAATCTCATTAGTTTTCATGTACTCAGTTCCTTTTTTTTGTTCAGTTGTTTTGGTCTTTGTGATCCCATTTTTGGCTTTCTTGGCAGACACTGGAATGGTTTGCCTTTTCCTTCTCCAGCTCAGTTTACAGACAAGGAAACTAAGGCAAACAGGCCTAAGGGACTTGCCCAGGATGACACAATCAGTAAATATCTGAGAGTGGATTTGCAATCAGGTCTTCCTGACTCCAGGCTCTATCTACTAGCCACATAGCTGCTCCAGATTAAATTATTATCTTTATGCAAATGATTCTCAAATCTATCTGTTTATCTAGCCCTAACTACTCTTCTGACCTCCAATCTAGCATCTTCAACTGGATGTCCCATAGAACACTTCAACTAAATGTTCCAAAGTGAATTTACTTTTACCTCTCACAAAACCCTCCTTTGTTCTCAACTTTCTCTTACTGTTGAAGACTTCACCATCTTCCTGGTGTTCTCTTTGACTCCTCCCTCTCCTTCCTCTTCCACTACAGCATGTTGTTGTCAAGTCCTGTTGTTTCTTCACAACATCTCTTTCATACACCCCCTTCTCTCCTCTGACACTGCATCACCTTGATGCAGCCTTTATCACTTTACTCTTGGACTATTGCAAGAGCCTTTAAATTAATGTTTCTTCCTCAAATCTGTTCCTATTCTGCCTGTTCTCCCCTCAGCCATAAAACTGATCTCCTTAAAATTCAGATTTTACTAAATCATCTCCTAATTCAACTTCAGTGGCTTCCAGAATCAAATATAAAATTCTCTGTTTATTGTTCAAAGCCATTCACTCCCTCCTACCTTTCCAATTTTCTTGCCCCTTAATCACCCACATATATTGTATGATTGATCCAGTGACACTGACCTTTACCCCCTTTTAAATAGTGTTTTATTTTTCCACTTAGATTTAAAGACAATTTTTAATATTCATTTTAAATAAAATTGTGAGTTCTGAATTTTCTTTCTACTTCCTTCCTGCTCTCTTTCCTATGCCAGTACGCATATTGACATGTGTTATATATGTGAAATCATGTAAAACACATTTCTGTATTAGTCACCTTTGACACTGACCTTCTTGCTATCACTTGCTGAAGACCATCCAACTCTATGTATTTTCAGTAGCTTTCTTCTCATGCCTGGAATTCTCTCCTTTCTTGTGTTTGTTGCCTAATTTCCTTGGCTTCCATCAGGTTCTAGCTAAAATTCCATCTTCTGCAAGAACCCTTTCCCAGTCATCCTTAATTATAGTACCTTCCTCTGACATTATGTCCACTTTATCTTGTGTGCCTATATGTATATATACACCCATGTGCATTTACATAAATGCACACACATATATTTGTTTACAAACATATACATGTATATTTGGTTTGAACGTACTTGTTTCCATGTTGTCTCCCCCATTTGAGCTCCTTGAGGGCTGGGAACATCTTTTGTCTTTCTTTGTAGCCTTAGCACTTAGCACCTTTCTTGACACAAAGTAGGTGGTTAATAGGTTTTTGCACATTAACTGATAAGTATAGCTGCTTTTTCATGTTTGGATTTGGGTTTCTACAGTGACATATAACATGTACACAGAAATCAGAATTATGAGCATCAATGAAAATTCAACTACTCTTCAGGCAGTTAAATTTAGGAGAAATTCCTTTAGGTAACTGTAATGCCCTTTTCTGTTCAAGTGAGTGTCAGAAGACATTAAGTGATGCCCATAGAAAAGAATTCTCCACGTTGTACCTTAGAACAGGGAACACTTGTTCATTACAAATCCCCGAATGCCTTATTTCTTAGTACATTACAAATTTCTGCCATTCTCCACCTTTTCATCCAAAAAGCATAGTAAGCAAGGTGGAGCTGGAACAAAGACATCTATTTAAAAGCCCATGACAGTATAAAGGCACAGCATCTGAGCAGGTCAGTAGTCAGTAGTTTTAAGGTAAGAATTCCCAAATACTTACCCTGGTAGCAAAACCTTCCTCCAAAGTCTGGTCTGAGTGTTTGTCAGGGTAATTCCAGTCAACTTCTGTGTCTTGACATTCTGAGCATGAGAACTGACAGCCAAGATAGAAAATGATGGGAAGGACCCGCCTGAGAAGTTATGCTTCTTATAATATCCTATTTGACTGCTTCTGGAGATAGGAAAACAGTTTGATATAAGATAATGTCACTTCTGGGTTCTTCCTCAAACAAAGGAATGATAGTGGCAGTTTGCTAAGGTTGGCACTGATCCTTACATGCCAGTTTCTTCCTGAAGAAGACCTTGACTTGATTAGAAAGAATCTCCAATTATATATTCCCTAGTGTGCACTTTGGGAGGTGTGTTTACTATTTGGAGTTCCCACGTCACTAAGTATCACTAAGATAGCCTTTATTTTTGTAGTAGCTGAGTGGTCTTATTAATACATTGCATTAGGATGTCACTTACATATTGGGAAAACTTTACCCCATATTTATCATGTCTTAAAAAAATTTTAAAAATAATTCCATATATCTTTACACACTGACATATGTGTAAGACATTTCTACAGGACTAATTAACCTCATTCCTTTTTTAAAAAATTTCTACCAGAACAGTATAATCATCTTGAAGTTTCACAGTGATGCCTTTTTCATGTTGCTATTCCTTGTAGCACAAGCTAAAATAAAGCTTATTTTGCTTTCAAACAATAACCTTTGGGACTTAGGATAATCAGAATTAGAGTTGGAAGGAATTTTAGAAACCATCCAATTCTATCTCCCCAATGAGAAAACAGAGGGGAGATAAAGTAAAAACCCCCCAATAGTTCCACTTTTGCATTGCACTAACTATACCAATAGTAATATTTTCTGAGAAACTTAGGGAAATACTTGTATAGGATATGAAATCACCATTAAATCATGTTTCATATTGACTAACTTACATACACTTGGGGACTATGAACCTCTTGTCCTCGTTGGTCCCCACAACTTCCTGTCTTTGTTTCCCCATCCTTCTAGACTGACCTCAAGTCCTATCTCTTCTGTGTGTCTGGAACATCCACTTTAGCTCTTAGTAATATGAGGTCTACATGCCTTGCTGCTTTTGTGTGTCTTTCTGTTGTTCTCTAACTAGATTGCAAAGTCTTTGAGCATTGGGATGACGTCCTATGTTTCCCAAGTGTGGGAATACCAAGGCACTGTGACCATGACATCTGGTTTACTTTGCACATCTTGGGAATTTGTACCTATAACTGTGGAAATGCCTCTTGTAGATAGCCCAGTTTATGTCACCATATAAAGTTAGCGAATCACTTTCTATTTGCTTTAAGAATTTGAATGTTTCTTAATGGGGTCTCTCTCTCAGACAGGCACCTCAGTTAGGAAATAAAGATGACACTACACATTTTACTTAGTTCATCTTATGAGCTGGCAGTTAGTAGACTCGGATCCTGCTCCTGGAACTTGTAAACTTACTTGGCCTTGGAAAAACCTCTTCACCTCCAACACCTTAAGTTTTCTTACGTATAAACTATGTTAGGTAGGCTAGGTGGTCTCTAAGGTCCCTGGGAGCTCTTAAATTCAATGATTCCATTATCATCTTGTCTCTTGGTTTGGAGGGAATTTGAGGTTGTTAACCAGTGGAAGTAATCTTGATACCACTTTCCAGTTCTCTGTCATTTTTGACTCCTTCAAACATTGACTTTTAAAAAGTCATGGATGTTCGCTGGGTTGACTTCCCTTAGTTAGCATATGTTAATGGCTAAAAAAAACCCCCTGCAATTCTCCATTGCTTCCTGTGTATTTTTTGAAGTTCTTGACTTTGACTCAAGTCAACAAATATTTATTAAGTTCTTACTATCATGTTAAACCCAAACATCTGGGAATACAAAACCAAGATGAAATAAAGACATAGATCTTACAATCCAATGGAAAAAGACAATTCATAAAAGCTCAAACGTATGTGGGGTGGGAAAGTTTCCTATATTTTTAACTAAAAATACCTTTTTATATGAGTAGTTTTGGAATATACCAGCTTCACCTATCTGGTGAGCCTTCATTTATTACAAAGGAAAATGTTTAAGCATAACCACCTGACAAAGATCAGGACTAACTTGTATACAACTTTCTATGCTCTTAGTCACCTACTTCTCCAGGGAAAAGAAGGAGGCATGTTTTCTCATCTGTTCTCTCAGTCCAGGATTGGTGATCACAACTGCACAACATTGGGCTTCATTTTAGTATTCTTTTTACTCACATTATTGTAATAATTGTGTATATTTTCCAGCTTCTATTTAATTCATTCTATATCAACTAACAAAAGTCTTGTAATATTTCCCTGAATTCCTCATCTTCATTGTTTTATGGTACAATGATATCCCATTACACCTTTGAGTACTGGAAAGATGACCTATACTTCTTAAGTGTAGAAAGACCATCAGCCTGAGTACTATGAGACCTGGCTTACCCTACAACTAATTTGCTGCACAACCCCATGCATCTTGGGAATAGCATCAGACAATATCAAAGTATTTGCTGCCTATGGTTCAGTGTAAGCCAACACATAAAATAGTCACATTACTTTGCTTTTGACTTAAATCAAGAATATGCATGTTTCTTGACCAAATCTTTCTCTGGTGCCTCGTTTGTGAAATCAAGATAACAAACACGTTCAATGCAGAAGCTGAACAACTTCAGCATCTGCATTTTGCCACAAAAATGTTGCTACTGATATTTTGGTACGTACATTTTTTTGGCCCACTGAGGGTGTATGCCAACTATCACATACTTTTTGGCATAAAAAATGATGACCAATTCAGTAAGGTTTCTTGCATAAAACTAAATAGTTTTCCTGTTTATTTGGGCACGTTCATGGCTATACCACTTTAGTTGCTGCCCTAGTTTGTTCTGTTGTTTCCCAGCACAGCTAGGTGGCACTGCAGTGGATATAGTGCAGGGCCTGGAGTCAGGAAGGCTCATCTTCCTGAATTCAAATCTGGCCTCAGACACTTAACCCCAATTGCCCTCCAAAAAAAGAAAAGAAAAGAAAAGAAAAAAATACAATAGCATGGCAGAGACTGATCACAGAAAATTCTAAGTTTGCTTTCTCTAAACAAGTAGTATCTATAGTGGGAGCAGAGCAAGAAGAAAAACCCAATTATTTCTCGTCTTAGTGTCACAGGCTTAAACTCAGAAGGGACTTTTGACAACCCTATTGTGCCCCCTCATTATTTTAACTTTTCACACTATTTTGTATGTATTTATTCACTTTTGATTTATGCTATATATTTTTAGATGTGGTCTTTGTCCCCTTCATTGGAATGTGAGCTCATTATAATTAGGAATCATTATAGTTCTTTGTACTTGCAACCTCAGAGCCTAGCACAGTGCCTGGGGCACAGCAGGAACCTAATGAATACTTGTGGATTGGTTTTATAGATAAGGAGATGGAGGACCACAGAGATCTTCATTTGGACTTACTAAAAGTTACTCAGGTCAGAAGAGGCAGACCTAGCATTAGACCTTGCACTTCTTCCATTGCATCCCATTGTCCATTGCGCCCAATGACCATGACTTCATCAATAGAGGCAACTTACAAGTAGTGATAATGGTGACAGTAGTTACTTTTTTTTTTTTGCTTTTTGGAGGGCAGTTGGGGTTAAGTGACTTGCCCAAGGTCACAAGGCTAGTTTTTGTGTTCAGTGTCTGAGGCCGGATTTGAACTCAGGTCCTCCTGACTCCAGGGCCGGTGCTCTATTCACTGCGCCTCCTACCCGCCCCAGTAGTTACTTTTTAGAGTTCCCTGTATACCAACATGTAACAATGTGCAAAAGACTATGCATTTGACCTAATTTAAATGTCTGTAGATTGTGCATTTTTTAAGGGAGTGGGGAAGAGATGAGAGGGGGAGGAAGAAAAAGACCTGTGATTTCATTGGGAACTTTCAGCAAAGAAACCAGTTCTCCTAGTCCAGATGAGCTAATCAGCAGTTGTCTGGGCCACTGAGAGGGTTAAGTGACTTACTGAATGTCACATAACTACTCACTGTCAGGGGAAGGACTTGGAATTGGGCTTTGTAGACTCCACAGCCAGGACTCCTGCCTCTGCAACACCATGTTGCTCCTTAATTGCCTCCTTGTTAATAATATATAATGTTGGCATTCATAAAATCTCAATATGTGTCGCATGTGGACCATGGGAAGGTTAGACAAATAGTTTGTACCTGGAAGGACATGGCTCATTTATAATTTTCAGTCTTTCTCATTGAAGCTTGCCTCATAGTTGGTTGATACAGACATATCACAAAAGGAACTACAACTTTAATTTTTAAGGTTAAAGCTAGATATAGGTTACTTAGGTTTTAGAATTTTGTATGCTTTGGAATTAATTTTTTTCCATTGCGCTTATCATTAATTTCTTAGTCTGATCCAATGAAACCCAAACTACTGATTTTCAAGGTTAAAAATACAGGCCACTATTTATGTAAATTTTTCCTATTCCTTTGCCCAAACTCTCTGTGTCAAGGTCATTGCCAGACAAACCTATGCTAAATACAGAGGCAGAGCTCATTTTGACCTTTCTCCCAGGAACCCCATTTGCTTGAACTTTCAGAAGCAGAGGCAAGTCTTCATGAATGTCTTTCTGTCTCTCTTTAGTGGTGTAGAAAGGGTCAAGAATGGTGATGAGAAGGATGAGTTGGGGCTCTGGGTCCTGCATTTTCTTTGGACTGTCTTCAGTTGCCATTATTCTCACCTACCAGTTTCTGATGCCTTCTAGTACCTCAATGAAGGTTTCAGATGATGCTAATGAATGGATTTTCCTACTCTCTCTTGTAAAAATTTTTTTTCCCCACTCTCTCTTAAACTTATTTTTATTTATTGTGCTTTATTATCAAATGAAATAATATTTATAAAGTGCTTAGTGTAATCTGGTATATAAAAGGCACTTTAAAATGTTTATTCCCTTCTCCTTCCTTTCTTTGTTCGATGATAGTGACCCATTGATTCCAATCCATTCCCATTTTCTCTCTCCTACCTCTCCTTGTGACAGATAGCACATGCTTGTATAAAGACTGGTTCAGGACAGGGATGTCCTTAGAGGTCCATCCCAAAGGCCTTCCTTAAATCCTAGGTATAAATGGCTACTCAGAGTCATTCAAGATCCACTGGAATATTACCAAAAATATGGCACCCAAAGGGTTATTTTGAACACTGATGGAGTGTTTAGGGCAACTGAAACCATGATTCATTTCCTCAGAGCAATATCAGAAAAGGAGGAGATAGTGGGGAAAACATGTTGTATTTCAACAGTGATACAATTTATAAGAAAATATACATATATTGGAGATGAAGGGATCTTCCAGAGTGAGAAGACCACAGAAATAGAGGGAGCTTTGAGAGTTGGAAGGCAGTTGAGGAATGGTATCAAAGTCTGGAGAGTTTGGTTGGGCTGGGTAGGAAAAAATGGTTCAGTTATTGAAGGTTGCAATGAGGACCATGAGCAGGTTTAGGAGGGGTGAAGTAGAAGGAGATATGGGAATAGGGGATTATGTTAAGATTTTTGGTTTGTGGTGTTGGAACAACTATGAGTGATGATGAAATCAAGGATATGACCATCTTTGCATGTGTAATTGACTTGGGGTGAAGAGTTATAGGAATCAAATCTAGGGTATTTGAAGAGACATAAACATGTATTTTGAAGGATTCAAGAATAAGGACAGTAGTTGGAGTGAAAGGGAAGACTGTGAGCTGAAAAAGGGAGGAGATGTATGGGTTGATAGCGAATAGGTATGTTAGGATCAAGAGAATGTTTTTCAAGTATTAAAGGAAACTTGGGAATGGAGTGGTAGGAAATTAATCTACAGATATGGAGAGACTGAAGGTTAAAGAAAGGATAATGAGCACAGTCTGCTGGAGAGAAAAATATGGGAAGGGATGAATCAGGGGTACATATGAGGGATTAGCCTTAAAGAGGGGGGTAACTTTTTCTTTTTAATTTTTTCCAATTTATTTATTTTTAGTTTTCAACATTCACTTTTATGAGGTTTTGAGTTCTAAATTTTCCCCATCCTTTCTCTCCCCCTCCAGAAGAGAGTATTCAGTCTTATATGTTATACCTCCACAGTCATATTAAACATATTTTCACGTTAGTCATGTTGTGAAAGAAGAATCAGAACAAAAAAACCACAAGAAAGAAAAAAAAGAAAAATAGTATGTTTGATCTGCATCCAGACTTCATAGTTCTTTCTCTGGATGTAATAGCATTTTCCATCATGAGTCTTTTGGAATTGTCCTAGATCATTGCATTGCTGAGAGGAGCTAAGTCAATCAAAGTTGGTCATTGCACAATGTTGCTGTTGCTGTGCACTATATTCTCCTAGTTCTGCTCACTTCATTCAACATCAGTTCATGTAAGTCTTTCCAAGTTTTTCTGAAATCTTCCTGCTCATTATTTCTTATGGAACGATAGTATTCCACTACATTAATATACCACAACTTACTCAGCCATTCTCCAGTTGTTGGGTATCCCCTCACTTTCCAGTTCTTTGCCAACACAAAAAGAACTGCTATAAATGTTCTTGTACATGTGGGTCCTTTCCCCTTTTTTGGGTGGATACAGACCTAGTAGTGCTAGTGTTGGATCAAAGGGTAAGCACAGATTTATAGCCCTTTGAGCATAGTTCCAAATTGCTCTCCAGAATGTTTAGATCAGTCCACAACTCCAACAGAGTTTTAGTGTCCCAATTTTCCCACATCTTCTCTAACATTTATCATTTTCCTGTTTTGTCACGTTAGGCAATCTGACAGAGGTTATGTGGTACTTTGGAGTTGTTTTAATTTGCATTTCTCTAATTAATAGTTAATTAGAGTATTTTTTACATGACTGTAGATAGCTTTAATTTAATCTCAAAGGTGACTGTCCATATCCTTTGACCATTTACCAATTGTGGAATCACTTGTATTCTTATAGATTTGACTATTCTCTATATATTTTTGAAATGAGGTCTTTATCAGGGACACTGGCTGTAAAAAATGTTTCCCAGTTTTCTACTTTAAAAGGTAACTTTTTTCAGAGATTGGAGTGTAGGAGGTGATAATGGGGATGGGGGCTATCAAAGGAGTGTGAGTTGAAGAGGAGAAGAAAGAACTCACAGTTTGAGGTTCACTGTACAGGATGAATTGAAGTCCTCAACTGAGAGGGTCAGGGGAGAGGGTGGTGTAGGAGGTTTGAGGGACAAAGAAGAGAAGGAATAAAAGTCAATTAGATCTGAATAAAAAGATTGCCTTGATGAAATGAGGAGTTTAAATCACATCAATCTGTAATGGACATCAGTGGATTGTTACATTGATCAGAGTTCTAAATCTCTGAATTTTTCATTTTTATAACATTGATGTTATAATATGGAATAGTAAAAATATTTTTCCTATTTCCGTTCACTTTGCTCTACATTATTATTTCACACAGGTCTTCTGAAACCTTCTCTATATTTTTTTTACTGGGCAATAATATCCCCTTATTTTCAAATACAACAATCTAGTTATTCCCAAATGAACGGACACTCCTATAGCTCCCATTTCTTTGCCACTATATAAAAAAACTGTTATAAATATTTTTCTCCATGAAGATCCTTTTCCTTTTTTTGTCTCTTTGGGAGGCTTATATGTCCAAGAATGGTATTGCTGGTTTATAGATAATGAGTTTATTAAATTTTGTTATAATCTGAAATCGCTGTCGCAGAATGACTGGACCAATTTATGGTACTAACAATGGTTCATCAATGAGCCTGTTTCCCCTGAGCATCCCCATGGTTTGTTATTTTCCTTTTTTCCTGTTTGGCCTATCTGACTGACGTGAAATAGGACCTCAGTGTTGTCTTAATTTTTATTTGTATATTTATAAGTGATTTGGAATATTTTTCATATGAGTATCAACAGCTTGTTTTTCTTGCTTTCATAGCTTTTGACCATTTTTCAAATGGGGAGTGGCTTATTTAAATTTGAACCAGTTCCTTATTTGACTTGTAAATAAGACTTTTATCAGAGAAGTTTATGGCAAAGATTCTTCCTGGTTATCTATTTGCCTTCTAATTTTTTATTGCATTAGATTTGTTGGTTCAAAACCATGCATTTTACATTTTACATAGTTAAAATTCTCCATTTTATCTTCCATGATCTGCTCTATCTCTTGTTTAGTCATGAACTCTTCTCCATCCCTATATCTGACAGGGAATCTCTTCCTTGTTTCTCTTTTTGATGATGATGTGACCTTTTTTTAGGTCACCAATTCATTTAGAGCTTACTGTGGCATATGAATTTTTATCAAACAGAAGCTGGGGTCTTTGGGCTTATCAAATATTAGGTTTTTTACTATGTTTTCTTTTGTATGTTGTCCATCTAATCTCTTCTGCTGATCAACCCTCTATTTTTTCACCAGCACTGTTTACTGCTTAATTTGAGATCTGGTTTGATTTTCATGGAAATTAATAAGTAAATTGACTAAGGTAATATTTCCATTTTTATTACATTGGTTTAGTCTGCCATTAAACAATTAATATTTATCCAGTTATTTAGGACTATTTGTAGTTATAGTCATCTATTTCCTTTGTGTATCTTAAGAGGGAGACTTCCAAGTATTTTGTACTTTTCAAATAATATTAAATGGAATTTCTTTACTTCTTCCTGCTGCATTTTGCTGGTAATGCACTGAAACTCTCTCTCGATTGTGCCACCCAACTGCTCTTGGATCTCTGAGAGCCTTCTAGAACTAGACTAGAAAGACAGGAAGAAACTGAGTTGTAAAGAGCTTTGAATGACAAATAGGAGGTTGTATTTGAAACTAGAGGTGGTGAAGACTTGCATAGGTGTGTGTGTGTGTGTGT
>CM053601.1:12252146-12286194 GCA_028646575.1 Pseudocheirus occidentalis
GGGAGGTGAAAGTGAGAAGTTGAGGGTGCTACCTGACTATCTGAGAGGATGCTGGTCTCCTTCACAGTAATAAGGAAGTTAGGAAGAGGGGAGGGGTTTGGGGAAAGATAATGAGTTCAGTTTTGGGTATGTTGAGTTTAAGTCATCTATGGGTCATCCAGTTCAAATCTTGAGTGTTGGAGATGTGAGTCTAGAGGTCAGAAGAAAGGTTAGCTCTGGAAAAATAGATGTGACAATCATGAATAAAACATTTATCAAGGGCTCACTGTGGGGCTAAGTGCCAGGGATACAAATTGAAAGGGAAGACAGTCCCTGCTTTCAAGAAGTTCACATTCTAATGGGGGTGACAACAGATATGGAGAGTTTCAGCTCTGAATCAGATGGAAAATTCCCATGGTCTTTAGGGGGCAGCAGCAAAGCAGATATTAATGCTTCTTTTTCAATATCAGTTCCACTTTTATGATATCAGTTTCTGACATTGAATTAGATTACCAAACAGGATGATGTGGTTGGAGAAGAAAAGAGAGTCAGTCACAGAGACTTGGGGGTGACAACCATGATTAGTGGGTATGGCTTGAAAGATGACACAGAAGAGAAGACTGAGAAGATGTGGTTGGACAGGTAAGAGGAGAATTAGGAGAGAACAGTCTTACGAAAACCTAGAGAGAATTGAATATGAAGAACTACAGAGTCATTGACAGTGTCAATGGTCAAGAAGGGTGAGGACTGAGAGAAGGCCATTAGATTAGGTAATTAAGAGATCATTAGTAATTTTGGGAAGAGCATTCTCAGTTGAATGATGAGATCAGAAGCCAGACTGGAAAGAACATAGAAGAGACAGAGGAAAACAAGTACAGGAATGGATTAAGACAACTTTTTCAAGGAGTTTGAGAAGAGAAATATTAGATGTTAGTTAGTGGGGATGGACAGATCAGGTGAGTCTGCAGTGTCACTTGGTTGCCAAAAACCAAATACATTCTTGGGGTGTATTATGAGAATTGTACTTGCAAGTCACAAGGTTGTATATTAAACTCTTGATAATCTGCACAAAGGGGAAGATAGAGGGATGGAGATTTCAAAACAGTGGATAATCAAAATAGTTTCTTTTAAGTTTTGAAATATAGTTTTGCTTTTCTTTCAGTCTAGGTAGTTTTGGATGAGATGAAGTTGCTGAGGTTCTTAGGCCTTAGATAAACGTTCATCAAGTACCTTGTATGTGCAGAGGGTAAAATGAGATATTTTAAAGTCCTTCAAAAACCTTATTGTTGTTGCATTTTTCAGTTGTGTCCAACCCTTTGTGACTCTGTTTGGGGTTTTCTTGGCAAAGATACTGGAGTAGTTTGCCATTTCCTTCTCCAGTTCACTTTACAGATGAGAAAACTGAGGTAAACAGGGTCAAGTGACTTGTCCAAAGTCACACAGCTAAGTGTTTAAGGCCAGATTTGAACTTAGGAAGATTAGACTTCATAACTCCAGGTCCAGCACTCTCTCTGTTACTGTTCCACCTAGCTGCCCCTTAAAGCATTATGTAAATGCTATTATTAGCTAACAGTATTGTGCTGTGTGCTATGCAAAATTCAGAGATAAAGACATAACCCCTGCCTCTTGGAACTCACAATCTAATAGATGACTTGATTGTACTAAATGTTGTATTTAATTTAACTTAGGGTGTTAACTTTTTCATGCAAGAATGAAAATGTCCATATTATGTGTTTAATTTTAAAGGAATTCTGAAAAGAAACAGAAATGTCTTATTCCTCATATTTATTTTCCTTTTGCCTGCTCTTCTTTGGACTTTTCTATCATGTCCCAGGAAACTCTTCATTTTTATGCAAGACCAGGTAGAAGGAACCAACTCCCTCTCAGAGGATAGTAGTGGATGATGTCATAGCTTCAGGTCTTACAGTAGAGGCAAAGATACCATCGATTCTATCAGTTTTGGTAGAATCAGGTACCTGGAGTCCCTCTGATTGGAGGACAGAACAGAGCTCCTCTCAACATCTCTATTTAAGGAGGGCACCCAAGCCAACCATCTCTTCATTTCCCATGAGGTTATACTCTTTTGTATTTCTCCATCATGACCCTGCACTGGGTACATTAACTCCCCCATCTACCTCCAACCCCCACCTTTTAAGTTTCCTTTTGTGTGTTGCTTCCCCTAGTAGAGTGCAAGTTCCTTGGGGGCAGATACCATCTTCTCATTCCACTGGTATCCTTCATTGCTGAGACAGGTAGCATTGATAGTCTCACCATTGCAAAGTGATGCTCATTTTTAGGAAGCTGTCAAACCAAATGTGATCTTGGCATGAATTGTTTAGAGCATGATGACAGTCTGGTGAGTTAAAATGCTATGAACGATGTCCAGTGGAAGAACTCAGAACCCAGTGGCACATATTTGTGTATTCCATCACAGTTCTACCATTTTATCCTTTGACTTTCATTTCAGTTAATTCAACTTGTGACACTTTAGATTTACCCAAATGATAAAATAGGAAACAGTGTTGTTCTTCCCATAGCATTCATTTAAATAACAATTATGATTTTATTTTTTAAAGTCAATCTGTCAAATACCATTTAAGGAACTTATTTATGATTAAAGCCAGATGCCGAACATTTTAAATAAATCCAGTAAATGTGCATTGGTTACTTAATTTACACAATCTCTCAGAGGATTATATAAGCATTTAATGGAAGGCTGTGTACTAACCTTCTGCTTTAAAATAGCTTCAATAAGGCTATTTTTGCAGGAACCCAGTGGCAATGGTTACCCTTTATTTTTATTTGTGTTGTTTACCCTTTGAAGGTATCAGCTGGCTTCCTTTGATGGACAATTACCATGTCAGACACAGTTGTTTTTTTTGCAATCTGATCTTGTGACTTGGAATTCTAGCTGTAATATACTCCTCAGGTAGAGTCCCTTTCAACAACAAAACCAGCAACAATGAAAAATTCTCTCTTATATTTACATATATGTATATGAATGTTATATTACCAGCATGACAGCTGAGACAATCTTTAAAGACATTTATTAGCTAACTCATCATTAATTTTAAAATAACTCACTAGTTGTAGTCATATTGATTTTCTGTATTAATTTAGACAGCAATAGAGTTTATTGTGTTTATTTCTTAACCAAGACTCCTCTGACTACTTTATGACAGTTATTCTAGTCACCAGGAAAGTCAGTTTATCTGTTAGAAAGAATGGTAGCTGTCAAGATTCTAGTATTGGGAGAGATATTGGTCATTGAAAGTAACCCATATTGAATCTAGGGTGGAGAAAAGCTTGTGTCAAGTATGACTATGGTAATTGTGGTGATTGGGTGGGACACAGGAGTGGCAGAAAGAACCAAGTCCATCCCAGGGTATAGTAGGGGATGATGTCATAGCATCAGGTCTCGTAGCAGAGGCAAAGATGCCATTGATTCTACCAGTTTTGGTAGAATCACAATTCACAGCATTAACTTTAACATTATATATTAACTTCAATTTAATTGGAATCAGGTGTAATGAAATTGGTTGTGATGACAGTTTAAGCAGTGCTTGTGTTCCCAGGGAATGTAGTTTCATCTGATGTGACTATTTGCTAAATGGTGATGGGTTTCCTAAATAGTGGCTGTTTCACCAAAGATGGGGGTTTCATCAGATTGACCATTCACTCAAGGATAGCCATTTTATCAGGTGCTTGTGTCAAGATCAGTGGGCATTTTATCAGGAGTGGTTATTGCATCTACGGTGGCTACTTCATCAGATGTGGTTACGTCAACAAAGGTGATAGCAGCATCATATGTAGGGGTGGTGGGTGAGATGTCAGCCCAAGGAGAGGCATCAAGGGTGACAGCAGCAGAAGATGTAGGGGCAAAAGGAATTGTTGGAGGGGATGGAGAATCAGTGACTCTGGGTGTGGTAGGGGCAGTTGTGACAGAAGATGTACTAGCAGATGTGCTAGTGGCCATAGATGTGGTTGAGCTGTAGACATGGTGCTCCCAGGTGCTGTCCTTGTGGAAGGGGCTATGGTAGGTACAGAAGACTTCTTAGTTGCAGAAGTGGCAGCACTAAAGCAACAGAGATGGTTCCAGTAGGAGTAGGGTTAGTGGAAACAGCTGTGGTGGTTGAGGTGGCAGAAGTGGTAGTGACTGCTTATGTGGTAGGACTACATGTGGGAACAGCAGATGGGTGTTGTATGAGGGTCATTTGTTAATGGTAGCAAATTTGGGGCCTGCTATTGGTGTGGTCAAGGAAGCAGAGGTGGGTGAGAGCAGTCATTGCAGAGGCAGATGCAGTGGTGATAGGTGATGGAACAGAGAAGACAGACTTGTCAATGACTATAGGTGTAGAAGGGGGAGAGGCGGTTACTGAAAAGACTGTGCTAGAAGAGGCAGCTGGGGGTAATGGCACCAGTGATGGTGGCAGCAGCAGGGTTTGTAGCAGCAGAAGCAGATTTAGCAGGGGCAGATATGGCGGCAAATGCTGTGTTTGAGCAACAGATGCAGGTGATGAAGCAGATGCCTTGGTGGCACCAGATGTGGTGATGAGGAAAGTAGTGGTGGTGGCATAAATTTAATAGTGGCAGCAGATGTGATGATGGGGCAGCAGGTGTGGCACAGAGGTCCCAGAACCTGAGAAGCAGGAGAGGAGGGGCTAGAAGCAGCAAAGGTGCTGCCAGTGGTAGCCATGGAAGCAAGTAATAGGTATAGAGGTAGATTCAGAAGATGTATTTCTAGCAGGTGCTAGGATAGACATGGGGGGGGGATCCTTAAGAGTGATTGTGGTTTATTGTTGATCTTTCATAGCCAAAGAGAACCAGTGACATCACAAGGGTAATGTCTTGATTTGCTCTTGAATTCGATTTATATGAGGCAGAGCAGAGTGAAGTCATCAGCTTTATTATTCTCCTTTATACTTTATGACAGTTATTCTAGTCACCAGAAAAGTTAGTTTATCTATTCGAAAGAATGATAGTTGTAAAGATTCTAGTATTGGGAGAGATATTGGTCATAGAATGGAACCCATATTGAATCTTCAGTGGAGAGGAGCTTATGTCATATGTGACTGCGGTAATGGTGGTGATTGTGGCATTAGAGATCAGCGGCAAGACAAAAGTCAAATGTTAGTAGAGAAGGAGACATCTGTCACAGTGGAAGTATCATGGGCAACATTGTTTTTAGGTGTGACCATCATCAAATATAGCTGTATCAGGTTCAAAAGAGTCAGAAATGGTCTCTTCTTTGACTCATCCTGTTTCTGCTAGAGGACCTACTCTAGAACCTTTCTCACTACTTATGTTCCTTTTGTTGTTCAATGTTGACCCATTGGCAGGAATGTGTGGAACTCAGAGAGAGCCACAGGCTTCATTCTCTGTGGCTGGGGGAGGTGGTACAGTGAAATGGGAACGTAATTGAATCTTTCATTACAGAGCCCAGCTCTACTCCTTCTACCTGTGTGATCTTGTGGAAGCTATTGGACTCAATTTCAAAAAAATGAAGAGGAAAAATCTTCTGATCCTTTGGCAATAGAGATAGACAAGAAAAATCAAGATGGCGGCCACTGCTTTTTTTAATTTCTGGTGATGAATGTTATTTGACATTTCCCTGAGCTACTGTGATAACTAAGTTTGAGAGCCAAAATTTACATAACCTTCACTGAAGATTTTCTGAACCCCCCCCAAACCTATCAGAGATCCCTCCCAGACTCACTTAGGATGAAACAAAGATTCCTTTTCCTTCATGCTATTTTTATGTATTGGATCCCTTGTACCCAAGTCCCAATGTGCATCCCTTGAATGGAGTGGAGTGAGTGAACATGTCTGGGAAAGTATCCATAACTACTGAGGCCTTCTCTAAGGATTATTCAGTTAAATGGAGAAGCCCATATATTGCTCTTGAAAGTGGTAGAATTGAAATGTCCTGTCTTAATATATCAAATATTAGTACCTCCAATATCAAATGTGAAGAAAACTCTCACCCCTTAAATGAAGGCTGGCTGCCCTTGGTCAAATGAGGAAGGGCAGAGAATAGGAAGAGACTGAACTGGATGAAAACAGTCAGACTGTTCTGATCTCAAGAAAAACAGCTTCACAGAAACAAAAACTTTTTAAAGATCGGAAATCATTCTTTGTGAATCTGAGTAAGACACAACAGCAGAATGATTGTGTAAGACTTACTTATCAGGAAGTAAGAGATGAGAGCCTGGAGGCCCAAGGTCAGGTACAATGGTTCCATCCTTTAGCTTGCTGGTCTTCCCTGTTACAAACTCCATAATTTACTGCTATTAGATGTAGTGATAAATAGTGTTTTTTGAATGAAGTTGCATTTTCTTTGCAAAAGGCATATTTTACAAAGGGGTTTAGCATGTAGGATGGCTCTCTGAATGCTGGCCCTGTGAACTGCTGCAGAGAAGGAAGCATTTTGAATGTATCTGGGGAGGCTTCTGCCCCTTTAGATAAATACCATGCAGCAGTCTTGGGAGCACTTGCTGTTGATTTGGTATTGGGGCCTTTACTATCCCATGTTGGATTGGTTTTTAAAATTGGAAATTGGAAAATTTACCAAGAAGAAAGTATGCAAACTGAGGGAAAAAGAAAAACCCAACACAAAAACCCACAGCATAGCAGTCTTGGGGACTGTATTTAGCTTTTATTCTAATAGTATTTTTTTTTAGAAATTTAAGGAAATACTTGGAGACAGAATATGGAATCATCATTAAATTGTTTCATGTTGACCAACTTATACCCACTGGATTATGTGTTATCCAAATAGGACCTGATGGCTGAACATACTTGTCTCTATGTGCTTCCAGAATGAACTTCGCTTCTTCCTCTTCCATGAATCTGGAGCACACACTTGTGAGATGCTGTATATAAAGCACTTTGAGAATGTTATTTAATTCCAGTTATCACTATTTTTATCTTTAAGACGCCTTAGACTTCTCTTTGGGTTTGGAAAAAATTTGGGGCTGCTCACCAACGGCAGTGATTATACTTTTGCTCTTTCTATGTCTTCACAGCAAATGTCACTGTTAAGGCTATTTGCTGTTAATTGGTTAAAAGGATTGTCTTTTTAACATTCATGGGCACACCCTGAGGATCTGGCTTTCTTTAACTAGTAGATGTTCATGGACTCACAAATCTATAAGTCTCTGTTTCTTCTGTGTTTTGTAGCCGGCCAGCAATGGACTCTTGTCAGTTTCCCATTGGGTTTAGTTAGATCCAGGACAGACTAGCACAGCACAGATCAACCCTGAGAATCCTTTTATAGAAAGTGTGGTTGTGCTTTCCTGAAAAGAAATTATGGATCTATAGGCTAAGCAGAACTGGAAAGACCCACTAATTTGACTGGGTTATTGAATCATACATAGATTTGGAGTAAGAAGCTATGCAGTACAACCTTTTAGTCTTACAGATGGGGAGATTGAGCACCACAGAGATCACAAATAATAATGCTTGTGTAGTGCTTTAAGGCTCGCAAGACATTTACAAATGTTATCTCATTTTATCCTACAGCTCTAGGAGGTAGGTGATAACGTTATCTTTTTTTTTTTTATCGGAGGTGGACATTAAGGCAGACAGAGGCTAAGTGATTTGTCTAGGATTACATGGCTAGTAAGTTTAGGAGGCTGGATTTGAGTCTTTATGATTCCAGGTCCAGTCCTTCATCCACTGGGCCATTTAGCTTCCTATCTGTCTTTCTTTCTGTCTGTCCGTCCATCCATCTGTCTTTCTGTCTATCTATCTATCTATCTATCTATCTATCTATCTATCTATCTATCTATCTATCTATCTATCTATCCGTCATCTATCTATCCATCCATCTATCTATCTATCTATCTGTCTATCTGTAAAGTGACAAAGCAGGAGAATGAATTGACTGGAGGCACAGTAAGACTCAGGTTATACTTCCCTAGACATAACTTCCTGGTGGCCTCTAGCCATATCAATATGGTGACCTAGTCACCTAAGGGCAAAAATCAGTGACCTACCCAGCATCAGGACCCTTCAGATTTGATAGATTCCTCCAAATCATATGATTTACTACACCCTGTCTTTAGACTTTTCCAAGATCATGTATGTCATTGGTGCAGAACTGGGTTTTGAACCCAGGCTCTGTGATCCCAAATCCAGTGCACTGTCCACTGCATCACACTGACTATTATGCTCAATGCCTGTAATTTCTTAGATGGCAGAAACTTGGAAGACATGATGATGTTAAAAATTCTTTCAACTTCTATAAATGAATGTACATTGAACCTAGTTGAAATAAATATCTAACCTGCCAATTTTTTTATTTGTGTAGGAGGGGGAAGGGGGGGAAAGTATAGAGGACCAGACTGGTCATTCTTTAGCATAGGGAATTGTCAATATGTAAATTTCCTCTCCTGATGCGCTTCAATAAATGAGCATCAGTTTTAAATATCTGAATTTTCTGGGGGCACTCTAGAGGTTAGGTGATTTTTCCAGGATCAAATAGCCAGTATATGTCAGAGGCAAGACTTGAATGCAGATCTTCATGACTCTTAGGGGTGGGTGGCTCATCAGGTCATACTATCTCTCCTTTAATGAATAATTATTAAGTCATTAAGACCTTAGTTTCTGGCTTCTGACACTTTCTAGCTGGGTGACCCTGGGCAAGTCACTTAACCCTGTTTGCCTCAATTTCCTCCTCTGTCAAATGATTTGGAGAAGGAAATGGCAAACTAGTCCAGTGTTTTTGCCAAGAAGCCCCTACATGGGGTCATGAAGAGTTGAGAGGCAGCTGGGTGGAGCAGTGGATAAAGTGCTAGCTTAGAATCAAGAATACTCATCTTCTTGACTTCAAATCCAGCCTCAGACACTTACTAGCTATGTGAGGCTGAGCAAGTCACTGAGCACTATTTGCCTGAGTTTTCTCTTCTGTCAAATGAGCTGGACAAGGAAGAAAACTCCCATTGGGATCATGAAGAGCAGGACACCACTGAAATGACTCAATGACAAAGTCCTTATTATTTAATTAGCTAAAGTTCAATGAAATAATTATAGGTTATGATGTAGGAACAGAATAAGATATTTTCTATTGGGAAAACAACACGGCGCATGACCACGGAGTCCCAGAAGTTTAGCAGGAGTAGGGAGTTTGTTGTTGTCTGTGTTGTGTTCAGCTATTTTTCGATTGTGTCTGACTCTTGGTGACCCCACTGGAGATTTTCTTGGCAAAGACCCTTGAGTGGTTCACCATCTCCTTTTCCAGCCCATTTTACTAGAGATCGTGTATTCCAGCCATTTTACAGATGAGGATATTAAGGCCCAAGTTGGGGAATAATTTGATCAAACCACAGAGCTTCTTAGTGGCAGAAGCAGGAGCAGAGCCCAGGCCTCCTGAATTCTCTTTGGATGCTCATCCCATTTTCCTTCTGTGCTTCCTCTTGCTATCTCCTTGTTAGAGAAGTGTCAGCTGATTGATAATATAGCATGATGATTGCAAATATCTACGTCCTCTTTCAGGGTTTGCAAAGTGCTTTACATACATTAACCCATTTGAGCCCCATAACAACCCCATGATCGAGGTTCTGTTATTATTCCTATTTTATAAATGAAACAGGCTCCCAGAGATCAGGTGGTTTATTAAGTGCTCATCTTCAGCACTTAGCACAATGCCCAGCACACAGCAGGTGCTTTGTGTTGTTGTGATTTGTCCTTTGGTTTTGAAGAGGACCATGACATCACAGTGATGGCTTGCTCATGATTTGGATTGAAGTGAGGCAAAATTGCACAGGGTTGTCAGCCCCTTTCTCTTATCCCGAGTCATAGAAGTCCAATGTCAGGACAAAAGTCAGGACAACTACTGATGGCCCAGGATACAGTAGGTGACCTTGGTGCCTTGACACTTGGTCAAGTTCTAAGCATTCCACAGTGCCTGCTTAAGCCGTCTTCCTGACTGTTGGAACAAATTGCTCTCACCTGCCCATTTAGTTGGGGGAAGTGTTCTTGTGCTTGGGATAGACACCACTCTAACTCATTGGCAGGTTTGTGGCCTGCCAGTTACCCTCAACCTGGTTTAGCCTGTATACCAAGATGGTTTTACTGGGGTGTGGCTGCTATTCTTGTTAGTTTCTTGGAGCCACAGATGAAAAGTGAATGAATCAGGTGGATACCAAGGTGGATGAGAAGCCCTGAAAAGGGCTTGTGTCCATAAAAAAAGTCATCACATCAGAGGTGCTAGTCCTCTCAACACCTCACACACCCCAGGCATTTGATACCTACTTATTGACTGACTGGCTGATATAGTCAGTTGGTATCAGAGGCTATACTTGGACTCCCATTCTCCTAACTTCCAAGGCCATCCCTCTGGTACTATACCCCTAGTTTTCTCTCTGTTAATTGTTCCTAGCAATGTCAGGACAGTGGAAATATCAACGTTGGCATTGGCTCATGGGAAGGTTAGCGGAACAGCTTATACCTGGCAGGACATGGCTCATTGGGTATTTTCAGTCTCTCTCACTGAAACTTGCCTCAGAGTTGCTTAATGCTGATAATGCTCTCATGTCACGGGAGAAGTGGTAGCTTCAATTTTCCAAGAATACAGGTAGATAGAAGTTACTTGGGTATTAGAATTCTATATACTTGGGAATTAGTAATTTCCAATTATGCCAGTCATTTATTTATTGTTATGGTTCAGTCTTTGCCTACTGATTTTTGGCACTAAACATCCAGTCTACCATTTGTATAAACATTTCTCCTCATATTCTGTGTTGAGATAATTACCAGATCAGAATAGCTCATGGACAACACACACTGGTAGTTCTCTGAAGCTTTCCTTCTAGGACTCATTTGATAGTCAAATCATGCCTATTTCCTAGGCATTGGTAAAAACAAAATTGAAACACTTTCTTCTCTAAAAAAGTTTGCAGTGATGCACATATATAGATGTAACCCTAGGGTCACCCTTGTCCAGACACATTAGAGTAGAAAACATTGACATGCTTATCCATGGATAAACATAGGCATGCAGAGTTTCCCAAGTCTCTTTGATTTTGTACTTGAATGCATTGACAAATGGAGAAGAAATAAATGTTATTTTTCTGAACTATATGCTAACAGATAACAAATAAAATAGATGCAAATTTATAAAAGTATAAAGTACCCAGATTAACAGAACATGAAACTGATAATCCATACAATCTATTACCACAAAAAGAAATTGATCAAACTATAAGTGATCTCCCAAAGGAAAACACAAAACTTTGGACCAGCTGGATTTATAAGCACATTCTATCATACAACCAAAGAACAATTGATTCCAATACTGCAAAGTTGTTTGCAAAAGCAGGAATTCTACCAATTTTTTTCTGGGATGCAACTCTGTTCCCCATACTTAAACCTGTGGGAAAATAGGCACCCTGGTGCAGTGTTTGTGAGTCTGTGAATCTATCTAGCTATTGTAGAGAACAATTGAAATTGTGTCCCTGAAGTCAGCAAGTTGTATATATCCTCTGATAGAGCAATGCCAGTACTAGGCCTGTACTCCTAAGAGATGGAATGAAAAAGAAAAGGATTCACCCCTACAATGGAGAAGACAATGGGTGCATAAATTGGCCCACCCAAGATAAGTAGGTAGGCATGCAGAGAGGAGGACATAGCTGGCTAGCTAGCCTGTTCGTTAAACACTTCTCAGTAGCAAGTACTGTGCCAAGTGCTAAGAAATGCAAATACAAAAAAAGACTGTCATTCTAACCTTCAAGGATCTTACATTTGAATTGGGGAAAACAAAGTATAAAACTGATCTCAAGTACAACTATGCTATTTTATGTCTCCACTGAAAAACTCTCCTTTCAAGATGAAAACATAATAGATTCATACCACTGGATTTATTGAATGTGAATGAAAATATTTTACCTCCAGATGGATTTTATACAATAACTAAGAACCAAGAATGGAATCAAAAGCCTCTCATGAGTGACAGCATGAAAATGAAGAAGTATGACAAGTGCGGACTCAGGTGAATTTTTTTTCTGTGCAAAGGGTAGGATTAATGGTGGCAATGTAGGATGAGGTCATAAATTATAGAAGGAATATCCTTAAGGCACTCACGTTTAGTGATCAGGCTACATTTTGCAACTGTAATCTATTTCAAAATAACCTCTCCTTTAGAAGTTATACAAATTGTTATTTTCTATTTAAGAGAGTAAATGAAGACAGAATGTTGAGAAAAATGTTTTATGTTTAAAAAGTCAGTTGAGAAATATCTAGCTGAAGAGCTTCTCTGGCTGGATCTGGGGAGGAGATTATGTTTTATCTGTGATTTATTTGGAGTCCATGAAGAAGAGAGAAAAGGTTAGCAAGAAAACTTCTTGATTCTCAGACCTTTTAAAACTCATTCTATAAAGAATGTTTTGAAGAAAATTCTAGGAAGAGTTTAAGAGAAGTTTCGAGACTCTTTCTTAGGATTGTTTAGGGGAAGAAAAAATATAGTCCTGTGGAGACATATGAAGATACTTAGTAGACTTTAATCATTATCTGGAGAGAAACGATTTGGTGGAATTTTCAGACAAATGGAATCCAATGCTGTTATATTGACGAGGAGGAGACTTGGGCTGTAATATTGGTTATAGTCCCCAGTATTTTAATAGTTACACACATCTTTATGTTTACTTTTGCTTTTGTTTGTTAAGAAATTGTATATATTCAGTAATTTAGTTGACAAAGTTGATAGAGCCCTGGGCCTGGAGTCATGCGTAACTGAGTTCAAAATCAGACCCAGATCCTTCTTAGCTGTGTGACCCTGGACGAATCACGTCATCCTGTTTGCCTCAGTTTCCTCATCTACCAAAGGAGCTGGAGAAGGAAATGGTGAACCCCTCCAGAATCTCTGTCAAGAAAGCTCCAAATGGGGTCATGAAGAGTTGTGCATGGCTGGAACAACCGAACAGTGACAACAATTTGGCAATTTAAATATTCATTTAATTTTAGATGAATGAAAGTAATCAGTATTGGGAAAGAAGTTTATTTCATTGAATAATTCATATTTAGTGAATTAAAATAGGAACTCAAAACAATTAATTATTGAGAAAGAGACCACAAATTTCTAAATGACCAATGAAAATGTTAACCACATTCCCAAGTCTCCATAGAGCTTCAGAGTGCTATAGTTAAAATTCAGCAACTACTTAACAGGTGAGCTGTGGTTTTATACAAACGATTGTATTCAGATCAATAGATCTTGTAACACTGTGATGTGTGTCATTTCTTAAGTGTTACACAAAGAAACCACCATAAATATTTTTATGATACTTCACTGAAAGCTTTAAAATATTAACATCTACCAAATAATTAGCAGGATGTGATTGGGGAACTAGAACTCTCCATCACAAGCAAGCTATCCATCTGACACAGATGGACAGGCAACCAATGGCCATACTGTAAATAAAGACCTTAAAATATTCTTTAGAACTCAGTGCATAAACTGTACTGGAACATGATCACAGTCTGAACTGTTGTCCACATTCATATCACATATCACTCATGTAGAAAAAAATTAGGACAACATTTTTCTAGATGCTGTCATATATATATATATCTATGTATGTGATCTCCACATTCCAAATTTTATCATCTAAGCTCTCAAAATGTAGAGATCTGGCAGAGGAGATAAAAAAGTCTTGGTGTCTGCACTGAGGATGACTTCAGTGAAGCTACCCAGGGTGGGTGTGAAGAGTGGGCTCAGGTCATTTCTTCTCACCCCTTTAGTGGTTGATGCCTCTTTTTTTTTGCAGCAGATGGAACCGTTGGTTGACCAGGCAAAACAGTGCTCCTTAGGAGCTGGGTCCTTGTATGGGGCAGGGCCCTGGGCCAGCAGTGGAGGGAGAGGGTCAGTGCTTGTACTCCTCAGTCTCTAACATAGTCACAATCCTTTGGCAAAAGGCACTAACCCTGGGGAGACTCGGGCAAGGATTATTTTCTGTGTGCTCTTCCCATTTAGCAGCAAAAATCTCCTGTCAGTCAATCAGTCAATTGATAACTTTGACTAAGGGCCTACTATGTGCCAGACACTGTGCTGAGGGCCTCCTATGTGCCGGGCACTGTGCTAAGCACTGGGAATGCCAAAAGAGGCAGTCTTGGTCTTCAAGGAGCTCTTAGCCCAGTGGGGGAGATGTCATTTTTTTAGAGGTGCCATCTTGTATTGCTCAACTCACAATAGGTTATTCTGGACAAAGAATGATCATTTGACCATGTGTCATCTGTTCAGGAACAATTGAGTCACTGCCCTTAGAACTTGAAAGCCCAGATGCCAGAAGGGAATTTAATTTGGCCAAACCTTAGTGCTGGACAAAGGATCTATCCAGGCTGAATTTTATGGACAGAGACCTCCGGGGTAATGGGCCTTGAAGGGTCAATAGGGTTTAAAAAGAGAGAATACAAGACAGCCTACTTAAGACCTTTTGCTACTCCTGGCTGTTCTTAGCCCTGTTTAAATGGAATTCACTTCCAGGTTACTCAATAACCTGAGTTAATAAGGGGGGCTATCACAAGAGGCATGTGAATTCTTTAAAATCTGAAGAGCCCAATATACCTTTAGCTTTCCTTCTTAATTGTGGGGAAGTGAGTGTCCATAGCTTATTACAGACTATGCCTGGAATCTTCTGGGTTATCCCCACTCAGTGTATTCCCTGAAACTTGACTTATCGGGCTGGATCTTGAACTTTGAACTTTGATCTTGAACTTGAGCCTGAGTTTTGTGCCTGTTTTCCCACATATGGATTTCAGTATGATGTAGTAGGGCTTCAGCCACTGTGGTGTCACCTGGATCAGTCAGTCTTATGCAGTCAGTGTAGTGGTATGCATCAGTGAACTCAGGAATGGAGATAGCCCTGGGGAACGATGGGGAAAGCACACTGGACTCCTTCCTAGGTGAAAGCAGACTGCTTTTGATTAATGTTGACCACAGATACAGAAAAAAAGTTTCTATCTGTCTGATTTCTTCATTAGCCATACTGCATCGTCATAAGGAGAGCTGGTGTAAAGAATTCTAACAGCTTACTTCATCTCTACATCAGTAGAGAAGAAAGATCTTTTAGTCCCCTAGGATCTTGGATTTTTTGATGTTAACTTTGCCAGTTGTTTGGGTCACTCCAAAGTTTTCTATCTAACTTTATCCATAGTCACCTGGAAAAAAGTGTGATGGAAACATGAATAAGTAGACTTACTCTTCTTAATTAGCAATAAAACTTTGTTAATGAAGGGTGTTCAATCATTAATTTATATCATCTGTTAGATAATACAAACATTAAACCTGCTAGGAAAAAACCCCTAATCTGATTTCTCAGGGCTTTCCAGAAAACATGTGTTCTAGAAAGTTGGTACTCAATGATAAGATTCTCTTTCTACTCAAGCAGAGACTGAATGTGTCCCTTCCAGTTAGTTGCCTAGCAGTCTCGCTCATGATCCAAGATCAGGCTGATGCCCGAAGTTCTCTGGCACTGGGGTTTCTAATAGTCCTAAATATGCTCTTTAGGTTGTTACACTCAAGTTGCTATCAGTTATTGATTATGATGGTGGTAATGAAAGTTTATGATAAAAGGAGTCATAAATCATTTAGCATTTCACAAAAGTAGGTTAGCATCCCTAACATAGAATGGATATTTGACAAGGATACAGTAACACTTAGCTCAAGCGGATCTGGTAATATTTATATAAGAAGGAGTTGTTTTTATGTCCTTAGATGGAAAGGAAGCTATATTATTAAGATGAGAAGTTATTGGGAAACAATGCAGGGAGGCACAGTTCGAGCCTTTCTCCTCTCTTCCAATTAAATCCCAACTTTGTCACCTTTAAAAGTCTTTTTATGTTCTAAAAATTCATCATTTCTCTGATTCTCTCATTTCTTCATTTGGAGGAAGTTTGGGGCTGCTCAGCAATGGGAATTTTTTGATCCCTACAAACACAACGTTTTTAATATTCATGGTATTTCTTCAGCTTGACTTAAGGAGGAGTGGACTTTCTTAGACAGCAGATGTTACTGGTGCTAAACTCAGCTGACTGGATCTGTCTTTGTCCCCATTATCAGAGCAATGAATTGCTCGAGAAAACCCAAGATGGTGTCATGAAGGTCAGATTAAAACTGAAAAAATGACTGAACAATCGAAGCTAAGAGTTATGTGAGGCACAGATTGATTAAGTGACCTGTCCAGGGTCATGTAGCCAGATGTGTCAAAGGCAGGATTTGAACTCAGGTCTTTCTAACTATGCAGCTGGCTCACTTTCTCCAATGCCATGCTGCCTCTCCCTTAATTAGTGACTATCAAGTCATGATTTGAAGTTCAAATGCAAATGTTAGAAATGAATATGCGGGAGTAGGAAGTGGGCAACTATGTGAAACTCAGCTTAGGGTCACAATACTTTATATGCACCAAGGCACTTAGAGATGATCTAATCAAACCATTTTACAGATGAGAAAGCCCCTGCATCATGGACCTTAAAAGGTGATGAATTGTGAGTACAAAACATTACATGTAATATTATTTTTTAAATGTAAGAATATTCTCCATTTTAAATGTAAGAATTAAGAATTCTGTAGGATGGATTTGATTTTAAAGGTGTTTCATAAAAATATTTAAATATCTCCCATATTTACACATACAATGAAAATGTGCTATCGATATTCACTAAATGCAGGCATATCAAAGCATAGTTGTTCAGAGTAAAGAAACATTTCCCCATGACCTGCATGTTCTCTGCTGCTAAGGTGGATGGGCTTCCAGTTGGAGATTTATTCTCATCTCAGGGGGTTCTTTAACAAGTTATATTTGGGATATAAATTGTGTAGAACTTGAATGGTGTATGTTTTGGGAAAGAAATTCATTGAAGGAACTGAGAAGCCACATTGCATGTTTGTGTGTTTATTCATAATTCTACTGTTTAACACTGTGACTTTAATCTGTGTCAACCTATGAACATTGATATGAGAGTCATTCAAATAACAATTATGATAAAAGAATTTTTAAAGTCAATTTACTTACAGTTAGAAATACCTTGATTGTGTAAAGCTGGCTAATTGTTACTGTTGAAATAAATGTGCACTCGTTACATAATTCACATAATCCCCTAGAGCATTATTTGATTGCTTAATAGAAAGTTCTCCCTCAAAAGACCAGGATAAAATGTTTCTAAGGCCAATGATCTTGGGAAATAGTAGAGAAATTCTCTGCTCTTGCAAACTACTGTGATTACTCCTTATTTTTGGTTCACATGCCCTTGTTTCTTGCTCTGCCCATCTGGAAAACATTCTTGTAGTTGTCTCTGAAAGTTTCACTCTGATCTTCTTTGTGAGCCATGATCATGTACCATTGGTCTTTTAATGATCCAGTCTCATAAAGCAGAATACTGGATGTGTTATATCCCTCAGGCAGAGGCCTTTTTGCCATCAAACACGAAATTATCTCCTATTTTGCACACATTTCTAAGAACATAACTATTTGTAAGATGATGATGATCAAAACCATTAGTTAATGAACACATCGCTAATAGTTAAATAAAAAACCGTTACTAATAACATGCGGTATTGACTTTTCTCCATGAATTCAGGCCTCAGTAGGGTTGGCTTTGCCTGTCTCCTCAGTGGACTCACTCTATGACTGTTTTATGCTTCTTGGTCTCCGTATCTTAATGCAGAGGGCATTGTGACATTGACTTGGAGAGCAACAGGGCTTTTTTGTTTTGTTTCTTTCGGTTGGGGGGAATAGGTGGGGACTGGGAGAGTAACTGTTGAGAATTCAGAGAGAGATGGTTGCTTAGTTACACCTTGGCCATATACTATTTGAGTGACCCAAGGTGTTGTGATGAATGTGGGTAGGTGCAGGGTGTCTCATTCTTAGATCATCTTCTGGAAGACTAGAATGGTCTTGGTGGATTGTGAGAACCATGTAGTGGTGGCAGTTAACTAGGGCAGCTCTGAAGTGTTCTTGTAAGTGTCCACTAGTGATCGCACAGGAAGTGCGGAGGAATCACAGGATTGGCAATGTCCTTTCTTTTTCTTTAATTAGCTGTTTTCTTCCAGAATCTAGAAAACCTTTAAACCATACTGTGTAATTAATTCCAAAGGATGTTAAGATTGGAAATGAAAGTTATTGAATCTGGACAAGAAAGTTAGTACATTAGGAGATAAAGGAATTGCACGGGTTCTAGAGCCGGACAGAATACTGATCTTGGAATTCGTAGTGTTTAGATCTTCTTGATGAGGCGTAATATGAGAATCAATGTAATAACAAATGGCCCAGTAGAACAGTTCTATTTTAGATACATGATGGCGGGAATATCATGTCAGCTATGGTTGTGGTGCAGGAGTGGCAAATGGCCCAGTAGAACAGTTCTATTTTAGATACATGATGGCAGGAATATCATGTCAGCTATGGTTGTGGTGCAGGAGTGGCCAATGGCACAGAGCCACGCCTCAAATATAGTCTAGGTGCATAATATAATATTGTCATTTCTGGTAGTTGTGGCAAAGAAGTAATCAATTCCACGTGATATACTAGACCCATGATCTTAACTTCAGTAACTATTAACCAAGTTAATATTAAGTAAGTTAACTAGTAAGTATTAACCTCAGTAATTTCACAAGCATTGGATGCAATCAAATCAATCATGATGACACTTTATCCAACACTGGTTGTTTCACTGATACTTGTTTCATCAGTCTCAGCAGTTTCATCACGTATGGCCTTTTCCTCAGTGGTGATCAAAAGGTTATTTCAACAATTGTGGGTTGTCAGATGTAGTGGCAGTAAACAGACTTGGAGAGCAACAGGGCTTTTTTGTTTTGTTTCTTTTGGTTGGGGGGAATAGATGGGGACTGGGAGAGTAACTGTAGAGAATTCAGAGAGAGAGAGAGAGATTCAGCAGGGGGAGTGGAATCAAGCCACATAGAGAAAGGTTGAGGATGAGCCAGAAGAGGCAGTGGCAAAATATTTTGTTGAGGAAGCTGGAGAACTAATGGCTATAAGTTTGGCAGGGTCAGGGTTGGGGACAATGGGTAGAATGTTTAAAGGAATTGGGTTGAGGAAGATGAGATCACAGGGCCAATTTCTTTGATAGGGATTATAGAAAAAGTAGCTTCGGTTTGCATTGTGCTGACAGGTATGGTGGAAATAGATATGGTACTGACCTCATCAGAGTTTGTTAAATCAGGGACGATAACTGATTGGGTACCTGAAGTTATTACTGTAGAGTCACTGGACGTGGATATGGTGGTAGCAGTGTCATCAAAGAAATTTCTAGCGTTAGAGCCAAGAGACGTACTAGCGTATCTGGTACCAGCAAGAGTGCTCCTAGTGGCAGCAGGCGTGGAAGGATCAGATATGACTCCTGTAGCAGGTATAGTGTTAAGGGTATCAGTGGAGATAGAAACTTCAGGAATGAAAGGGGTAGATGTGATTAGAGAAAATATGTCTTTAGATGTTGGAAGAGAAGAAGTAGATGCCCTTAAGGCATCAGGGATGTTGGTTATGGGTCTGGTTGGGCTAGACGTGGGTATAAAATATGTGGTGTTTCCAGTTGTAGCAGAGGAAGCAGATGTGCCAGCAACAGCAGTGGTTATAGCAGTCATAATGGCAGAAGATGGGGTTCTAGCAGATTCATTAGTGACAAAGACTGGCAAAGTGGAAGCAGGGGCATTTGTGACAGTTGTGGGGGCATCAGAAGTCATGCTGACTGAAGAAGTACTTGCAAAGATACTAGAAGTATTAGGTTGTATGGTAACGGTCGATTTGCTGGTAGTAAGTTTCTTGTCAGCCTCGCTGGATTTTTTGACAATACCAGTGTCAGATTTGTTTTTTATTTTAGAAGTTGCTGGATTTCCTCTTGGATGATGTGAATTAGGTTGATTATGAGCATGTGGATTTGGATCATAATGATGAGAGGTATGGCTCGAATCCATAGATGAATTTTCACCAGAATCATTTAAGTCCAGTTGAAGCTGCTGAGAGATTTGAGGGGGATGAAAATGGATGGAACTGTGTATTCCTGGCACACGTTTCTGCGGGTGATGTCTATGTTGGCCAGGTACTTTAAGTTTGAGTTTTTTTTGCTGATGTGTTGGTTGACCAGTTCTTCCTTTCACTGGCTTCTTTGGGTGATGTTTGTGTTTGTGGGTTTTTCCTTTTGTCCATATCTGTGGGTCACCTTTGTGTCGGTCAGAACTTCCTTGTACAAGGATTTGTGGATGTGATTTTCCTTGGCCAAGTCTTTTCTGAACAGATATGTTTGAATGAAACTTTAGTTGGCTAGGTCTTTCTTGATGGATTACATTTTTCTGATGTTTGAGTTGATTAACTTTTGATGATGCAGAAGTCTGGGACTGTTTTTTGTGTTGCCCTAGTTTTCTTGGTGGAGGTTTCTGAGAATGAAGTTTTTGTTGGCCTGGTTTACTTTGTGAAGATTTTTGTGGAGTCTGTTTTGCTTGACTAGGTCTTTGTTTAAATGTCTTTTTCTGAGTTTTTCGTTGTAACATAATTTTGAGGAGATTTTGTTGTTTACTTACTCTTTTATGTGCAGGTATCTGTGGACGAGATTTATGCTGACAAATTTTGCCTTTTCCCAGAAACTTTGGTTGTGGTTTTCTCTGACTCAGGTTTTGCTGACTGGCTGCATCCAGCTGGAGTGTGGACTGACCAAATTGATGGGTTTTGGCAGAGTAAGATTTTTTTTGAGCTGATAATCTTGAATTATAAGGGGACCAACAAGACCTTTGTGGAACATTATGTTCAAGTGTAGCTTGGACTCCTTTTCGTTGAATAGCCACATTTGAATGCAATTTTGATGACTCATGTATTGTTTGAATTTGGGTAAATTTTCCTTCACTTTCTTTCTGACGTGGATCTATAGGAGATTTGGGTGAATCATGTCTTTTTGAAAAAATTTTATCTGAAAAAGATTTTGCCATTCTTTTTCTCTGTCGAGCATATATGTTTTGTTGTGATTGCCTTTGACCACGTGGGTGAAGAATCACAGCGGAATGATAACATGATTTGGATGGCCTAAGTTTCTGTTGACCTGCTGAATTTAGATAAATAACAGTCTGAGAAGATGTGCTGGTAGATGAAGCTTGATGTGAAGATGCTTTGGGTCTAGTTTTTGCACTAGCTTGTCTTTCTTGTGTCTTAATTGCCTGTAGAAGCAAAGAATTAGATAATATGTAATTAAGCATGCATATAAAATCAGCATTAAAATTAGATGGCCAACTCTCTGGGGCAAAATTTTTTTACATAACAATACAATAAAACAGACTAATATTTTTAGCCTTAAATAAGGAAATGTTATCTCCTGATCTAGGACACTCTCAGTACTGTTGCTCTACAGGAGATATATAAACTCTGCTTTATTTGCCTATCAGCACTTGCTCACTAATTAAGTTCAAGGGTTTGAATTTGGAGATCTTTTAAATGATTTTGTTCTTATTTTCAGTCTCTTCTATCCAAACTATCTTCCACCAAGCTGCCATAATAATATTCCTAAAGTCACATGTCTGTCCACATTACTGCCCTGCTAAAGAACCTTTAGAGATGTCCTGTTACATTGAGAATAAAGTACAAAATAAGCTTGAAATGTAAAACCTTTCACATTCTGATGGTAGAATCTTTTTTTAGACATTTAACATGACTTCTATTGACACTCTGTTCCAGTCAAATTGGCCTATTTAGTATTTCATGAACTTGGCAGTGTATCTCTTATTTCTATGCTTTCGTAAAAAGCCTAGGATACGTTCCCTCCCTTTCTCAAAGGTTCCACTGGGTACCTTCTCTTATGGGAAGGATTTCCTGATCCTCCCCATTTTGGTGACTTCTTCTTCTTCCTTAGATTATCTTGTACTTGTCTGTTTACAAGTAGCAGGGATATTTTTGATTATTTTAATCCCTAAACTCTAGCCTTCTGCCTTGCACAGAGTAGGAGATGAATCAATGCTTGTTGAATTAAATTGGATTGAAGATTGCCTCATCTGCTGGCCACAGTGGGTGAGACCATGGATCTCCACAGGGTTGCTTTCAGTTTCCAAATAGTGCTGGGACCTCCTTGGGGTGTTACCAAACAGCCCAGGTTTTAGAGTTCATCCTAAAGAAGTTACTTTCTCTCCCAGAAAATACCTTTAAGCCTAGTTGTTGCTGCCAAGTCATGGTGTGTGGTTTAGTTTAGAAGGCCCAGCACATTGCAAGTGGAGGCATTCTGGGGACAGAATGGCAAAGAAACCTTTAAAATGAAGCCCTGTGATGTCATGTTCTCTATCCCAGGTGACCCCAGACAGGCTTAGGTGAATGACTTAGCAAGTGAGTGAGTTTTTTTTTTTGGAAGGGATGCTGTCAGTTTTGCCACCAGAACAATACTTGTTTAATAGGACTACAGGGTAATATATCTAATTTCCCAAAGGACCCTAGAGGCCAGATAGTCTAGCGTTTTTTTTTTCCATTTTTTAAGAGGGGGTAAAGTAGTGCAATTGGGGTTAAATGACTTGCCCAAGGTTCAGCGGCTTGTTTTGTGTTAAGTGTCTGAGGTTGGATTTGAACTCAGGTCCTCCTGTCACCAGGGCTGGTGCTCTATTCACTGCACCACCTGCCACCCCATTTTCATTTTAATTTGAGGAAACTGTATCCTAGGGAACTCACTTGCACAAAATCACCCTGAAGGGTGAGCATTAGATGGAGGATGACGGTAAATCAAGAATCAGGGCAATGTTTCATTAAGTGAAGCTGTTTCTCACAATCTTTGGCATATGCACCCCTCTCACCACCTCCTCAACCAGTTTAAATTCTACTCGTCTTTGAAGTCCCAGCTTCCACTTTTTTTCATGAAGTCTTTCTCAATAATCCCACCAGCACCAATCTGTTCCCTTTTGGGTCTCCTCTGTCACTTAGTATCTTTACCATTCATTATGACCACTGAGACTAGAACTAAGCTTGTGTAGAATTTCATGGCAGCTCTCTGCTTTGCTCCTCCACTATCTCACATTGAACTGACCAGGACTCTTCCAGTTCCCGTATAGCTTAGGAGACAAGATATAGAGCATGTAGGAGGAGCTGGATGTTTGTATACCTCAGTTTCCCTAAAGCTTCAGTCTTCTATTGCAAATGTTTGTATTTCTAATGCTTATTTTGTGCTGTTATCCAGTTCCTTCATGGCCTCTGTTCATTCAGCTTCACCAGTAAAGGTATAGACTTGGACACTATTCCTCGCTCCTAGGTCTTTCCTCACCCTTGAGACTGTGCCATGAGACCCTTCAGCAATTTTGGGACTTGCACACCACATTCTGGCTCAAGCATCCTCTACTTGGACCTGAAATGTGGCAAGTCTGCTTGTAAAATCAACTGGAGTTGGTCTAATTGTCTCTGTGAATAAAGAATCTCAGAAACAATGTGCATTTTTACCTCTCTTTAATTAATAGTGATGCTTGATGGTATAGTTTATGGTCGAAGTGAGATGATTATTACAAAAAAACTGTTAGAACACAAGGTGAATATAAATTTTAATGCTTAGTGATTGGTAGGGCACACTCCCTTTCCTACTAGTTTTGGGGTGAGTCTTTTGGTGTAGAGGTTGAAGAAATATAATCATAACTGATCCTCTACATGCTAGGACTCCCTGTGATTGTGATGATGATTGATTTTCTGTTTGATTGACATCAGACTGGCTGCTTGTAAGGGAGCATTGCGGGTAATCCACGAAAAACTTCCCTGGGTCAGTACTGGCTTTGTGAACTTTGGTACCCAGAGTGAGAATAAAGAAAAAAAGCAACAGAGGGCATGTTCTGGATGAAAAAGTGGTCTGAACTTTTATGACCCAAATCTAGAACGAACAGTAGGGTAGTGTGGCCTCATTATCCTGACTGTTGGAGATGTGGCATCAGAGAACCAGGGTTCAGACAGTATGTTCTGTCTGACTACTGGACAGGATGTGGTCAAAAGATCAGTCTCTTAACTGGAGAGCTGTGAATAGTTTATTATGAAAATGTGAAATAAACTTGTGGCCCTAATAAAAAAATGACACAAAAAGTAAGGCAATGGATCCCAGAAGCTATACTACCGGGACAGACAGATGAACAAGAGTGTTATCCAACATAGGAGAGGAAATGAAATATCTTGGTCAGTGTGACTGTCATCACCAAAGTTATGCTATTTTTGGGGGGTAAGGAAAGATCTTTGGTGAAATCTCATGGTTTCCTTAGCCAAGGGGAATTGGCAGGGACTGCAAGTTGCCTACTGACCACCATATTGGTCAGCTCTAAGGTACTAAGGACACCTCAGCCCTTACACATACTCCACAGAACCATAGAATCAAAGAGTTGGAAGAGACTTCAGATGGCATGGGGTCCTGGGCTTCTTAACCTTTTGGGGGGATGTTTTGGGGGGGGATTGTTATGAACTCCTTTGACAGACTAGGAAAACCTACGGACCTCTTAGAATGGTTTTAAAATGCACAAAATAAGATGCATAGGATTACAAACGAAACCAGTCATATGAAAAGAATTAAATACACACAGACACACAGATACACAGACACACAGACCCACCCCCATCGAAAACCAGTTCACAGACACAAGTTTAAGAACCTCTGATCTTTTTTAGTGTGTATGTGACAAAAAGTGTTCCCCCAGTTTCTGTTTAAAGACTCAGTGAGGTAGTCTACTTCCTGAAATAGTTCTACATTTGGACAGCTCCCATAGGTAGGTTTTTTCTCCTTTATACTGAAGAATTACGTTATCCTTGTTCCATGGCTAAGACTAAGAAAAACAAATTTAACCCCATCTTCCACATAATTGCCTCTGAACACTAAAAGTTTCCTCTCTTACCACCCCTTATATTCTCTTCTTCAAGTTAAATGTCCCTTCTTTCAACTGATCCTGATGAAGACTGTCTCTAGGCCTTTGACTGTGCTATGGGTGAGCTGTGGCCTTTCCTTGTCTTAGAGAGTGCATGGTTCCCAACAGAATAAAAAGAATAACTAAAATCCAAAATTGGTGTAGTGTCCTTTGGCAAAAGGGTTGGCATAGCCCTGAGATGCATCCCCGTGGGTCAGGATGGAATCTCCAGCATATTCTGACTCAAGGACTAAAGAGACGGTTGCTCTATATTGGAGCACAGATGCTCTCCTTCTCATCCTAAAAGAGAGGGGGAGGGAAGACATCTCTAAAGAAAGGGGATGGGAGCATGCTTGCTGAAAGAAGCACATTGGGATCTCCAGGAACATTGTGAGGGGAAGGTTAGTGGCCAAGTTCACAGCTATGAGGGCATGGCAAGGGAGACGGGGGACCCATGGCAGCCTTCACTGCTAAGCAGCTTTAACCATAACACTGGGGGAGTGAAGAGAGGAGGGTGTTTTCATTTAGTGAGTGTAAACTGGACAGTGGTGCAGAAGGGAGCCAGGGAAGCTATGAGACTGAAATGAGGAGGGAGATAATTCTAGATATGGAGAATGGCCAATGTACCAAAGGTGAGGGAGAGTATCAAGGGGAAGAGAGTGACTAACAGTGTCAAAGGCTGCAGAGAGGTCAAGAAAGGTGAGGAATGAGAAAAGGCCACTAGATGTGTCACTGGTAACTTTGGAGAGAGCAGTCTCAGTTGAATTATGAGGTCAGGGGCAGGATCCAGAGATTTAGGAAGAACATGAGAGGAAAGGAAGTGAAAGCACAAGTTATAAACAGCTTTATGAGGTACAAGCAGAGGGTGGTAGCTCTCAGGATGGTAGGATCCAGAGAAGGTTTTTTTTCCTTTAAGGATCAGGGAGACGTGTGTAGGCAGCAGAGAATTGACCAACAGAGAGGGAGAGATTGAAGACTGATGTCATAATGCAGATGACAGCATCATCTAGAGAAAATAGGATAGGATCAAGGGTATATGTAGAGGGGTTTTCCTTGGCAAGAAGAAGGGCCACTTTTCTTGTGGAACGAGGGATAAAGAAGATCATGGAAGAAGACATCTTAGTGATGTAAGGCCTGAGAATCATCTGAGTATGATGGCAGTTGGAGCCAGTCTTCTCACACTTCACACCCCTCTGCCATGCACTCTGCCACTTGGCGATGCTTCCCTCCTTGCTGCTTCAGGAGGGCTGATGAGGAAGAAGAGGTAAATGGGCCCGTTTTCCCCAGTAAAGTATGAGGCAATCATCTCATCTCATCTGCGAGGGTAGTGATGGAGAGGTACTATGGGAGGACTGAGGAAGGACCAATGGGTTTGAAAAGGGTGCTGCGGTGAGTGGGACAGGGAATTTTTTGAGGGGGTGTGATGGAGAAAAAAAGAATTGCTTTCCTGGAGTTAGGGCACAGATTTCCTTCTCTAATATAAATCTGTAGTGGACTCAGTCAGGATTCTTTCTTTCTTTTCATTATTTTCTCTGTCATACAGCAAAGGCAGTGGATGATGGGAATAATCCAAGGCAGGAGCCTGGCAAGGCATGATTAATGGTAAGACAACAGTAAAGTGTAGAAGATAATGCAGAGCTGAAATGGCTCACTAAGGGGTCAAAATAGGAAAGCCAGGAGAGTGTGACCAGTGCTGAGAAAGAACCGAAGTAAAGGAAGAGTTCAGTTCTTGTTGTTCTTGTTCAGTTGTGTTCAGCTCTCTGTGACCCCATTTGGGGTTTTCCTGGCAGAGATACTGGAGTCATTTATCATTTCCTTCTTCAGCTCATTTTACAGATGAGGCAAACAGGGTTAAGTGACTTACCCAGGGTCACACAGCTAGGAAGTGTCTGATTTGAACTGAGGTCCTCCTGACTCCAAGGCCAAGGCTCTATACACTGATCTACCTAGTAATTTAGCCTTTGCAAAAGTAATCTATTATCATCACCCTGATGACCCTCAGGAGCAATCTTAGAACATTTCCTAGTCTTCCTTTTGCTCCTTCCATAGGAAAAAGAAATTGTAGGTCTGACCATGTCACCCCCTCCGCCCTCCTAGAGATTTCCCTATTTCTTCCAGTATCAAATCTCACATTCCTTGGCCCTTCCTACCTTTCTAACCCTCTTATACCTTATTCCCCTCTGTACTCTCTACAATCTAGTTTGCAGCCTCTCACACATGCTCTGTCCCCTCACCTCACAATCTAAGTTTCCCAGGTTTCCTTCAACACTTAGCTCCTCCTCAATACTCCTCATTTACCACAACTTCCATCTACGCTGTCTTTATGGGGCATGTACCTAATTATATTATGTAGTTTTTATATAACTTAAGTAAATAAGTTATTTGCATAATTCATTTAGTCATTTATATGTTGTGTTTCCATTAGAACATATGTTCTATGAAGGCCTTCCATTGTTATCTCCAGTACTTAGCACAGCCTGACACATAGTGAGTAGGTCCTTAATAAATGTTTGTTGACTGACTCTTGTATGACCTCACCTGTGAAATATTATACCATTAGTGCCTCCCTATCCCTTCTCTAAACCTTTTAAAGACTGCTTTCCCAAAATTCCAAACTGTCCAACTCCTCTTTTCTATTACAAAGAAGTATGAGGAGGATGTTACTTACTCCACTGTTTCCTGTTATTTTCATGCCAGCAGACATAGAACCATGAAGTAGGTCCAGTAAACCCATGTCCTTTCTTGCTTCTTTCACCTTTTATAGAATGAAATTATCATTAAAGAAACTCATACGTTAATTAGCTGTTCTACTTTTGACAGAAAGACAATTCCATTTGCATGGTTTAGTGGAAGGAATGTTGGGTTTGGAATGAGAGAGTCTACAATTGAAACCTGAATTAAAATCATATTACCTCTGAGACCTTGGGCAAGTTCCTTATTCTTTTTGGAACACAGTTCTCTCATCTGTAAAATGGGCAGGTTGATTTAGATGACCTCTGAGATCCTTTTAGAATCTGAATCTGGAAAAATGAGGTTCCCAATACTACAATATCATGTCTGGGTGACAGTTTATGGTGTGTCTCCCAAGTTCCCCATTCATTTCTCCATGTTTCTGGATGGCCTATACAATGCCACCACAAGGCATTATTGCTCTTTCTCACTCCCATAATTCTGACCATCTTACCTGTTTGGACAGTGGCAGTTTCATGTTGCATTTGATTCCCAAAGCCTAGAGTGACCATGTATAAGTTCAGGGATGGAGCGCTACACATTGAATATTGTAAAGAAGGCTGTATAGGTATAAATGAAGGTGCAGAAATGTCAATATAGGTATTCTTCTGATCACTTATTCACTCAATATGTATTCCTTAAGCACTTACTATATCCTTAATGATCCCTATGGTGTTATGCACAAGGTAGGTGAAGAAAGACCAAAGCATTCTCTGCCTCCCAAGAGCTCACATTCTAGCAGGGCACAGATGCCTCGAAATAATAGGCACATACAAGATATACACCTTTCACAAGTGAAAAGTAACCTTAGAAAGGAAGACATGATCATCTTGGGAAACTAGTAAAGGTCTGCAGAAGGTGGGATATGCGGTAAGGCTTGAAAGATGGCAGGGAAACTAATAGGAGGTGAGGGTGGAAAACATTCCAAACATGGTGGACAGGCAATTCAAAGACAGAGAGAATGTGTATGTTGAAGCATGTCTGAAGAGCAAGTAGAGTTGTAGAGCAAATGAAGGGAAGGAGTGTATAAAAAGATTAGGAAGGCAGGAAGGGGTCAGATTGTGAAGAACTTATAATATTAAAGGACTTTCTATTTGATTCTGGAGGTAATAGTGAACCACTGAATTTTAATGAGTAAAGGGCTAGTACTTTGCACTCTAGGAAAATCACTTTGTCGGCTGAGCGGAGCGTGGATTGGAGTGAGAAGAGGCTTGAAGAAGGGAGACCAGTTAGAAGGATGTTACAGTAATCTGGACAAAGATGTTTAGGGCCTGAATTGTGCAGTATTAGTGTGTGAGGGAGAGAAGAGGACACATACAAGAGATGCCGTCAAGGGAGACAAAAAGACGTGAGGCAATGGATTGGATTTCATGGAGTGAGTGCAAGTGAGGAATTGAGGATGACACCAGTTTTGAGCTTGTGACTGGAAGGATTATGGTACCTTTGATAGAAATATTGATATTCACAAGAGGGGAGAGTTTGAGGGAAAAGACAGTAAGTTCTGTTTTGTACATATATCACTTAAGATGACAGTGGAACTTCCAATTAAAATACCTGAAAGGTAGTTGGTGACCAGAGCTTAGGAGAGACATAGAGATCAGGGACTTACCCAACTGTTACATGAGCCCGAGGAGTCAATGAGATCACCAATTGAAATAGTATAGAATGAAAAGAGAAGAGGACCAAGGACAGAACCTTGAGAAACCCCCAAGGTTAGTAGACATGGCATGGCTGAAGATCCAGAAAAAGAGGCTGAGGAGTGGTTGAGCAGGTGGGGGGAGGAGGAGCAGGAGTGAGCCATATCATAGACATCTGGAGCAGAGAATGTAACCAGGAGAGAAGGGATGGGCTGCAAAAAAAGTCAAGAAGGAGGAGGAGGGAGAAAAGAACATTCGATTTTACTATTGAAAAATTACTGATGACTTGGAAGAAGTTTCAGTGGAATGATGGTGGAGGAAGCCAGATTCAGAAGATTTAGAAATGATTAAGTAGAGAGGAAGTGTAGGCACACAATGCAGATGGCTATTTCCCAGTTTAACAGAGCAGGCACCTAGAAGGCATCATGGATAGGGTGTCAGATTTAGAATCAGGAAAACCTGAGTTCAATTTGGGTGTCTATGTAGTCCAGTGGATAGAGTGCTGAGCTAGAGTCAGGAAGATCTGAGTTCAGAACTGACCACAGACACTTACTAACTGTGTGATCCTGGGCAAGTCACTTAACACTCTTTGCCTCAGTTTCCCCATCAATAAAATGGACTGGAGAAGGAAATGGCAAACCACTCTGCCAAGAAAACACTGAAAATGGGGTAATGAAGAGTCAGACATGACTGAGTAAAGCTGAACAACAGAACTATTACACAAACTGCTTTCTATCCTCCACCTTATGTTCACCACCATATGGTTTTCTGAAGTTATCTCCTCTGGGAAGAAGCACCAACTTGTCACTATGCCAATGCTGATTTTTTCCCACCCTTTTCTTCTTGTCTCTTGCCCCTCAACACTCTGGCATTACTCCTATCCATCACCTTCCCACTAAAATTATTGAAAGATTCATTTCTTCATACTTTCCTCTTTATATTCCCTTTCTCTCTGCCTTCACTTTTGAAATGTCTAATTTTCTTTAAAGCCCAATTTAAATACCACCCCTCCTCTTTGGTAATGAATCACCTTCCCTATAGACCTCATTTAACATAGTTTTACAACTTACCAGTTTTAAAATATTCTTTTTTTTGCCAAATTATATTTTTATTGGTTCCTAATTTCATCATAATTTCAGAGATATATTCCCACAGGAAAAATAAATTTAACACTAAGATCTCATGACTATTATTTCTTAAGCCATGAACTCACATCTACTTTAAGGAATATACTACCCTGGTAGATAAACTATAGTTGGGTGACCTTCCTTAATCAGAAAACACGAGGGTTAGACCAGAGCAGGGGTGGGGAACCTGCAACCTCAAGGCACATGTGACTTTCTAGATCCTCAAGTATAGCCCTTTGACTGAATCCTCTTAATAAAAGGATTTGTTCTATAAAACTTTAACTCAGTCAAAAGGCTGCACCCAAGGACCTAGAAGGCCACATGTGGTCTCGAGGCTGCAGGTTCCCCACCCTAGACAAGGCTATTTCTAATATCCCTCCCAGCATTAGAATGATGCAATGTGCATTCTGTTTACATATAATTGTTCCACACATTTATAAAGAGGAATAATTTGATAATCTCTTTACACACATTTAAAATTATAGACATTGTTGGGGAAGAGGTTATAAACTGATTAGAGTGGGGATGACAGAGGGGTACAACCTTTGGGAGAAGATGACATACAGTGGGACCTCTCATGCATGTAGAAGGATTTGCCTTTGCCAAGAGAAAGGTCTTTCATTCTATGCCAACAGAGACAGAATTGGAATACTGGCAGTATCATTGCTCTTTTGTTTCTGGTGGTTAATTACAAGTGATGTCTCCTTGAGTCTTTAGGAGACATAGTACAGGAAACTTTTATCAATCCATACCCCCTCAGAGAAAAATAGACAATTTGATGCTTTCTACCCTTATAAACCTGGGAGGTAGGACCTACTCAGGTAGGGAGCACGTTTGGCCCAAGTGTTGTAACAAGGGCAATTGAAGAGTGTTAATGACGAGGTAGAAGGATCCCAGTGGCACATTTCTTGTCGTTTTTATGTGCAGTTGGTTCTGTGTGCCATGATTGCCACCATGAAGTGATTTTCAACATTTCTCTCCCTTTTACCTTCAATTCTACTTAAGTTTAATTCAGTTCAATAATTTAATGAACATTTATTAAGTTTCCATTATATGCCAAACACTGTACTGGTTACTGAGGGATACAGAGACAAAAAATCAATCAAACCAAGTCTTCAAGGAATTTCCATTTGATCTTGTATCCACATATTTTTGGTTGTTCAGGCATTTTAAAGTCATGTCAGACTCTTTATGACCCCATTTGAGGTTTTCTTGGCACAGATAGTGGAGTGGTTTGCCATTCCCTTTTCCAGCTCATTTTTCAGATGAGGAACTAAAGCAGTTAAGTGACTTACTCAGAGTCACACATCTAGTAAGTGTCTGAGGCTGGATTTGAACTCAGGAAGATGAGTTTTCCTGATTCTAGGCCTGGTACTGTATCCACTTTGCCACCTAGCAGCATGTGTGTGTGTATGTATGCATGCATGTATGTATATGTGTGTGTGTATGTGTGTGTGTGTATTTCTCACAAGATAGCTTGGGGGGCACTAGTCCCTGAGGGATCAGAAAAGGAAGTGGTAGGCAGTGGTCCTTAAGCTGAGCCTCCAATTTCCTTCTCATTCATTATCTTTGATCGTGTTTAAAAATATTGAATTCAGTGTCAACTGACAGACACAAGGCTGGGCACTGGTCCTCACTTCAATGAAACCTTTTACTCATATAAATATCAACTAAAGTTGACCTTGAACTTATTGACACATTTTTGTTCATCTTTTGAGAAAAAATTGTACTTTCCTCTGCTTTTTGATGCATTGGTTTCATAGATATGAAGAAAAAAATCAATGGTAGCTATGACTTCCAGCTTTGTCTCTACTATCTAAGATGCTTTAATGCTCTACAAAATGAAAATGGCAGGAACTAGGTTTCTACCTAGACAGTTGTGACCCACCCTGCCTGCCTCTGCCGAGGTGGATTTTTATTGGATGATCTGTGACTACCTTTTCTGACCTTCATGTCAGCTCACCAAACATCTCTTCCCTTCCCTAGATTGTTCTCTGTTGCCCCACAGCCAGAGGTATGTGGACCTAAGAGAGAGGAGAGGCCATGGGCTTCTTCATTTTTTGTGGCTGTGGGAGGGGGTATGGCATAATGGAAACATAAGTGAATCTCCCATGCCTTTGATGAGGAGCCCAGATTAGATGACCCAATCTAACCATCTTATTTCCCCAAACAACTTGGTTTCAGATCCCACCTCTGATTCTTGTTTCCTGTGTGACTTTGTGGAAATAACTTCAACCTCTCTGGGACTCAGTTTCCTCATAGATAAAAATGAAGAGGATAGATTAGTGTTTATTAAGTACCTACTGCTTACCAGCCATGTTACTATGCACTCAGGATATAAAGGCAAAAAGAATTTCTGCTTTTGAGGAGCTCCAACTCTAATGAGGAAGCCAGCATGCAAATAACTATGTACAAGCAGTAGTCCAGGTATGAGGAGGTGAGGCCCTGGTATACTAGGGTGTTACAGCAGGAGATCTGGTGATATAGATATCAATGATAATTTTGGAAAGAACAGTTCAGTCAAATGGGAAGGCAAGAAGCCAGACCACAAAGAGTTGCAATGAGAGTGAGAGGAAAGGACATGGAGGTGTTGATGGTAGAAGGCTTTCTCAAGGAGGTTACCAATGAAATACTGGCTGTCTGGGATAGACAGATCAAGTGAGGCTTTTTGAGGATGGGGGTACATTGGCATGTTTGTAGACAATAGAGAAGACAAGGAGAGATTGATGATAAGTGAAAAAGTGGGCAAATAGAAGGGGGCTATCTCCTGGAGAAGGAGGGATGGAGTGGAATCACCTGTGCTAAATGTGAGACAGTAGATACTTAATAAATGTGCATCTGCTCTCTTCTCTTCAATTTGTAAAGAAACTGAATCCTAGAGATGCAAAGCAGCTTTCACAAGGTCACAAAGGAAATAGTTTTGGAGCGTGTGACCATGGGCAAGTTACTTAACCCTATTTGCTTCTGTTTCCTTATTTGGAAAATGAGCTGGAGAAGGAAATGGCTATATACATATATATGTACATCTATCTATCTATCTATCTATCTACCTATCAAATATCCCCTTGCAAGATACAGGATGGAAGAGCCTGTTCCTAGTCAATTTTTGGCATCTTTGGACAATGCTAAACACCAAATGTGAAGAAAGTTTTGTTAAATGAAGAATGGATGAAAACAGGAGTATATTGACTAAAGCTGAAAATAGTTTGTCAGACTGTTCTGATTTCAAGGACAGCTCTCTCTCTCTGTCTCATTCTCTCTCTCTGTCTCTGTCTCTGTCTGTCTGTCTGTCTGTCTCTGTCTCTCTCCCTCCCTCCCTTCCTCTCTCTCTGTCTCTCTCTTTTTGTCTCTTTCCATCTCTGTGTCTCTCTTCACACACACACACACACACGTTTAAAAAATCATGTGCAATAGGTCTTTATAAATTTGAGTAAGATATGAAAGCAGAGTGATGGCCCTCAAGGATGCTTACCGGGAAGTAAGTCATGAGAACCCAAAGGCCCCAGGTCAGGTACAGTGTTTTCATCCTTTAGGTTGTTGGTGTTCCCTGGAAGCAGACGGAATGATTTCCCACTGTTTCTGGTTCTGTAAAATTGAGGCAGGCTTGTGCGCTCGATGGCCTCAGAGGTTCCTTCCAACTCCAGGATTATAAACTATTGGGACATAATACATTCAATATAGATTGTGTATCTGGGAATTTTCCATTCTTAGAACATTTTAAAGGCCTTTTGTTTTATGAATCAGAA